>CM076573.1:896701451-897148723 GCA_034641835.2 Pinus albicaulis
ACCTCGTCACTCAATAGTACGAGTCTAACCATGTGAATATATGACCTGAAGTCGAACATGGTAGACACCATATGATTACTGGATAATGATGAAATTTGTTAACAGACACGAGAAGAACCATCAATAATCATAATTTCCCTTAAGGTACTTAAGCATATTCTATGAGGTGTGAATGAATTAGCTAAATTCGAACACAACACATAATATTTTGGTCAAAGGATAATGGTGAAAAATTGTTGCTGAAAGAAATGAAACTTGTCATTGAGGTATGGAAGCTCCAAGGCACTGAAGAGAGTTTCTAAGTAAATTTCATGGATAATGTGCTAATGTCGACACGAAGAAACTTGTCAGAATAGGGCCTTGATGTATCCCCCATCAATTACATGAAATGGGTATCAAAATTTGAGAAATAATTTGATGATTCAGAGTTGGTTCAGGGGTGGAAAACACGAAAGAAGGATTAAAGGTATCATATCAGACATTAACAGAGGGTGGACTTTATCTTGAACATATCTACGACACTCATATGGATTCAGAAACATTGACTCAAGGAACCATCACGAATTATTTCATTAAGGTTTGATAAAAAAATGGGAAAGTTGATTCCCCAACAGAAAGAAACAACAAATGTGAGAGAGTGTCATGTTCAAGAGTGCCTCCCTACCATAAATATGTTTGATGCTATTTTCCCCTAATTCACCAACCATTTCGGGCTAGGACCTCTTAATTTTTTAACAAGTTCGAGGAGTATAATGTATTCTTCTACTATAAGTTCATCCTTTTGATGAATCCTTCTGAGTTTTTTTAATGAACCTTGTGAAGGAGTGATTCAGTCTCATCCTGCTCAATGATTCATGTTCTATTTATTGGTTTTACAAGTCCAATGAGGGTATCACTCAAATTATTTTTAATTTTTAGATAATTTGAAAAGGAGGTGAAAATAAAACTCCAAGAGGTTCCTTTTTGTAAATTTAGTCTCTTGGGGCCGAAAAGGCATAAAAAAATACCCAAGAGAACCTTTTATCCACGTTTGAATAAAGAATTCATTTTTCATAAATTCTCCATATTGGGTATATTTCTTTCAATTTACTTTAACGAGTGCGAAAGGACAAGCTCTTGGAAATATTTTCATGCTTTGGGAGTCTGAAAAGATCTTAAAGAGGACTCCTCCTAGAGGCATGAGTGGTATAAATGGGTATAAATAATTTACTATCATGATGGAACCTCTCGAAACATGTAGAGGTCAAGAGGAAGGGTAATATGATCACTCATCGTAGTGGTTCCTCGGGGAAGGGTAAAACACCAAGTTAAAGTGAAAGATAGGTCAAGCAGATAGCGATGATGGAAAGAGAAAACTAAGGTTTATCTTGCAGAAACAGGCTGATAAAAAATGGAAATCATGATAATAGGTTTCATTTTTATGAAATCTTTAAAATAAGGAAAAAAAATTTCTTGAGAGTCGTTTCATTTTTACTCAATCTTGAAACAGAGAAAAATTATGTTTAAGAGTGGTTTCATTTTTACACAAGATTGAAACAAAGAAAAAATATGGGTGAGATAAATACATTTCCCGCAACATAATGGTTGAGGCATGCCCCCCGAGCTTCGTTTTTTCCACCAACTCATCTCATAGACTTAGATATATTGTTGGTTACTGGTAGAAATATGTTCACCGGGAAGGAATGAAGAGAACCGTGTGATATGGGTTGATGAAATGAAGGTTACACAAAAAAAAAAAGTGTTCATAGGGTTTTTTTGTTTATGCCAACTTGAAACATAAAATAAACTATGCTCGGTGTGACATGTTTCATTTTTTAGTGAAAATTGAAACATTAGAAGAACTATGCTCATGGAACCTTGTTTAATTTTTTAACAAGGTTGACAAAGTAAAATAAACATCCTCATAGTTTTACCTTGATCATGGCCCAAAAGAGGCTATGGCATCGAAGAGGTTCTCATCATATGGAAGGAAAACACTCTGGAAGAGATACATATCAAGGGATCCAATGGAAATATCAGGCTTCAACACCTCCAGTAAATTATTCACCATATCACCTACAATATCAAGGTCAAAATAAGTTGAGAAAATAGTAAAAGGCTATTTTTAATCAGTAGTTGCAAGAACATGAAAGGTCACCACATAATTGACATGTGGTGGAGGAGATACCACTTTCATATTTGAAACATTTAGGGAAGTGTGATGACAGGCAGCCAAATCAGGACAAACAAATGAAAACTGATCAATAGTCATATTTTTTCGTCACATGGGAAAGACATCACTCGAAAGAGTGTGGACAAGACAACATTCATATCATAAACATAGTATTTCGGAAGGAGTAAATTTAAATCCAAAGGTCCTACGACTATCATAACATCAACATATATGGATTTTCCTTCCAAGGTAAGAGGCAAATGAGGAAGGATCCCTAAAGGATGATTGGTTATCCTGTTAAAAACCAAAAAATTCTGGGTAATGAACAGAAGCTGAGGGGAACCCAAACATTTTCCAAGAATTTGAGGATAGAATGCTAATGAAGGCACCCTCGTAAATAACAGTGTAATATATGTACTTATCAAATGACTTGACCATGACTTGGAAAGGCATGCAAGAAGGGAGATAGGGTTCTCTCAATTGATATCAATCAAATATAATAGTCTCATTACTTAGAGCGAGTTCTCTGAGAAGAGGAGAAATGTTCCCTTGTCTGATGGGACCCAATGAAACGAGATGAACTTGAGCGGTATGAACCTCAATCTCTATGGGAAAATTGTTATTAACTTAAAGTGAAATCGAGTCAACAATTTTCTCAACCAATGGTTGGTTGGGAATGGACTCATGGGATTCATGTTCAGAGAGAGTGGGATTGACTAAAGATGGATTGGGATTAATCACTTCATCAACTAGTGGAGGATCAGGGGAAAGATTTTGGTAGCCAATTGGAAGTTATTGTTGAGAAGAAGTAAGGCTTTCCAGCACTTTGGATACTTCATCCATATAAGGGAAAAGGCGAATTTGATGATTTCTTTTGCTTAACCTACATGGAAAATTAACTTTAACCTTATTTCCAAGAACATTATTATCACTAGTTGATGGCTTATCACTAGCATGATCTATAAATGTTGAATACAAGGGTTGATGCAAGCCCATAAACCACATTTATAATACTTTGGGAATACCAGAGTAATATCTAAGAAGGTGATCACTCTTACAAACCATGCAAGGGAATTTCATTTTATGGGGCTTGTTGGAAGGTTTCTTAGCATTATTTGGATTCGTAGAAATGGTTTCCTGGTTTCCCCCTTCCTTATTTTGCTTCTTATTCTTCGTACTTTTGTTCTTCTTATTATCTTCCTTATTACTAGCATCAATAATTTCACTAGGTGAGGAAGAAGAAAAGGAGGAAGAAATATTGAGCGAAGAAGGAAAATGGTTAACTTGAGGTTGGTGTTGTTCACGTGGAGAACTTGGTTGTTCAGGTGGAGGAATTAGTTTTGGAACAATTTGGACATTTAGAACCAAGGAGGGTTAAAACAACGAAATTGGTAAACCTATGGTAAATTCAAGAAGAGACAACGTGGCCATAAAAGGAGCACCAATCTTTAGAAAAGAAAGAAAAGGATCAGGATTCTCATCAAATGGTTTCATTAACTGCTAGGATCTGGTATTCATGCCATCAAATTCAACCTAAGGTATACTAAGGAGTAACAAGTGAGTTATTTTTTTATTTTATAAATTAAAAAACATAAATAAAAACAAAGATGAGTAACTAGGAAAAGATGTTTATGAAGCCACTGTGAATTGAAATATATACTGAATTACATCTAGAAAATCTCCCCAAATGTTGTGTTTGGTGTATCATAATTAGCAAGGCATCAAACTTGGTTAACTATGGCAGGTTTGCAACCTAATGGGTACTTCCAAAGTATACCCGGAGGTATATGGAAGCATAGTTTGTAGCATTATTTTCTAATGCTTAACCATACAATGGTGGCATTCATATATACTTGTTCTAGGGGAGAGAAGTCTTATATACCAACATGTATGTGTAAAAAATTTCTAATATACTCCAAAGTACGTGGAAAACCAACCATCCTCAGGATGTAATTCTGAGAGGTAACGACAACTCCTACATTTAGAGACGTGAGAAAATGTCTTTTGGCCTATACCACTAAATGTGTCTTTAATGTTTCCAATGCTCCTTAGGTTAATTAATAAATTTAATGTTGATCTTGATTAAAGTTTCAGTTCCAAGGCTTGAAACAAATTCACTTGAACTCCTAAAAATGAACCTAGCATGAGAAATGAATTCTTTCCATTCAACGAATATATAACTAAAGAAGGGAATAATTTTCAAGCAATGATGCAGAAAAAGAAAAGTACATCGGAACAATATCTCCAAATATATTATTCCAATTCCAAAAATTCAAATCCCTAATGCATGAGAAAATGAAATTTTTGTTTTCTTCCTTTTTCAATTTTGAAAACAAAAAAGAATGGAAATGCGACAAGATTATTGAAGCATGAAGGATGAAAACAGATTGAAACAGAAATATGCAAGGTCCTTTAATGAATCAATAACCAAGTCAAGTTATTAAAACCCTAATTGAAAAGAAGAGGCAAAACGAAGAAAATTATTATCAAAATACAATCACACTCAATTACATACAAGTTTTTGACTTTAAAATACCTTGAATAGACTAGAGACTCATGAAGACACTACAAACAAAAAAAGATTCAAAGCAAGGAAAGTAAAATGCATTTTTTTCTTCCTTTTCTTCAATGGAGATAACATAATTACACCAAAGGGATGCATCACACATAATACACAAGAAAATTTCAATGCATCACACTTAATAAATAGAAAATTTGCAATGAATCCAATCATCACACTTAATACACAGAAAAACTACAATGCATCCCACTTATCGCGCATGGAAACTACAATGATTCACACTGTCTCAAAAGAAAAAGTCTAACGGGGATATATTTTCTTAAACACACAAATCAAAACCTAACTTAGCTCAAAATCAAGCATTACTAAGTCCAAACACAACCTGAAAAAGAAAAATAGAGTTTATTTGAGAGGTCCTAAAAGGATATGGAAAGAAAAGCACTAAAGAACATCTCGTCCCTAGTATGGTTGCACGTTGTTTTATGGATAAATTCCTTCCGCGGATAGACTAAATCCCCCTAGATATATTGGCTCAATCTAGAAACAAACAAGAAAAAATTTCAATGATTTCCTTGAAGAATTTTGAAATATTGAGGGAATACCTACCTGGAATTTGATGCAAGCTTCCTCCTTCTCTTGGCTTGCTAGCTTCATCTCCAACTCCAATTTCTATAATTGGAACCTGAAATCATCTAGAACAAGCAAGATAAAAAAAACATATGAAATAACATATGCAAAAAACTCTAAACAAGAAGACAAGGATTCATGTTCTAGATATGAATAAAGAAGGAAGAGATTAAAACCCTTTTAGGCCTTTACCTTGTAGAAATATCCCAACTATCTTGTCGTAGCTTTGCCACAATACTAAGCCTTCAATCATACCTCAATAATATGGCTAGATTGTGGCCCTCTAGATACAAATGAGTAGCATGAGGGCATAACTAACACTCTTGAAAATCAAACTCATTCCTAATAGTAGGTCATGCATTTATAGGGGAAATGAGGAGGTGGTAGATCCATTAAAATAGGGTAATATCCACTTTAGAATGGGATAAGATCCATGGGATAAGTGATAAGACCTCATTTGTAATAATTTGAGGAAATATTTAACAGAATATGGAAAATTCTATGATAGAAGCCTCTAGAAGAAGAAGCTTCAAAATTATATTTAATTTTTTCCTCATTTCAAGGGTCATCACACCTCTAGTGAAAACAATCTGCATTAACTACTATTTTTCCCATTGATGCAACTTGCACCATCACACTTACTAAACTAGGAAAGTGTGATGGGGACCTAAATTAGAAAATTTTGGAAAGGAAGTTACTTTGCCTTTGTATGGGATGATTTCAAAGTGTGAATGTATTATGATAGATACAGGTTCAAGTTCATTTGGTTGAATGTTAAAAAATGGCCTATAACAATACGAGATACATTGGTCAGGACAACTACATTGTTGTTGAGTTAGAAGCCCCGATACAAGGGCTTTGCATAGCAAAGAGAAACCATCTCTTTCATCTCATAGGAGAATGGTATTATATGATCAAAATCCAAGCCTCTCACAGGCTTCTCAATGAAACTCCTCCCAAATTTTCCATGAGCTAGAAATTGGATCAAAACATGCAACAATTAGATTCTCTTCTCTCGCAATATGAGGCCATTATATTTTCCCAGACATTGAGGCATAAAATTACTTTTCTACCACATTTCCTAGAAGTTAAAGGAGTGGAAGAACAAGGGAAATTTGAGAAATAATCCATGTCTTACCCTCCCATAGTTTCTTGGTTTTTCCATTGCAAGTGCATCATCGATCATGTCCTTCACCACCCAAATATGGGTTCCTCCTCATAAATAACACCATATTAGCCAAGGTAGGACACCATTCAATGTTGATATGATGAACAACACCAACTAGCATCCCAGCATCGCAGTATTGTTCCACGTGATATGTTCTCAATTTAATTTAGTTTGTCCCATTCATCTCCTTCACATCCACTTGGTGATCCTCCTCCTTCCCACCTTAATGCCTCATTTAATTTTTGTGCCCATACATTTGTACCAATAGGGCAATCATTATCTTTATTTCTCTCTACAATTACTTGAAGAGAACAAGTGCCAGCATCCCACGTATCACCCCGCCATTATAGACCAAGCTCATTTCGTGGGCTTCTCAGTCCTTCTGTAACAACCTTGGTAAAAAAATTCATGTAAAAAGTATATAATGCCACGGTCGATGGGACACGTATTCCAAGATGAATGTTGGGAAAAACATCCTAGCGGGTGTTCATTTTGGTTAATATGGCTAAGGAAATTTGCAAAGGCAATGAAAAAGGCTTTGGAAAAGGCACGAGGCATTAATTGGCATTTTGTTTATGGAAATAATGGAAATTAGGAGAAAAGGAAAGTGAAAGGTGATAGGCTACATGTGAGGAAGAAATTGAAGGAAAATAATGGAAAATGAAGAAATTAGAGACCTCATTAATAAAAAGGCTTCTGAGGATCGGTGAGCAAGGCTTTGCCAGTTCAATTTTGGAGCTCTCATTATTCTCTCTCTCTCTCATAATATTTATCAATTAGAGTATTCTTAGAGTGCTCTTGGAGAGTGCAACATATTTGGAGATTTGGATCAAGAAAGAAAAGGAAGAGTGGGAAAGTGTAAATGACATTGGGATTGACACCTACAATAGGTTCTAAGTGTAGGTACCGAGTTTCATGTATGATTTCCTCACTAGTTTTTGCATGCATGGCATTGCATGTGATTTATTTATTATGCACTATCATGGGCATGGAGGATAGCCATGATTGACATTGGATTTTCCTAGCCTTTCCATTTCCTAGATAGCCATGTTGATTGTGGGTTTATTTCCATTAATTATTTTCTGGTTGGTTCTCATGGTTACTTTAGCTATTGGGTTGAGTTATTATTTGTTGGAGCCTTGGTTGGACAAATGATCTGGAGCTCGACAGATAGATGTTGGGTTGAGTTACTAGTCCTAGAGCCTTGGTTTGACAAACACTCTGGAGCCCTAGGTGGGTTTAGTTACTAGCCCAGGAGCATTGGTTGGAAAAATGTTCTAGAGCCCACAAAAATTTGGGGTTGACTTACTAGTCATGGATCCTTGGTTGTAACAAACACTCTGGAGCCCTAGAGTAACTTGGATGGAGACCAATCCATGATGGTTAGTGATGTCCGGCTGTGAGGTGGAATCACTAGTTTTGGGTAAGATGGTTTGGTCTTTGGAGCCCTAGTTTGGTGTTGAATGATGTATTTGATAAGTCCCACATTCATTCTTGGAATATGGCACAGGGGTTACTAGCTAAAGTGAGATTTGGCTCAAACATGTCTATGGTCAGGTGGAAAATGGAAGTCCCATTTCGGGTTGGTTTTTACAATCAATAATGAAGAGCTCATTTCTCTAGTATTAAGTATGCAAATATACTAATTTATGTATGGATTTAATTGCTACTATATTCATGGTATTTATGTTGGTATTATGTTGGTTATGAGCATGTATTGTGATAGGGATGAGGTCTGGTTCTATCCATGTTTTTACTTGTAAATGAATAATTAATGCATCTGTGGTAAATTGATTGTATGATAGATTATGATGTAGGGGAGAAATGCTTGTTAGCTATTCTCAAATAAGAAAGAGACACATTTGTTTAAATCTGTTGTTTATACTTATATATGGTATGTTTGTGACATGTTTGACGAAATGTATGTCATCATTGGGTGAGGTCAGATGGGTTCAGGTTGATTTGATTTCTTCCATATATTTTTTTTAATTTTATTTACCCTATCCTAAAATTACATGAAGTTATGGTCAGTGTCCTGGGCTCAGGGGCTGAAAATGTTGCACAGGTTCCGGAGCTACAGGCAGAAAATTCGATGTTTGGGCCTTATTTGCTACCTTGACAAGACTATCCCATAGATATAGACCTTATAATTTCTCCCTTGCCCCTGCAAGCCCATGAATAAGCATCAAAGGGGGTAAAAATTAGTCCCCCCTCAGGGAATAGGGCCCTGGAAGGCTGGGTAACCTCAAGGGGATGTTAATGATGCAGTGTAAGGTGTGTTTTTGGTGTTTCCGTTGACTCCACTTCGTTAAGGTCGTCTAGGAGGTTGAATCTCATATTAGTAGCCTCTCGTCACATGTTTAACCTTGTTGGCCGATTACTTTGGTAGATGTGGGAAGAGGGTGTTTTAGAGTGGTATCATAGCATGGTTCAAGTCTCGGACTGATGGGTGGTATGTTGATCATACATTTATGATTGGTTTCATGTGTGTTTAGTATTCTTATGGTATATGTGTGTTTGTTGCATCCATGTTGTGTTGCCCATGGTGATAGTGGTGTCACCATGGAAAGGTTGATGATGTTGTTTTCAACATGTTGTCATGAGTGTATGATTGGTTATGTGTTGTTCATTCTTGTGTATTGTTTGTGCACACTTTCTTAGATGATGCTACATGTTGTACATGAATTTCTTGATTATTCTAGGTCACATATTGGTCATGATTGTGTATTGTTGGTGTATGCTTCCTTATGTGATGTTGTATGTGTGGCATGCATTCCTCATTCATGATTGATTATACATGTCAAGTGGGTGAATATGGTCAAGTTTGGATTGGTTTGATTGATGTTGTTGTGATTAAGGTCATTGTATGAAATTAGGTCATAATGATTATATTGGTATGTTAGGATGTTAATGTTTTGCTTTAGATAGAGGAGGAGATGCATATCAGTAAAGTGAAGTTGCAACAATGGACTTTGGGGTAAGAGAAGATAGTCATACAAGCATGCAGGTATTTGATTCATGATTGATGTAAACATTAGGGTTAGTTATATTTTTGTCATTTTATTTTTATTTTTGTTACATGTGTGATAAATGCTATTTGATTAGGGTAGTGATATGCATTATGGTTATGTGCATGTCTTTCATTCTATTGATGTTATCGTTACATACATGATAGATGTTAGTTAACTAGTGGGATTATATGCACATGCGTTGGCTGGTTAGGCATGGTATTAACTTGATAGTTATATTATATGCTGTTGATGATTATGTTACATGATTAACTTGTTTTTTTATGATTGGTTAACTTGATGATTATGTTATGTGTCATTGATGAGTATGCGTTAGTTAACTTGATGATTAGGGTTATTGCATAAAGATTTTGATGTTATATGTATTATGCTAAAATTGGATTGGCCCATGCAACTGGTTAGGATTATGACATTCCTGTATGATTCGACCTAATTATGATAGTGTGTTGCACTAATCTAGACTAATTGTGCATATGTGATTTCTATGCATGAATGACATATGTTTATGAGTCTACGATGCTAACTTGTTAGCTAGTTACTATTATGGATATCGTGACCTCATTTAGGCTGAGTTGATGTGTTGTGAAGTTATATTGTGGCAATATAGATCAATTGTGCATATAAGATAGCCTCCCCTAAGATACATCAAGGTATGAGTTTTCTTATGACATGTACTTGATGCTTAACTGTCTGATTGTGTCATCTATTTGGTGTCTTAGTGATTTTGTTTCTATTACATCATTTAGTTGAATTATTTAGCATGTTATGTTTGCAGGTTGTTTGAAATTTTTACTAATTGCATGATATGAGTATATGTGTTTGTAACATTGCATGAACAAATTGTATTGTTTTAAGATGTTCATACTAACACACATGTGTGGGGATGGATGATATGTACCTGAGTGTGAGTAGGTGATAGTTGTAGAATGAAGTATTATGACTGATGAATGTGAGTTGACTGATGGATTATGAAATAGTTGTTATTCTTGTTAAAATTTGATTTCGAATTGATAGATATTTTTTCTTGATGTTGATACATATGGTTGACATGTGTGTTCAGTTACATGTCAGCGTGCTTGGAAAAACAAGGTAAGATAACAAGTATATTGGCATATTTATTTATGCATTGACAGTTGTGTGGTTATGGAAGTATGATGTAAGGGATTATGTGGCAAGATAATGCCATGAAATGTTGAAGAAGGCTCAGGTTGAGATTTCCTTGGAAGTATTGGGAACCATGGGGATTGAGTCATGGTGTTTGTTGCAAGTTCTTGTGCCTTCAGTATTTTGATTTGTTGGTGCTTGATTTGTAGTCTTGATTGTGTCTGGTGGATAACTATGCCACTTTGTTGCAGTGTTATATTGATTTTTGTTCGGATGGTATTCTTTTTGTTCATTTTTTTTCTTTCCTTTTGTTTTAGAGTCTTGGAAATTGTTTGGGAAAGAGGAAAGTAAATGGAGCTTGGAGAGAGCTCTGTGGTACCCAACAGGTAATGTAAGACATGAATGAAGCTCAGTGCATGAGTAATCACAGTGGAAGGTAAGAGCATGATAGTCAGTTGGACTTGTTGGGTCCATTGTGGTAAATGGATGGTGGCATTACAAACATGAGAAAGGAACCAGAAAAGGAAAAATGAATGAGGTGATAGATGTGTTGGCTATGTTGGGAACTAGTGTTCTCAACATTGTGCATTTTGTGCACAAATAAAGAAGTTCTATTAACCTATACCTTATGATATCTAGCCATTGAGTTGTGATCATGATTTTGTTGATGTTTACATATGTATAAATGTATGTATGTATGTACTTATGTCATTGATTGACAAGGTTGCCATGGATCTTGATGGTTTTATGTCGATGGTTTTTATGTATATATTTTTTTATGTATGAAATTACTTGACAAGATTATGATTGTTTTATGCTAATGATGATATATATGTATGTATGTATGTATCTATGTCACAGTATGAGATTATTTCAATGATAATTCTTGTGGAGGAATTATTGTGTGTGCAGGTCAATGGCATGAAGCGGTTCTTGGCTATGAGGAATCAAGTGGTAGAGTAACATTGACAGATCTACAAGGTCAATATCATGTGGATATGATTTAATGTTATATTCTTATACTATGTCTATGTTTATGGATAGGTAATGCAGAGAGGTACATCAACGAGGTGAAAGTAATGTGATCTGTGACATGCTAGGAAAAGCATGGATAATGGAAAGACACTAGAAGCAAGTTTTCTTGTGGGGTCAGTATCTGGTCTTTGGATGTACATTTCCATTGTTATGTATACATTTTGAATGTCGTATATTCAGTTATTGTGCCTATGGTGATGTGTAATGTTGCATATGTAGTATTGTGTGTATATGAATTTGTATGCCTAACGTATATATGGTGTTGTGTGTATATTCCATATGCAGTGCAAGGTATAGACGGTGCTATTTACATGATGGATATGCAGTACTGTGTACCTATCGTACTGTGTGCATGTTGGCTATGTGGTGTTTTGTGCATATGGTGTTATGCGCATGTCAGATATGCATTGTTGTGTACATATGGTGCTATGTACATGTTGAATATGTAGTGCTATGTACATATGGTGTTGTGTGCATGATATACATATGGTGCTATTTTAATTTGGTGTTGGGTGCATGATTGTACACATGGTGTTGTGTGCATGTGGTGTTGTGTACAGGTTGTACATGTGGTTTTGTGTGCAGGAAGTGTCGTGTACATGTCTTGCATGTGGTGTTATTTCCATATGTTGTTGTGTACATGGTGTGCATGTGGTGCTATGTACATGTGGTATTGTGTACACATTGTACAGGTGGTGCAATGTACATTTAGCATTGCGTACACGTTTTGGAGGTGGTGTTTTGTACATGTGATTTTATGCACATGTTGTGCATCTAGTGTTGTGTACAAGTGGTACTATGTACATATTATGCATATAATACTAGTATACATGTGGTATTGTGTGCATGTCTTAAATGTGTTGTGAGCATGCAGTATTATGTATGTGCATGGTGTAGTTGTGGTATCATGACATGTGTATTCGTCATGTTGTACTCTGTCTATGTATGTGTATGTATATGTATTTTGTTGTGTTGTACACCAGGTGTAGATGTATGTGTTTTATGTTGGTGTAGGCATATATATTTTGTTATATTTTACTCCAGATGTATGTATACATGTATAGTGTAGTACACTAGGTATAGGCATATATATTATGTTGTACACCGGGCATGGGTGTATGTATTGGATGGTGTCGTACACCTTGTGTGGCTGTACATCTTATGAATTCTGTGTATGTGTACATGGTTGACGAGAATGTACTGCGTGCTTGTCGGGTGTGGAAACGGATCCGACGTGTTTACAAAAATAACAAAGGCAGAAGTAAGGAATGATGTATGATAAGTATCAAGATTTTACTGTAGTTATATTATGCATGTGATATGTGATTATGACTTATGATGGTTACATGTGATTTATGATTATGGTTTATGATGATTTTATGTGATTTATGATTTTGATCTATGATGGTTACATTATGAGCTAGATTTATATGTTATGTTTATACAAGATGGTTTGATCAAACAACTAGTTTGACTTGTGTGACAAGAAGTAAATAGAAGTAAAAGTGTACCTTAACTATGAAGCTACCAATAAGGTATGATGTGAGTTTATTTAAATTTATTGTTGGGAAAAATACTGAGTTGGGGGCGGGGGGGCTGTGAAACATTATTTACAATAATCAAAATATTTTTCTTTTATCTTACTGATTTCTATATGTGAATTTGATTAGCCCAACTCACATGTATACGTGACTATACTAACAGAAACATGCTTATACTAGGATAACTTTAATGTTTGGATAAACTTTCAAAAACATTCTTAAGCCTAGCTTATCAGTTATGCATCAGATAGTTAAGCAGTAAATATGTGCAGTAATAACATAATAAATCATCACACAAGAGCATCACACATGAACACCAAGATTTAAGGTGGAAACCCAATTCGGGAGAAAACCACCGTTGTTTTCATCTCTGTATTCAATATTTATTATATGGAAAAATGCTTAAAATATTGTACTGATGTAGACTCATATTGGTATGCAGGCATCTACCTGTAGAAGGCTGCAACCATCTCTCATTCTCTAGCTGCTACTGGAATGGAGCTCCAACCCCTTGATCTCATTTAGCAGCCACTACTGGACGAGAGCTTCAACCACCTAATCAGAACACCAACTTCTACCGGAAGGAAGCTTCTACTTCCACACCGAAGGATTCAACCCTCAAACCCACTGCAAATCTCGTTTCATAAATTTTCACACTGGATCCCACAGCTTCAACACAACTTAGCAAAAATATCAACACAAATAAAATTAACCCAAACTTCAATCAGAATAGTGAGATCATTGTAACTAAAACATAGTAATAAACCTAGATTTCAGAATCAGCATGAAAAATTAATCTCAACTCTGATCATTCACTATGTTAAAATGCATACGCTACTTCAATTTACTGAACCCGCGTGTATATGTTCTTTCCTTTACACCAAATTGCGTATAGATTTGAGAATACGGGATTTATAGAATATGATCAGTCTCAGAACTAGATATGAGGCTTTCAAACAGATATATTTTCAAAATTGTAGATCTCTTATTCAGTCGGCATCATTAGACATATTTACTCATTCATTGAACAGATTTGTACATATTCAACTTAGTAGCATATATAGTATTCAAACAACCCATCTACATTAAGACTTCATTGACAGAAAACAAAAGTATAGAAGCAATAAACATATAAACTCTCCAGCAAGCTTCAGAAACCCTGACTTCCATACACGTTTTAGCTGATACAAAGCTGTGTATATACACGCTTGCACCGAGATGAACTAGCATATAGATCTATAAATATTAAATTTTCAGAATGTTTCATATCTACAGAATTACCCAAATTTCTTCACTTTACTTCAGCAAACATGTGCTAGGTCGTAGATCCAATCATCTCATCAGTAGATCAAATACATATTCATTTTTTGGCTAGAGATCCTGATCCATCATTGTATCCAAGGGTGCATCATATTTTCATATCTACCAGTAAACAAAGTCCATTCCATGCAGATATACTTCCGAGAGAAGTATTTAGTAACAATCCTTACTGATGCACATATTTTCACTATTATCTTCTTCTCTTTATATATATTTATCCTTTCCTAATACCATGAGCCAAAACCACACAAGTGTCGATGGTATTCTTAGACGGAATCAAATAGGCGACACAATGCTCAATATTTTGGGCGAAAAACACGACAATGCCCCCTGGTATTATAATTTTAGAGTGCAAAAGGCATACGTGACTTGAATCGTTCTTGTCTGCGTGTATACACAACTTGTCCTTTACTAACCCAAGTATAGAACCTTCAATTATGAATATTAACCAATTTCTGTTCGACTATAGACATTTCTTGTGTGAGACCATCTGCAAAGTATTGTACTTCTCCAGAAGACATATACATCATTATTTTCCAAAGAGTTGCCATCAAGGACAACATATTAAGACATAAGAAGCATATTGGCAACAATCTCCCCCTTTGGACTTGATGGAAACCATGATGGAGTTTGATCACCACATCCTGTAGATACATAAACATTATTCAAGCAGCAAACACTCTCCCCCTTTGACATCAAGAGAAAAGGGCGGACAATTTCTCCCCATGAGCATATGTTGATAGAATTTTAATGAAATGCATGAATCTTTAACTCAACTGTGTATGACCAATCCTATCACCAAGGACTCATACTTACATCAATTATTCAACCAAGTGGAATTACATATTTGACTCAACTTCCCAGCCAAGTGGGTTTAAAAATTTAAACAAGTCCTTACATGACTGAATATAACAATTTTACACCATAGGTCTCAACATGACCTTTTCAAAATATAACTTTTTATATCCAAGAACAAAGAATCTCAAACAGAAGATCATAACAACAACCAACTTAGTGCCAACAATGCACTCTTTTCATCAAGGCAAGAGCTCCCCCTAAACCTGTGCATCCTGAACACCTTCAACAACAAATTCATCAAGGCATCTTCATCAAGGAGATAAATATCAAAGAAAGGTACTGAAAGAAAAATACTAGAACAACAGAGTTTACCCAACAACACCACAGATTATTCTGAAAGTTGATCCATAGAATTTTTGTCATCAAAAACCACATGTGGTTTTATGCACAGAAACTCGCATATATACGCGATTCGCCTTTATGCAACCAATGTATCAAATTTAAACTTCTAATATTAAGAATAATTGATAAGATAGGCAGATAAAACTCCCAACTTCTGTCTAAGATATTCGAATGCTTCCCTGGGAAGAGATTTAGTAAATATATCAGCAACTTGTTCTTTGGAGGGAACATACTCTAAATTAACCTTTTTTCTCAAGCACTTGTGCGTGTAAGAAGTGATACTTGATAGGAATGTTCTTGGTCTTGGAGTGCATAGCAGGATTTTTTGAGATACTGACAGCACTTGTATTATCACATAAGATGGATATAGGAGGTGAACATTTGACTTGAATATATTGTAATGTCTGCATCATCCAAAGAAGTTGTGTGTAGCATGATGTGGTAGCCACATATTATACTTCTGTTTTAGATAAGGAAATAGAACTTGTTTCTTGTTGAACCAATATACTAATAGGGGCCCCATGTAGAATGCACCACCACTTGTGATTTTTCAATCATCAACATTTCCAGCCCAATCTGCATCTATGTAAGCATGAAGAGTGAGATCAGCATTCTTTGGATACCATAGGCCAAAGTATTGATTCCCTTGTAGATATTTGAATATTATTTCTACAGCCTAAAGGTGTGACTCTTTTGGATTAGCTTGGAATTGTCCAATAATCCCGATTGCATGTACAATGTATGGTCTTGTCTCAGTTATATAAAGAAGACTTCTAATCATAGATCTATAATCTCGTTGATTCACCATGGGAGAATTATCACGAGAACTGAGGTTACATCCAGTTGTCATTTTAGTACTTACAGGTTTTTTGTCTTCCATCCCATACTTCTTTAGAATTTGCTTGTGATACTTTTCTTGTAATAGAAATATGCCATTTGTTTCTTGTTGCACTTGTAAGTAGAGAAAATATGTTAGCTCCCTAAGTAATGACATTTCAAATTCTTGCTTCATAACAAAAGAAAATTTCTGACTCATGGATTCTTCATTACTTCCAAAAATGATGTCATCAACATACACAACAATAATCAATAGTTTATCACTCTCAATTTTTTTGTTTAAGTTACTGTCAGGAGATCCCTTTGTGAAACCTTGTTGTTGAAGATATTTATCAAGGTGATATTACCATGCTCGAGGAGCCTATTTGAGAGCATATAAAGCCTTTTTAAGTTTTCAAACAAGTGTTTCATCATTTCCCGAAATGAATCCTTCTGGTTGTTCTATATAAAATTCTTCTTCTATATCACTATTCAGGAAAGTAGATTTTACATCCATTTGATAAACTTTGAATTGTTGAAAACTTGAAAAAGCAAGAAAAAATATTATGGCTCCAAGTCTGGCTACAGGAGAAAATATTTCTTCAATTTCTATACCTTCTTGTTGAGCATACCCTTTACAAACAATTCTAGCTTTGTTTGTAATAACATGTCCATTTTCATTTAACTTGTTTTTAAATATTCATTTTGTTCCAAATTTTTTTTTATCATGAGGTCTTGGAACCAATTCCAAAGTTTGATTCTTTTCAATCTAATCAAGTTCTTCATTCATGGCTTGAATTCAACATTCATCTTTACTAGCTTGATTTACATTTTGTGGTTCAATATAGGATAAGAATGCCATATAGCTAGGGGATCCTACAAAAGTTCTTCTTGTTTGGACACTTAATCCCTTTTCTCCCAGCATTTGAGATTTTGGATGCTCTTTTGAAAATACCTGGATGGGGCTTTTTTTGATATATCTTCTTCCAGTGCTTCAATGGGTTCTCCTTATATATTGTTGTTATTTGATGACGGAAAATATAAATCATGATAATCTTCATTTTTTGTTTTTATTTCCCTTTTAGGAGATGTGAGAGACTCATGAATTACAACATCAATACATTCAACAATCTTCCGAAGTCTTCTATTGTAACATTTATATGCTTTAATTCTAGAAGAGTAAACATGAAATATTCCTTCATATGCTCTAGGCTCAAAATTACCTAGTTTTTCATCATTGCTCTTGATAAAAAAATTGCTTCCAAAAACTCTAAAGTGCTTCACAGTGGGAAGATTACCATACCAGAGTTCATAATGAGTTTTATCACTGCTCACATGAACATCAACCTTGTTGAGAATATTTACTACAATATGTGCTACCTATCCCCAAAAGGTATCGATATTCCCAGATTCATCAAACATAACACGAGCCATATGTTGAACTGTTCTATTCATTCTTTCTTCCATGCCATTTTCTTCTGGAGTTGTAGCTATAGAAAATTTTCTTTTTATGCCATAATGTTCACTAAAATCAAAGAATTCACTTGATATATATTCTCCTCCTTGGTCAAATCTAAGACATTTTATTTTTATATCTAATTAATTTTCAACCAAAGCTTTGAAGATCTTAAATTTTTCAAATTCTTCATCTTTATGTTTCAGTAAACCGATCCAACACATTCTAGAGAAGTCATCAATAAATAGAATATAGTATTGTTCTCCACAAGGTGAATTTTTACTTACAGCACCACATAGATCAATATGTATAATTTCAAGAGGCTTACTTTCTCATCCTTCTTTGGAATTGAATTGCACCCTGGTTTGCTTACCAAATTGGCATGATTTGCATATGGTACTTTTAGGTAGAGTGATGCTGGGAAGATCATGAAAAACTTTGAGTCTGCTATATTTTATTATTTGAGAGAAGCTCGAATGTCCCAATATTCTATGCCATAGCCAATTTTATATAGATTTACCTAAGTAGCATTGCTCTTGGCCACCTTTTAATATATACAGATTGCTTGGTGTTCTAGTTCCTTTTATTACCGGTTTTCCTGTGTCAATTTCACTTACTACACATTCTTTTCAACTAAAGACAACTGCATTTCCTTGGTCACAAATTTGGCTTACACTCAACAAGTTATGCTTTAACCCATCCACATACATAAAATTGTTAGCTTTAACCTTTTATTTTAGAAACACAAAACCTTTACCCTTAATGATAGCAGGAGAGTCATTTCCAAAAGTAACATTGTTTTCTTTCTCTAATGCATTATATGAAAGAAATTTATTTTTATCACCTATCATGTTTTTTGAGCATCTAAGATCAATGTACCATTGATTTTCTTCTCCTTCTACAAATAATGCTATGCCACAGCTTTCAACCCGTGAGTCCTTATTTCTCCATACCTTGTAATTTGTGCATATATGTTCTTTTGGTTGAAGTTTGCTCCTGCATTCAGATTTTTCATGTCCAAAGTTATTGCAATAAGAACATTCAATTTTGTCTTGAAGAGGAGAAAAGTTGTCGTAATTATTATTCCTTACTCCAATCTCATTTGTTTTCTTTCTAGCTTCTCTGGTCATGATGGTTTTCTATGCAACACATTGCATAGCTTTACGACCAAAATTATGACATGAGAAACATTGTCCATTAAAGAAGAAATTTATGCGATCATGAAACCTTCTATTGATGTTTACCTATTGACTAATATTTGTGTTATTGTTCATCCTTGAATTGAAGTGGTCATGCTTTACCTGGGTAGTCTCTTTGTTCTTTTGTTGAGTGAAAAAATGTTGTTGGTTGGATTTAGCTACATTTAGATAGATTGGTGCTAAAGATTGACTGGATTCTTCGATATATCCAAGACCTGTCTTTATAAGAGGAGAGTGTTGTACCTTGATACTTTGATCTAAGGTTTTAAATCCTTTAGAAAATCTAAGATTTAAAGTTTTCACTTTCTCAATTTCATTTCTTAGACTTACTATTTCACATTCTAATTTCTCATTGTGATTCTCCTTTTCTATAAGTTGATTCTTTACAGTGTCTATGGAATTTTATTTCTTCTTCCAAACATATTTTGAGTTGATTTATTTATTCAAGAAAATAATTTTCTTCTAATGCATCCATAAAAGTATCTTTAGCCTCACTAGAGTCTTTTTCAAAATCCATGAGTAGTCTAATATCTTTGTCAGATTCTCCTTCTTCACTATTTGATACACCATCACTATCTTCATGAGTATAATAGATTTTTCTATTAATAAACCGTTTCTTATTTCCTTTTCACACTTTCTTTCCCTTTTCATGACTATCTTTATCGGGAGATTCAACAACATAATGACCGACTCTTCCACAAGCAAAAAATTTAAAAGGAAGCTTACCTCTTAACCTTCCAGTGCCAAGTTGTATGTTCTTTACAAAATTTATCTCATCTTCTTCTGAAACATACTGTGATAGTTCTTGTTCTTCTACTTCCTTGCCTCTTGCAGCAACTCCAAAGACAACTTCTTTGAATTAAGATGGACCTCATTTCCTCATTTCACAAGCAAGCATAATCCCATGAAGTTGAAAAAAAGTAAGAGTTTGTAGATCCTTCTTCTCTTTAATAATAGACACTTTTGACTCGAATTTGGGAGTTAGAGATCTTAAAACCTTTTCTACTAGAGTAGTGTCAGTTATGGTTTCACCCAAATTTCTCATATGATTTACAATATCATCTAGACATAAAAATAAATTAGTAATCCTTTCCTCATTATGCATTCTGATTTTTTCATATTGAATTCTGAGAGTTTGGAGTTTAGCACTTTTTACGTTGGCATCACCTTCATAGCTCATAATTATTTTTTCCCATATATCCTTTGTTGTATTCAACTGCATGAATTTGACACATTATGATTTAGTTAAACTTCCCAATAATGCATTGACCGCCTTTCCATTGGTTTCATAGTTCTTTCTTGTTGTTGGATCTGCTCGAAATAAGGATGGATATTGATAACCTCCTTCAACAATAGCCCATACATCTACTCAAAGAGATTGAAGATAGGATCTTGTACCTGTCTTCCAGAAGATTAAATTGTTTCCATTGAAGAGAGGAGGCCTGATAGATGTTGTACCATCTTGATTGCTCATTTTAGATGATCTTCCATCTAGCGATTAAGCTTCTTCAGAAGGACCCGCTCTGATACCAACTGTTGGGAAAAATAATGAGATGTGGGGGAGGGGGGTGGAGGGGGGGGTGAATCAGTATTTACAATAATCACAATATTTTTATTTGCTCTTACTAATTTCTATATGGGACTTTGATTAGCCCAAATTGCAAATAAACATGACTATACTAACAAAAAAATTCGTATACTGAGATAACTTTACTATTTGGATAAAAGTTTAGAAACATTATTAAACCCAACTTATCAGTTATGCATTAGATAGTTAAGTAGTAGATATGTGTAGTAGTAAAAAAATAAATCATCACACAATAGCATCACACATGAACACCAAGATTTAAGGTGGAAACCCAATTCGTGGGAAACCATTGCTACTATCATCTTTGCCTTCAATATTTATTATATGGAAAACTTCTTACAATATTGTATTGATTCAGACTCATATCAGTACATAGGAATCTACCTACAGAAGGCTGCAACGTTCTCTCATTCTCCAACTTCTACTGGAAGGGAGCTCCAACCCCCTGATCATGTTTACTAGCCACAACTGGACGAGAGCTTCAACCCCCTAATCAAAAAACTTGCTTCTACTGGAAAGAAGCTTCTACTTCCACACTGAAGGATTCAACCCTTATACCCACTACAGACCTTGTTTCATAAATTTTCACACTGGATCCCATAGCTTCAACACAACTCATCAAAAATATAAACACCAATAAACTTAACCCAAACTTCAATCAGAACAGTGAGATCATTGTAACCTTATCATAGTAATAAACCCAGATTTCAGAATCAACATGCAGAATTAATCTCAACCCTGATCATTCATTATCTTAAAATGCATACGCTACTTCACTTTACTGAATCCACGTGTATACACACTTTCCTTTACACCAACTTGCGTATAGATATGAGAATACTGAATTTACATAATATGATCAGTCTCAAAACCAGATCTGAGGCTTTCAAACATATATCTTTTCATTATTGTAGATCCCTTATTCAGTCAACACCATTAGACATATTTACTCATTCATTGATCAGATTTGTACATATTCAACTTAGCATCATATAAAATATTCAAAAAACCCAGATCTACATGAAGACTTCATTAACAGACAATAGAATTATAACGAAAATAAACAGATAACCTCTCCAGCAAGCTTCAGAAACCCTGACTTCCATACACGCTTTAGCTGAGACAAAGCCACATATATATGTGCTTGCACTAAGACGAACTAGTGTGTAGATCTGTAAATATTAATTTTGGAAAATGTTTTAGACCTATAGAATTACCCAAATTTCCTCACTTTACTTCAACAAATGTGTGCCAGGTCACAGATCCAATCATCTCATTAATATATCAAATACATCACCCATTTTGGTCTAGAGATCCTGATCTATCATTTTCTCGAACGGTGCATCATAGTTTCAGATCTACCAATAAAAAAGGTCCATCCCATGCAGATATACTTCAGAGAGAAGTATTCAGTAACAACCCTTACCCATACACACCTTTGAACTATGATATTCTTGTCCCTCTATAGATTTAACATTTCCTAACACCATGAGCCAAAACCACACCAGTGCCCATGGTATTCTTGGACGAAATCAAATAGGCGACACAATGCTCAGTATTGTGAGCTAAAACCATGATAATTTTCCTGCTATTATAACTTTAGAGTGAAAAAGGAATACGCGACTTGGATCATTCTTTTCCGTGTGTATACACAACTTGGCCTATACTAACCCACGTATAGAACCTTCAATTATGAATATTAACCAATTTCTGCTAGAATTTACACATTTGTTCTATTAGACCTTCTGCAAACTACTGTAATTCTCCAGAAGACATATACATAATTATTTTCTAGACAGTTTCCATCAAGGACAAAATATTAAGACATAAGAATCATATTTCCAACATTTATTTTGATTCTAATATAAATTGTGTTCTTGCTACAGCAAACAGTGCAATGCCAAGTTTGGGATGGTTGAAACTGATTGCAAGCATTAGAAACAACAACAAAAGGAATTGAAAAATGCAGTAGTGTGCTGGTAAAGCACTTCAGGAGTAGGTAAATTGTGGGACACTGGTACCCAATAATTTCTACTTATTGCCATGAGCATTATATGACCAGTATGATGGTTGAGGTAGGTATATTGCTTGTTTTGTTTTTATATTTCAATGCAAGGAAGCCTTGCCAAGGGGCGGAATTCCCGAGATGGGGTTGCTAACAGAACTTGGAAGGTTAGTGACTGCACAGAAGGGGATTACCAAATTTCCCAAGGGACTATGTAGCAGAGAAGGGAAAGCAAGGGATGGATTGGTTTTGGTCATTAACATTGCAAGATGGAATCATATGCACATTAGGAGTGTGCCCTGGAACAATGAGTGGGTAACTTGTCACTGAGAGGAAAGGTGGCGTGGGATTGTAGCGTTGGACATTAGATGTAGCTTTAACTTTGATAGTCGATTCTAGACTTCCTGGGAAGGAGGTGAATCCTCGTATTACCTTGAGGGTGGAGGTGTGAGCATCTATTTTTCGTTATTTCTGATACAAACATCGTATCCTTCTATTTGATGGTTGAGAAAATGTGTATATGTGTATGTGTATTACTGTAAATATTGTATTGAGATAGTTTATAAAGCTCCACAAACATTATGGTTATTTGATGGTTGAAGAAAATGTGCATGTGTAAATGTAGTTGTTATTGTAAATATTGTATTGAGACGTGTTATAAATATGTAGTACAAGGTATGTTTTTCATCATGGTTTTGATCTTGAGGAGGTTATTCATTGTAAATGTTGCAATGCATTGTATTATAAGGCTCCATAGGCAGTATGTTTTGTTTTTAGTGTTTTTTCTAGTTGAAGGTGTCATTGAGCATCGGCGATGGTGTTCAACCAAGGGGGAGGTTTCTGTAACAACATTGGTAAAAAAGTTCATATAAAAAATATATAATACCATGGTCAATGGGACACATATTCCAAGCTGAATGTTGAGAAAAAAATCCTAGCGGGTGTTCATTTCCGCTTAGATGGCCAAGGAAATTGGCAAAAGAAATCGAAAAGGATTTGGAGAAGGCATGAGGCATTAATTGACATTTTATTTATGGGAATAATGGAAATTAGGAGGAAAGGAAGGTGAAAGGTCACTGGTTTCATGTGAGGAGGAAATTGAAGGAAAATAATGGAAAATGAATAAATTAGAGGCCTCATTAATAAAAAAGTCTTGGTCAGTTAAGTTTTCGAGTTCTGATTATTCTCTCTCTCTCTCATACTCTTGAGCACTTAGAGTATTCTTGGAGAATTATTGGAGAGTGTGGAATATTTGGTGATCTAATTAAGATATGTTAGTAATGTTGTGATAATTCCTCTTTCAGATTTTAAAACCAATTTTTTACATGTGCTTAAGGGTTCAAGTTCTGTTGCAAGTTATGGAGTCTCATGAGTGATTTTTATGTTATTTTAATGAAAAATTTAACATAAAAGAGAGATTGAAAGGCATTTATAAAAATTGCATTGCATCACCATACAACACATCAACATGGGGATTTGATGAAGGAGTTCATCCCTCCTTGACTACATCTTCTTGGTCCAAATTCCATGGCTTAGGCCTCTATATTATGCTCAAATTTACAAAATTATGTGTTAACAATGCTTTTCTACTGCTGAAACCTGCTTTAATGAGTTTATAACACTAAAAAATGGTGTCTTAGCCTCTTTCTACACCTAATTTGGTAGAAAATTAGCTGAGTTATGACTTCTCCAAGTCTGCTCCACAATTTCCTCCCCAAAAAGAGCTAACTAGCACTAAATTTGGAAAATCCTTCGGATTTGTTGGACCCACCAATTAAAGTCGGATTCAGTTAATAAATCTTGCTTATCTGCTAATTAAACTGAATTAGTGCTAAACCAATGCTCCATTACATAAACTATTTTAAGCACTAATTAAACTGGATCATGGCTAATTAAACCAGATTATGGTTGATTAACCATGCTTATGGTTAGAACTCCTCCCACTCCATCGATGGTCTTAGGACTTGGTCGTATGTCTTGGGGGCTGGCCCACTAGGCTCGCCCCAAATCCACCTCAACGACACATTACATAAAATTTAAATTTATGTGGAGTTGTTATATGGTAAGAAACGATGTGTAGGTAGAGTGGTTAATGGCTTTGCTTGTGCTTAGGACGTCACGAGGTCGAACCCCAACACCTTCACCCAGACTATTGCAAACCTTTTGGTGGCTCGCAGCCTGGCACATGGTGGTTCGTGGGCCCTACCACATGGCATCTTGTGATTGGTTGCCTTGAAAAACCCATAATAAAAACACAACTTGCCACTTGGTCCTACAAAATTGTGTCACTTGGATGGCCAAGACTCATCCTTGGAAATGGTTGACCAGAAGTTGACTTGCCCAGTCAGCATGCCATGTCAGTACTATGGACTACTGACTGGGCTCCCTGTTCTGCAATTTTTTTGCCAAATTTACCTATTTAGGAAAATGGGCAGAAATTGTTTTTGAATCCATGCAGAGTCCATTTCATGCGAAACAATTTGCGCCGGATTCAGAATGATGAACACTATGTGGTACTTTAGGTTTCGTGTCATTATGAGAAATTTTATTTTCGAGCGTAATTATGAGTACCTGATCATTCCTCCCCACTGTAAGCTTTTGGACCCCAAAATATCTTTCATTACTGAACATGTGGATTAGGGTGTAGTTCCCTCACTCTTCTAGTCTTAATTCACTAGAATTTGCCTAAATTCAACAATTTGAGCTTTTCATAAAAACTAATTATCTTTTTTCTTGATTCTGGAGACCCTATCTTGTTGTTGTAGAAACCAACATGTTGTGATGTCCCAAAATTTGTAGGACAACACGTTTTCCTTGAAGAGACAAACTTATTCCCACCTCAGTCATCAATCAAAGGAAACTTAAATAACTTGAAAACTTTCTCACCTCCAACACCGTTGACATGGAGATTTTTAAATTGTCTTGCCTTGTACTTGCATTTACTTTTGACCAAGTGCTTTATAAATTTCCATGCACCATTTTGAAACCAAAAATAAGTACTTATGGAACCTATGCCTTCTTTTTCATGTTTCTTTGGCGTTTGTTCTTTTATTTTTTCACCATTCAATACTGGCATCTTGTTTCCATCACTGTTCAACCCTGATGTGGATTGCGGAAAATATTGCACGTCTTCTTTACCTCTTTTCAAAGGAAACATGTTAGAGCCATAAAAAATATTATTACAAACATTAGAAATTTCAATGAAATCATATTATTCATTTGATGCATCTTTTTGAAAGGTCTCATTCAAAACATCACTATGCTTGAACATTAACAAAGCCAAATTTTGACTTGCGTTCACTATTCTCTTCATTTCTCCTACATGTATAAGAGACAAAGTCCTCTTATTCTTATGCAATCTAAATATATACTCAAATAAATTCTTGAACAAGTGGTACTTATTCTCATGGCGATGAAATACCACCCTCCTATAATAAAGATAAGGACTTCAAAAAACAATACCTAAAATCTCAAGCAAAACTACATCAAGTTCAACTTTGTCAAGAAAGTTTGAATTGATTGCAAACCTTAGGATGCAATTACTTATTAAACCTTAGGATGCACTTCCTTATTACCTGCAAGTTTTCATTCTTTCATATCGAGCCTAAAGGAAAAGGTCTTGGATATGTAATAGTTTCTAGATTTAACCTCTTAACTAAGTCTTTAGAAATCAAATTGGCTTGAGAACCACTATCAAATAGTGTATCTATTTTTGTGTGTTTTGAAACAAATCTAATATGAAAGAATTCAATTTTTGTATCATCATCTTGAGTTACATTATAATAACTTGAAGAAATAGTGCTTGCTATGTTCTTACCTTGTAATCTTGGTTTCATCTCCTGAATCTGAGCCTAATTCATGTTGAATGATTGCAGTTTTTTTCTCCTTCTCTTTGGTTTTAAGTTTGTTTGGCTTCAACCCTGGATGGAGTTTCCAACAATGGTCTTCATCATGGCCATTTTTCGAAAAAAAATTACATGTGAGTTTCTCTTTCTCCATTTTAATAAAACCATTTTTCTTTCCTTTTCCATTAAACTTAGCCTTTCCTTTACCTTCATACTCAAGGAAACTATCACTTTTCTCATCTTCACTATGTTTCCCTCTTGCTTCTAGATGTGTGGCTTGAACACATACCACATCTAAGTTTTTGGGATCGAACATGAGAATGGTATGCCTAAGATAGCTGTGGAAAACCCCAATATAGTTTAACAAAGTTTCTTGAGAAGATAAATTGAAACTAGAAACTAGAGTTTTTCTCTTAAACTCTTGTGTATAATTTTGAAATCATTGTCCCTTTAGTTGTCTAAATTTTTTCCAGTCCATAATGGCTTTTTTCAGGTAATATAGAGGGTAAAATTGCCTTATTATGGAAGCAATGAAAATAGACCAAGAAATTGAGATCTTACCATGTTTTTTAATATCATCTTGTGTCATCTCTTCCCACCATACAAGTTTTGCACCCTCCATTCTCAAATAAGCCAATTGAATCTTTATTTCATCCTCTTGAAGGTGATGAATTATGAAATAAACATCCAACTGACTAATCCCATTATCTAGCTTCTCTAACATCGGTAGCTCAAATTTAACACCAATTTTAAGTAAGGGCAATTTACCACTTCCTTTTGAAGTATGTGGATGAACAGATGGAAAGGTTGTGGTAGTGGAAGGTGATGAAGAGGAAGGTGAAGATGGTGGTGAGGATGATGGTGGAGTGGATAGTGGTTTATTACCATCTCCATGACCTCCTCCTCCTAGAGAACCCTCTCCTCTTGGACTTCTAGAACTTTCTCCTTGCATCCTTAAATTCCTCTCCTCGTAGAGGACCTTTACCATCTCAGCCATATGAAAAACATCATTTTTGAATGTTCTCTTCTCTTCTGTCATGGTAGTTTCTCCTTCATGAGACATTCTCACTAAAGACTCAACTTCAACTTGAGGATGTGCTGGTGTTGAATACTTTGGAAACCTTGCCCTATTTCCTCTTGACCTAACTGCAGGGCTTTCAAGTTTCAACCAGCTTCCTTTCTCCTCTTTTGTGTGTTAACCTTGTCAGCATGACACAAAGTTGCAAAGTATTAGATCCCTTCTTGCACAAAAAACCTAAAGCTCTGATACCAAAAATGATTTGATTAAGGTATTTTAGTAATTCTGTGCTAATTCCTCTTTCGGCTTCTAAAGCCAATTTTTTACATGTGTTTAAGGGTTCAAGTTCTCTTGCAAGTTACCAAGTCTCATGAGTGATTTTTATGTTATTTTTATGAAAAATTTAACATAAACTAAATATTGAAAAAGAGAAATAAAAATTGAAGTACATCACCATACAAGAAATCAACATAGGGATTTGATGAAGGAGTTACCCCCTCTTGGGCTACATCTCCTTGCTCCAGATTCCATGGCCTGGGCCTATGTATTATGCCCAAATTTGAAAAATTATGTGTTTGCAATGACTTTTTACTCTTGAAACCTTCTTCAATGAGTTTAGAACACTAAAAAATGGTGCCTTAGCCTCTTTCTGCACCTGATTTGGTCAAAAATTGGCTCAGTTGTGACTTCTCCAAGTCTGCTCGACAATTTCCTCGCCAAAAATAGCTACCTGGCCCCAAATTGGGCTAAATGGTGCTAAATTTGGAAAATCTAGTAAGTAAAGTCAGATTTAGTTAATAAATCCTGCTTATCCGCTAATTATACTGGATTAGCGCTAAACCAACGTTGCGTTAAATAAACTAGTTTAAGTGCTAATTAAACTGGATCATGTCTAATTAAACCATATTAAGGATGATTAACCATGCTTATACTTAGCGTTCCTCCCTCTCTACCTCTGGTCTTGGTCCTCGATTGTATGTCTTAGGGGTTGGTGCCCATTGCCCCTCAACGATGCATCATATAAAATTTAAACTTATGCAGAGTTTTTATATGGTAAGAAACAACCTATAGGCGAAGTGGTTAATAAATTGTCTTGTGCTTATGAGATCACGGGGTTGATGATCTGAAATGGATGGCTAACTTGTCATGCTATGCAAGCACCTCCCACTCAGTTAAACAAATTAATATCTTTCTTATACTTGACTGTGTGGAATTGAATACTTGCAAAAGGTGTATGTGTTTTAAACTGTTTTAATGCTTTAAGTGTGACGAATTAAACATTTGTTTTTTCTAACATTAAGCATGTAAAGAAACCATAAAGTGCAGCAAATAAGCATCAACACATAACATAAAATTTAATAAAGGATTTCATTCGAATGTCGTGGGCTACGTCTCCTTGAGCCCTTGTCAATTGACTTGGTTCTTTGGGATTATGATGGAAAATTTATTTTTCAAGTTACTAAATCAAATTCAATGGTTTTTTATGTTGTACCAATGGGTTTAGAATACCATAATACCCCTAGAATGGCTTCTATATCTCTGGAAATGGATCTAGGCTCCCTTTGACTTAAACTCTTCTATCTCTGCCCTTAAGCTTCCCTGACATTCTCTATGGCACTAACTCACTAATAAGTCATTTTCTATCCTTTAAACCTTTTATATTGTCTCCAGCGTATAACATACATCCAAAATAGACTGATCATTTGCTCCAAATGAGCTCTGGCTCCCCAATCTAGGCCTACAACCCTTATTGGCCCTAGGCTACCTGAAACTTCCCTGTGGCTTATTTGGCTCTAGAGGTGTCCAAATGACTCTAAAAATCCTTCCATTCGATTCAAAATTTCAAAAATAGTTAGAATAGACTATTCACTTGCTGAAAAAGGCCTTTGGCTACTCTAGTTATGCCCCCAACACCTGGTGGCATCCTGTGGCTCTAGGCTCCCTGAAAACTTCCCTGAAGCATATGCACCTTCATAAGTCTTCAAAATCTTCTCCAAATCCTTGCATTGGATTCATAATGTTCAATATAGTCAGAATACACTATTGGTTTCCTGAGAATCGTCACTGACTGCCCTGGATAGGCATCATTCTCCTGCTAGCCCCTGCTAGTCGTAGTGGCCCATAGAACTTATCTAAAGAAAAATAATGCTCAGAAGTAATTTCATGTCTCTTAAAACCTCACCAATGGCTCCAGAATTTCTGAAACATCCAAAAGTGACTATTGGTTTCCTGAGTAAGCCCACTAGCTGCCCTGGCTAGGCCTCAAACTGTTGCTAGCCCCTAGTAGCCCTAGTGGCCCTTGGAACTTCTTTGAAGAAAAATCATGCTCAGAATTTCTCTGATGGCTCTGCAACCCTCACCAATGGCTCTATAATTTCCAATAAAGTTGGAATTGACTATTCACACCATCAGAATGGTCGAAAAATGAGTCTCCAACTCATTTGTCTAAATTCACCTAAAACAGCGAGACTAAATGTGGAGGACTTCAGTTTAACTGCACTCAAATTAGTTTCTCTACCCTAAATTTGGGCATGCTCCAAAAGCTCCACCAGCATAACCGTTACATTAAATTTTATGGTTAGTGGTTGGGCACATGCCCCAAAACCCCACGGTTAACAAACCACACCTGTCGGTGGAACCATAGGCGATGAATGAGGGTTAAATGGATAGAACCGGGCTTTAAAATCCAGTTAAACTGGTCGTTACATAAAACCACGTGGAGACTTTAACAATTTTAAACATTTTCATGTGACAACTCTGAGTTTTATGGTGGGTTTGTGGGCTGGAGGCTTATCTGAAGAGTTTAACGTTTAATGCTATGTCATGTGACACCTATTGAAACCATTGGTGGAAAAGTTGTTGGAGTTACGCCTTAACCGTCGGGGACGGAATTTGTTGTAACCTCACCATGGGAACTCTCTGTGGGGACCACTGGTGGGTTGGGACTGCCGGTGGTCCCCAACCCCAAAGCTCCTCTGAAATTAACTTTAAATATAACCCACAAACAGTTAGGGAAAAAAACATTGCATAAAGCGAGTGGTAACGTTTCTGTGTGCCCAGAGGGAGGTCCAGGGTTCAACTCCTGTGGCTTCAACCCAAAATTTTACATGGTATTTCAAGAACCACGTGGCAGCCTCAAGGTTAGCCATGTGGCACCTTTTCATTGGCCCAATAAATACGCATTCCCAATAACAATTGAACACTTGTCAACATCTAACTGGCCTAGAAGGAAAATTTCAGGGAATATTCCTAGGAATATTCTAGGAATATTCCCAGGGAATATTCCTTTTTTTGAATGTACAATTGCCCAGTCAACCCTAGTCAACTCTCGAAATTTGCAGTTTACTGGAATTTTCAAATCGCGATAACTTCTTCATATGGTGTCGGTTTTTAGAACCGTTCACGGCCCTGGAATCAGGAAGACGAGATCTATCTGGTTGCTCAAGTTCGGAAACTTTTGAACACTTTGAAATTTGAGCTATCACTTAGGTCATGATCCATATTTGATCACTCCTCCCCATTAGGAATCTTTTGGAACCCAAAAGACTTGAATACCTGTTCAGTAGATGAGAGTACAACTTCCTCACATTTCTAGCCTCCATCCACTTTCCCTTTCTTGACTTAGTGCCTTTGAGCCATAACTCGAAGGTAGTCAACGCTTCCCCTATTTGATACTCTTTTCCTCCTGTGAAGAATTGTATCTTCTTTGAGCTCAACCAGAAATTTCTGGCGAGAAATCTTCAATCGAAGGTAGCTTAACATCACTTCCTTGATCATCGATCAAAGGCGGTTCAAACAAACGTAATTTTTCAACATAAATACATGCATACATGACTGAAATTTTCATATGTACAAATGAATGTATGTCATACTAATTTAAGAACTCAAACCACTTCTTACCAAGCCACTTCCAAGGTGATTTTTGCTGCTGAAAATCTTCTTCATGTGAATCATCTGATCTCACATCGATGATGGAATCTTTGGTTCCATTTTCGTCAGTATTTTTATCCTCTTGCTTCAAATGCTTGGGATGATTAGTAGGATTCAATCTCCAACATTGGGCAATAAAATGTCCCTTCTTTTGGCAATGTGTGTAAGTGTTTTGCATCTTTTGTGCAAGTTGCCTTCACTTCAATTGTTTCCTATATGCCTTCTTCCACTTCCAGCATTTTGAAACTTCATGGTTACACAAAACACAATAAGAACAAAAAAACTTTCTTCCTTTTATAGATGCAGATTTTCCATGCTTAACATAAATATAATCAACTTGACTATGGGAAGAATTATACCTCAAATGTTGCGTTGCATGTCCATATTTTTTTCCTTCTTGAGGAGATGAACTTGAAGAGGTTCCATCTTTCTTTTGAAGACCAACATTAGTTTTCATGTCTTCATAGCTATCAGAACTCTCTTGCTCACCATAAGCTGAATGTCTACTAAAATATTGCTGCAACATAGGCTTCAAACAATGGAATTCAACTTGAAAACAAGCTTGAAATGTTTGTGGTTTTGAACTTGCAACAAAATTTATTCTTATAGTTCTCTCAAATTCCTTCATGGTTGTATATTTTTTGCTGTAAGATTGAACATAGACTAGACAAAACTTGTTATGCCTTTCCTCAACCATAATAGTATCAATCATGCCTTGTGCATGATTTCCTAGACCCTTGCCTTCATAGCCCATTTTCAACATTAATTCAGACCCTATACCTATAGTGTGCTTTTCAAATGAACCTATACATCTATCTAAAGAGGAATTTGAAGACAAATTTGAGTGATTTACCTCTGCTTCACACATGTACTTGTTTAAGGCCTCTTGGGCATGATGGAGCTGCATCTCCATCTCATGCATTATTCGTAGAAGTCCTTCTTTCCTCTTTGCTTCACGCATGTACTTGGTTAAGGACTCTTGGACATGATGGAGTTTCATCTCCATCTCATGCATTTTTTGAATAAGTCCTTTCCATCTTCATACAAACTTTGCACCATATCCTTTAGGATGTAGAAGTCCCACTTCATCTCTTCATCAAAGAGCCTTATAAAGGAGGAGGATTTTAAAACCTAAATTGATGAAGTTGTCATCATTATGTAAATGAATTAAAGAAATTCAACAATAATTCACAAAGCTTCAAAAACAATTGATAAAACTTCTTAACAATTTGGCTGTATATTCAAGCTCTTTTCTGCAGCTGGTATCTCTTCTTCAAGCATCCTTTTTTTGCAAACAATCCCTCTTGTGCTTCAAGGGTTTCCTTGAGGTCCTTTGGGCAAATATAATGCTTTCAACTTTCTTCCTTCTTGTCCTCTTCTGGACTTAGCTATCAATAGCTCCCCTTCTCCTCTAGCAAACTCAAGCTTGTAAGCATCAGTCAATTTGCAAACAGTCAATTTTTTTGCACTATTAAACACCTTTCAAGTCAAGCAAGAAAGCTAGTGCTCTGTAAAGTAAGAAACCTAGTGATATGATACCATATGATACCATATGATATGAAATGGGTGGGTGACTTGTTATGCTATGCAAGCACCTCCCACTTAGTTAAACAAATTAAGATCTTGCTTATACTTGACTGTGCGGAATTGAATAATTGAAACACATGTATGTGTTTTAAACTGTTTTAATGCTCTAAGTGTGAGGAATTAAACATTTGTTTTTGCTGATATTAAGCATGCAAAAAAACCATAAAATTCAGAAAATAAGCATCAACAAATAACAAAAAATTTAATAAAGTAGTTCCCCCGAATTTCGTGGGCTACATCTCCTTGAGCCCTTGTCAATTGATGTGGCTCTTTGGGATTATGATGGAAAATTTATTTTACAAGTTACTAGCTCAACTCCAATTGTTGTTTATGTTGTACCAATGGTTTTATAATACCGTCATACCCCTGGAATGGCTACTATATCTCTGGAAATGGATCTACGCTCCCTTTGACATAACCTCTTCTCTTAGTGCCCTTAAGCTTCCATGAGCTTCTTTGTGGCAGTAACTCCCTAAGAAGTCCTTTCATGTCCTTGAAACCTTTTCTACTATCTCCATCGTATATTAGACATCCAAAATAGACTCGTAATTTGATCCAAATAAGCTCTGGCTCCCCAATCTAGGCCTCCAACTCCTGTTGGCCCTAGGCTACCTGAAACTTCCCTATGGCTTCTTCCACTCTAGAAGTCCCAAAATGGCTCTAAAAAAACTTCCACTGGATTCAAAATGAGAAAAATAGATTTAATATACTATTCACTTGCTGAAAAAGGCCTTTGGCTGCACTGGTTACGCCCCCAACACCTGGTGGCACCCCATGGCTCTCGGCTCACTAAAAACTTTCCTGAAGCATCTCGGCCTTAAGAAGTCTTCAAAAGCTTCTGAAAATAATTCCATTGGATTCAGAAGGTTTGATATAGTAATAATAGATGATTGGTTTGCTGAGAATGGTCATTAAATCCCCCTGATAGGCCTCATTCTCCTGCTAGCCCCTGGTGGCCCTAGTGGCCCCTAGAACTTCTCTGAAGAGAGATCATGCTCAAAATTCCTCTGATGGCTCAGAAAACCTAACCAATGGCTCTAGAATGTCTAAAACATCGAAAAATGACTATTTTTTCCTGACTAAGGTCTTGAGTTGCCTTGGCTAGGCCTCATTCTACTGCTAGCCCCTCGCGGCCCTAGTGGCCCTTGCAACTTTTATGAAGAAAAATAATGCTCAAAAGTTCTCTTATGGCTCTAAAAACCTCACCAATGGCTCTAGAACGTCAAATAAAGTCTGATTGACTATTCACACTCTCAAAATGGTCGAAAAATGAGTCTCCAACTCATTTGTCCAATTTCACCTAAAAAAACTCCACTAAATGTGGAGGAATTTAGTTTAACTACAGTCAAATTAGTTTCTCTACCCTAAATTTTTGAGTGCTCCAAAATCTCTAATAGTCTAATCGTTACATTAAATTTTATGGTTAGTGGTTGGGCACATGCCCCAAAACCTCGTGATTAACAAACCTCACCTATCGGCGGAACCATAGCCGATGACTAAGGGTTAAATGGATAGAAATGTGGTTTAAAATCTGAATGAACTGACCGTTACATAAAAACGTGTGGAGAATTTAACATTTTTAAACATTTTCATGTGACAACTTCGTGTTTGATGGCGGGTTTGTGGGCTGGAGGCTTATTCTAAGAGTTTAACAATTAACGTTATGCCATGTGATACCTATTGAAACCGTTGGTGGAAAAGTTGTTGGAGTTACGCCTTAACCATCGGGGATAGAATTTGTTGTAACCTCACCATGGGAATGCTCTATGGGGACCGCTAGCGGGTGGATTGGGACCACTGGAAATCCCCAACCCCCAAGCTCCTCTACAATTAACCTTAAATTTAACCTGCAAATAGTTAGGGTAAGAAACACTGCATAAATCAAGTGGTAACTTGTCTGGGTTCCTAGAAGGAGGTCTAGGGTTCGACTCCTACGGCCTCAACCCAAAATTTTACATGGTAGTTCAAGGGCAACATGGTGGCCTTAGGGCTAGCCATGTGGCACCTTTTCATTGGCCCAATAAATTCGCATGCCCAATAACAATTGAACAATTGTCAACATCTAATTGGCCTGGAAGGAATCTTCAAGGGAATATTTTATGGAATATTCCAAGAATATTCCCAAGTAATATTCTTTTTTGCTGATTGTATAATTTCCCAGTCAACCCTGGTCAAATTTCGAAATTTGCAGTTTATTGGACTTTTCAAGTCGTGATAATTTATTCATATGGTTTCGGTTTTTCAAACCATTCATGACGCCAAAATCAAGAAGACGAGATCTATCTGGTCACTCAGGTTCGACACACTTTCAAACACTTTGAAATTTGAGCAATCAGTCGAACCTTGGAACCTCCACTCAGACTATTGTAAACATTTTGGTGGCCTGTGGGCTGCCATGTGCAGTTTCGTCGGCCCTGCCATGTGGCAGCTTGTGATTGACTACCTTCAACAACCCACGATCAACCTAAAACTTGCCACTTGGTCCTACAGAATTGTGCCACTTGGAAGCCCAAGATTCCCCGAATGAAATGGTTGACAAAACTTTGACTTGCCCAGTCAGCATGCCACATCAACAGTACGAACTACTGACTGGGCTCCCTATTCTGTAATTTTTTTCCAAAATTTCTTGTTTAGGAAAAGAGATCAAAATCGTTTGTGAAGCCATATGGATTCCATTTCATGGGAAACGATTTGTGCCAGATTCAAAACGATGAACACTATGAGATCATTTAGCTTTCATGTCATTTGGAGAAATTTGATTTTTGAGCATAATTCTGAGTATATGATCATTTGGAGATTTAGATCAAGAAAGAAAAGGAAGATCAGGAAAGCATGGAGGAAATCACAATCATTATCTACAACAGGTTCTGAGTGTAGGTATTGAGTTGTGTGTATGGTTTCCTCACTATTTTTGGCATGCATGGTATTGCAAGTGTTTTCTTGATTATGATTTGTCATGGGCATGGAGGATGGCCAAGATTGACATTGGATTTGACTAGCCTTGACATTTCCTAGATAGCCATTTTGATTGTGGGTTTATTTCCATTTATTGTTTACTGGTTGATTCTCATGGATCCTTTAGTTGTTGGGTTGAGTTATTAGTTCCTGAATCCTTGGTTGGGAAAATGATTTGGATCCCAATGGATAACTGTTGGGTTCAGGTACTAGTCATGGATCCTTGGTTGGATAAACAATATGTAGCCCTAGGTTAGTTGAGCAACTAGACCTTGAGCCTTGGCTGGAAAACTGCTCTAGAGCCTGAGAACTCCCGGGGTTGAGTTACTAGTCTTGGAGCCTTGGTTCGAGCAAACAATCTAGAGCCTTGAAGCAACTCAGATGGAGACCAATTTGTGACGATTACTGATGTATACCATGAGGTGGAATCACTGGTTTTGGGTTGAGATGGTTTGGTCTCTGGAGCCTTGGTTTGGTGTTGATTGATGTGTTTGATAAAGTCCCACATTCCTGCTTGGAATATGGCATGGGGTTGACTGGTTGAAGTGATATTTGGCTCAGCCATGTCTATCGTTGGGTGGAATGTGGAATTCCCATTCCAGGTTGGGTTTTACATTTACTAATGGCAAGATCATTTATCTGGTATTCGGTATGCAAATATACTAATTTTTTGTATGGATTTCATTGCTACTATATTCATTGTATTTATGTTGTTATTATGTTGGTTATGAGCATGTATTGTGATAGTGAGGAGGTATGGCTCTCTACATGTTCTTACTTGTAAATGAATACTTAATGCATCTATGGTCAAATTTATTGTATTATATCTTATGATGTAGGGGAGAAATGTTTCGTATTCATTCTCAGATAAGAAATATACCCCTTTCCCTTGCAAGGCCTCGGCTAAGCTTCAATGGGGCTAAAAATCAATCACCCCTCAGGGAATAGGGCCCTGGAAGGTTGGGTTACCTCCTGGGGATGTTAATGATGCAATGTAAGGTGTGTTTTTGGTGTTTACGTTGGTTCCACTTCCTTAAGGTCATCTAGAAGGTTGAATAGCATATTAGTAACCTCTCATCACATGTTTACCCTGGTTGGACAGTTACTTGGGAAGAAGTGGGAAGAGGGTGTTACACCTGAGGATAGATGTTATGGTTAGAGAAGGTGGTCATGCTCGTTTAGGAGGTAGTGGGAATGGGCGCCCACCCAGTGCTCCTTGGCATAGTGACCACATGGTGTTATCTGATCCCAACGTACCTGAGCACATAGGGTGCATAGTAACTACCTTAGAGGTGGAGTAATGCAGATTAATTGATGAAAGAAATTGGCTTGTTCGATATTTATTGGGGCATTATATCTAGAACTCAGAGCTTGCGAGAGCTAGTGCTGAAACACAGGTGGTTAAATCAAATGCACACATAAAATTCATGAAAACCTCACTCCACTACCTCTTTAGACAAATCGACATAGATTTTCTACCTATACCTACAACCTGCATTTCCTCAAGCTCTTTGGAAAGATCTACAAACTAGGATCATACCGATCAACCCTTCTATCCTTCTCCCTCCATTATCTTGGCTGGTAATGAGATAGGAAAAGTCTCACCAAATAAAGTATCTCCAAATAAAAGATATGTTGTCAATGAGATTATCTTGAAGCCACTCCCCATCATCACTCCCAACTCACTGATAAGGCTCCCCCTCCTCAAATACCCAATGCCTACAAATGTCCTATAGTGGAGAAAACTCTAGAAGCGAAACCTTATGGGAATAGGAGTTCAACTATGAAGTAGGTCCCAATCGACTGAAGCCAACTCCTTCAAGCTCCATAGGAAATATTACGGTATGAGTAGGTTCCCTGTATTATTCTATTTTATTCAGTGTTTCCTAAGTTCTCACAATGATATATGAATTGTCATCTACACCTGCAGACATTTTGGTGGAACATTTTTTGTAATTTTTTCGTGTTTTTTATTTTTGCATGGAAAATGACTCTATATAATACTTTTACTATCTTTAATTCACCATCTGGTTTCTCCTTATGGGCCAGATGGTTGTCATCAATCTCTCATCAGTTGGGACTCAGTCCTAGGACTCATAATGATTCTTTGAATGCAACCTATGTACTATATTTTTTTTAATGTAAAGTTACTTACTTTATTATAATATTAAATTTTAATTTTATACATAAAATAAAATATAAAACATAAACCACCATATTTCTTCTTATTTTATATAAAATATATAGAAAATAATTAATATCATAATGTATATTATTATTAAATTTTTATCATTATTATAATTATAGATATTATTATCGTAATACATTTTTCTTCCACTTCATTTATTAATATTTTATTTATTAAACAATTTATTTATATTAAATTTGAATATACTACCATATAATCAAGTTGTCTTTAGTGATACTTTTTGGAAGTTTTTCCGGTGGATTTTTCTACTCTAATTTCTCTAAAATTCGGCAGGAATTTATTGAAATGAAAAGCTTGATGGGTAACCCCTGCACAATCACAGTGCCCTAGGGGTGGGTTTTTCACGGTGTTTAATCTATATATACAGTTAAAAAACTAGTTTAAATAACACAAATCAATATTTCACCCCAAAATTTTCTGCCGAATTCTAGCACAGAAAAATCCAAAAAGTCGCACTAAAAAAAACTCCCCGTAAAATATTAAATATAGTATTGAAAATAACATTTTTAAATTATATAATTTATATATATAACCATAAAAATTTGAAAGGAATGATGCAATTCATATAGAGACATAAACACAAATTATTAATAATAAATTCGAAAGTCGTAGAAATGTTACTCTTTATAAAGTGAAGAGTTGATATTTTCTTATAATCATACATATAATTATAATAATAAATATTATAATTATATATTATTGTTATAATATATTTCATATTTCTAAATGATATATGATTTAATCATATGTATATTATAATAATTATTATAATATATAATATTATTACTTATAGTCTTACTAGCCTTTTATTACTCGTAGTCTAGTCTAATCAGTTTGTTTTTTTATTGAAATTCTGGAAAGATTTTAATAAAATCTAGAAGGATTTTTTATAAATCCATGTTATGGCCATCAAACTTCAAGATTTTGGGTGTCTTAGAAGTTTTTTATGGCCAACCATTTTTTTAGCATTGTGGCAATTCCTTAACCTCGTTGCAATTCCTCCGCCTCAATAGACTTATTCGTAATTATATTTTATATTTTAAAATTATCTGTGATTGTCACAATTGCAAAAGAATCACACAATATATATAAATATTTAATAATGATAGACTATTAATGAAAGGAATGAAAATTATAAAAGATTCACTCTTTGTATAAATTAAATTATGATGCAAAGTTTGACATTGTTTGTATATGTGTATTATTATTAAATATTTATTTATTATTTTAATATTTTATTTATATTAAGTTTATATATATATATATATATATATATATTAAAAGGAATGATGTACTCTATATGGAGACATAAGTATAGATTATGACGGGAAGACATAAAAATAATGTGAGAGTTACTCTTTGTATAAAAATGTAGGCAATACATGTTTCCTAAGTTTGATAAAAAATAAAAAAATAAAAAAATACTTTGGTTTAAGCCAATACAAAAAGGTTTTTATTAGTATATAAAAAATTTTACATGGATAGCATGAGAAGAGGAGAGATTGGTAATCAAAACTAGAGTTCCAATATTAACATCAGCTACATCCATACTCTATGAGTAGAGCTCAAGAATATATAACCAGTAGAAGATAATGGAGGAACAAGGAAACTCCAATGAAATGAAGAGGTTGTGCCACCAGAAATAGAGCAGGGACACTATTCTATACCAGATATAACAAAATTACAATTTCATTCCAAAAAATAGTAGTTTCATGTGTGTGTGTGTGTGTGCCATTGGAGATAATAGAAGTTGGACTACTTGTGACTTGTAATAGAATAAAGCACAACATAGTACCATATCATTCATATTTCCACCATCTACTAAATTAAGTGAGAAGAGATATATATAGGTGTAGACCATCGAAAAAATTGTAACAACATTTTGTAGAAAGACATGTTAATTAAGTTGACAAAACCAAACAATAGAAATCCACTTCAGTCTGAAATAATCACTAGATAAATAGGAGATGTAGCAGATGGAGGAGAAGTAGTAGTCGATTGTGAGGCCTTATGAGTTCCTTAGATTGCGACTCTAAAATGATGTATTTATCTACCTTGTGCAAACATGAAACTATATCATCAAGGAAAAAATGAACATTCATAAGCATTATCTTAATATATTCTTGAACTGCAAAAAAATGTAGTTATCCACCTGCTTATCTCAAAAGACCAAGAGAAAGAGTGTATCCATCTCTTGGTGGGCTGGAAGAGAGTGTAAGGAATGCAATCTCTTCTTCCTAAATTTCCCTAGATCAGGAACACATTTGAAATTTGTGACCCACACTTTGGAATAAGAGAAGTAAAGCTTATCACTAAACTCCCACAACTCAAGATGTTGGATTTCCTTTCGAACCTCTCGAGGAACCGAGTCAAAATAAGATTTTATTGAATTCCATTCAAATAATCGCTCATGATGACAAAAAAAACTACTTGCCCCCCCTCATTGACTTTCCATTCTCTGTCAAGGAGGCATTCTCACAAAGATTGATATGAATTTGGATGTTAGTTTTGTTGTGCTAATTTCATCTTCAGATTTAAAATTAATTTTTTGATCTTATGCTTTGTGTGCATAGGTTTCCTTGGTGTTTATGTGTGTCAAATGGGTAAATGAGATAAGTTTTAATTTAAATTCAAGAGCATAAAGCATGAAATACAAATGCTTAACAACAACAAAAACAAGTACAATAAACCATCACAATTGATCCATTAACACAACGTTTTGATGAAAGATCTCACCCCTCCTAGGCTACATCTCCTTGGTCCAACTTCCATGGCTTAGGCCTCTGAATTAGCTCAAAAGCAAAAAAAAAAACTATTTACATTCACTTGAAACTCCTAGAAACTGCTTCAATGAGTCCATCATGCTCAACTCTATCAGAAATGACTCTTCTTGCTCTCAATTTGGTCGAAAATTGTAAAAGATATGCCTCATTTAATTTTCCTAGGAAATCTCCTCCAAATCTGGAGAAGACTCCAGTTAAGACCACCAAAGTTGGAGAACCCACCAGTTTTGGAGGCGCCTCTAAAACTCTGCAAACTAACATCGGAGTTGATTAATATAAAGAGCGGATTAAAATGGACAAGTGAAGTTTTAATGCGCATAAGTGCATTTACATGTAACTCGGATTAATAACTTGATTAGTTCATTTAACCAAGGATTAAGGGGTATTAAACTCGCTTATTAAGCATAATCTCTGCACTCTTTTTCCCACTCCCACTGTGGTCTGGTGGAATGGTTGTATGGGGAGGGGGCTAGCACGTGGGGCTCGCCCCCTCCAAACCCCCATTGTAGAAACCATATGAATTCAAATATGCGCCAGAGCCCATAGTTAATAAGAACCATGATGTAGGATAATGGTAAGCTCGTCCATTGGCGTGGGGGAGGTCGTGGGGTCAAGCCCCTTCCTACGCCCATATGATAACAATTTTTCTCCGAAATTACCTGCCCTTACCATATTTTAAAAACTTTGGTTTATAAATAAAATGTGTCAATATATATATTTGAATTTTGGCATATGTGTTGCAGACCTTTGATAACATTTGATTTCAGACTTTCGAAAAATGTAATGCCAATGGACTTTGATGTAATATGAACCCATAATTTCGACCATTGACATATAATGATGCAATTTGACCTTGGATAGGATCCACTAGAGGGGGCACATGGTGGCCCCTGGCTATACCACGTGTTAGCCTCTAGTTGGCATGTCCTTCCATATAAAAAAAAATCTCTTTGAACCTTAGGATAAATTCATAAAAAAAAATTCACCTTCAAACCAATCTGGTGAATCTTGCTGTGACACTTGTCATAGTGTAATTGCATGAAACTAAAGAATATTTCTTGAATATACCCTATATGCTGACTAGGTTGCCATGTCATCCTTCTGTCTTGTTCTGCAATTTTTTTAGCTATTTAGGAAAAAGAACAACAGGCTCTATCTCCTTCATCCAGACTCGGTTTTCGACGAAACAAATTGCACCGAATTCCTAGTGACGAGCTCTTCATTGTTGTTTTGTTTCCAATCAATTCTAAGAACTTTCATTTTTGAGATTCTAAATAGATAACCGACTCATTCATCCCCACTAGAAGCCTTTTGGACCCCAAAATATCTTTGATTACTGATCATGTGGATGACGGTATAGGTCCCTCACTCTTTGAGTCTTTATCCATTGAAATTTTCCCATTTTCATCAATTGGATCTTTTCACAAAAACTTAACTTTTCCCTTGACTCTTGCGACCTCCTCTTATTGTCATTAACAGCGTCATGCTCCAATTTCATTGATTTTTTAGAGAACTAAGATATTATTTTAGAAACCATGTTATTCCTACATTTTTCATTAATCAAAGGAAACTTAAGGATGGTCTCACCTTGCACACTATCATCATGGCAATTCTTAATTGATCTCGCTTTGTACTTGCATCGACCATTGACCAAATATCCTCTCCATTTCCATTTACCCTTTGGAAAAAAAAACAAGCACTTGTGGAACCCACGCCTTCTTTGTCAAATTTATTTGTCACTTTATCTTTGACCTTTTCACTCTCTTGCACCAACATCTTATTTCCAACACTGCTCAACACTGATGTTGACTGCTGCAAATGTTTTACATTTTGTTCAACTCCTTGTAAAGGCCACTAGTTAGAGTCCTTAAACATCTCATTACAAACATAATAAACCTTAATGAAATGAACTTGTTCATTAGATGCATCTTTTTGAAAGTTTTGATTCAAAACATCTCTATTTTTTATCATCAACAATGTCAAATTATGACTTGCATTCCCTATCATATTTATTTATCCTGCATGTATACGAGACAAACTTGTCTTCTTCTTATGTGCTCTAACCATGTACTCAATTGCACCTTTAAACAAGTGATACTTATTCTCATGGTGATGAAATACTACTTTCCTATCATAAAGATAAGTACTTCCCAAAACAATACCTGATATCTCAAGCGGCACCACATCAAGTTCAACTTCATCAAGAAAGATTGAATTAATGGCGAATCTTAGTGTGCACTTCCTTTTAACCTGCATGTTTTCATTCTTCCATATCCACCCTAAAGGTTAAGGTCTTGGATGTCGAACAGTTTCAAGGTTTAGCTACTTAACTAAGTCTTTGGAAATCAAATTAGCTTGTGGCCCACTATGAAAAAGTGTGTCTATCTTTGTATGTTTAGAGATGAATCTAATATGGAAAAGTTATATTCTTGTATCTTCATCTTGAGTGACATTGGAATAATTTCAAGAACTAGTGCTTGCTATATTATTAGCTTTCAAATTGATGGCTATAATCTTTGTTTCATCTCTTGCATCTGAACCTAAGTCATGTTCAATGATAGGAACAATTTGCTCCTTTTCTTTGGCTTTTAGCTTGTTTGGATTGAACTCCAAATGAAGTTTCTAATAGTGGTCTTCATAATGGCCATTCCTCAAACAATGTCTACATGTGAGTTTCCCCTTATCTCTTTTGACATAGCTATTTCTCTTTCCTCTTCCATAAAACTTTCCCTTTCCTTTACCCTCACTATCACTTTTCTCATCTATGTTATGTTTCCCTCTTGCTTCTAAATGTCTCGCTTGAACACATACCTTAGCTATGTTTGTGGGATTAAACATGAGAATAGTGTGCCTAAGGTAACTGTGCAAACCCCCAATATACTTTAACAAATTTTCTTAAGAATATAAATTAATACCCAAAATTAGAGCTCTTCTCCTAAATTCATGAGTATAATTTTGCACACATTTCCCGCTCAATTGTCTAGAAATTTTCCAATCCATATTGACCTTTTGCATGTAAGCTAATGGATAGAATTTCCTTTTAATGGTAGAAATAAAACTTGACCAAGACATAGAGATCTTACCATAGTTTTTAATATCTTCTTGAGTCCTTGCTTCCCACCATACAAGTGCAGATCCTTCCATCCTCAAAGAAGCCAGTTGAATCTTTGTGTCATCTTCATGAAGGTTCTGGATCCTGTAGTACACCTCCAATTGACTTATCCAATTATCTAGCCTCTCTGCATTTACCTCACCACTATATATTGGAAGCTCAAATTTGACATCAAGTCTGAGTAAGGGTATTGTTCCTCTTGTGGCTTTTGAGTGAGTATGGGTAGTTTTTGTGGTGGAAGTGGAAGATGATGTTGATGGAGAAGATGATGATGATGAAGATGGTGGGGATGGAGGTGTCTTTCCTCCACTACCATTTGAATCCTTTTATTCATCCTTCTGATCACCTGAAATTCCTTCTGCATGTGGAGGCTTAGAACCTTCTCTGCCATCCTAGTAGTAAATGCATCAAACATAATTTTAACCATACTATTTATGTCATTGAAGTCTTTCTTGAAATAATCCTCTTTTGAATGACCTTCAATTTCTCCAACACCTGACATGATTTCTAAGGATTAAAGCTCATATTCTAGTTCTTTGACCTCTTCAATCTTATCTTCTTGAGATAAAACTTGAGGTGCTTCAAGTGTAGTTGTTAGTGAAGATTTGGGTGTAAATGGTACCCTCGTGGCTCTTCTTCTTCTGGTCCTAATCTCAGGACTTGAAACCAAAAATTTCCCTTCACCTCTATGCAATTTCAATCTTGTAAGCATCACAAATTTGCAACCATTAAAACAGTACTTGCACAAAACTCAAGCAACTATCAAGAAAATAACCTTAGCAACCTTTCAACCAAGCTCTGATACCAAACTTGATCTGACTTGAATGTTAGTTTTTTTGTGCTAATTTCATCTTCAGATTTAAAATTAATTTGCAGATCCTATGCTTTGTGTGCATAGATTTCCTTGGTGTTTATGTGTGTCAAACAGGTAAATGAGTTGAATTTTAAGTCCAATTCAAGAGCATAAAGCATGAAATACAAATGCTAAACAACATAAAAATTAGGTACGAAAAACCATCACAATTGATCCATTCACACAGTTTTTTTATGAAGGAGTTCACCCCTCCCGGGCTACATCTCCTTGGTCTAGCTTCCATGGCTTCGGCCCTTTTATTATCTCAAAAGTGAAAAAAATTCTATTTACATTCACCTACAACTCCTAAAACCTACTTCAATGAGTCCATAATGTTCAAATCTATCAGAAATTACTCTTATTTCTCTCAATTTTGTTGAAAATTGCAAAATATACACCTCATCCAATATTCCTAGGAAATCTCCTCCAAATCTGGAGAAGACTCCAGTTAAGACCACCAAAGTTGGAGAACCTGCCAGTTTTGGAGGTGCCTCGAAAAATTTGCAAAACTAATCTTATATTTAATTAATATAAAGAGAAGATTAAAAGGGATAAGTGAGGTTTAAATGTACACATGCATGTTTACATATAACCCAGATTAATAACTTTATTAACGCATTTAACCAAGGATTAAGGGGTATTAAACCCACTTATTAAACATAATCTGCATGGTCAATTCTCTGCTCCCACCATGGTTTGATGGAATGGTTGTATGGGGAGGGAGTTGACCTACGGGGCTGGCCCCCTCCAAACCCCCACTGTAGAAACCACATCATTTTAAATATGAGTTGGAGTCCATAGTTAATAGGAACCATGATGTGGGCTAATGGTAAGCCCATCCATTGGCACAAGGGAGGTCGTGGGGTCGAGCCTCAACCTCCACCCATATGATAATAGTTTTTCTCTGAAATTACCCACCCTTAACATTGTTTAAAAAAATTGGCTTATAAATAAATTGCGCCAATATATATATATGAACTTTAGCATATGTATTGTGACCTTTGATAACCTTTGATTTCGGACTTTGGAAAAATGTAATGCCAACATAATTTGATGTAATATGAACCGATAATTTCAACCTTTGACATATAATGGTGCAATTCTACCTTAGATAGGGTCCACTAGATGGGGCACGTTTCAGCCCCTAGCTACACCACATGTCAGCCTCTCGCTTGCCTATGCTTCCATATAAAAAAAATTCTCTTTCAACCTTAGAAGAAATTCATAAAAATAATTCACCTTCAAACCAAACTAGCGAATCCTGTTGTGGCACTTGTCATAGTGTCATTTCATGAAATTGAATAATATTCCCTAAATATACCTTGTATGGGGCTGCCATGTCATCCTTTTGCCCTATTTTTCAAATTTTTTAGTTGTTTAGGAAAACAAACAATAAACTCTATCTCCTTCATATGGACTTCGTTTTTGACAAAATGAATTGCGCCAGATTCCTGACAATGAGTTCTTCATCGTCGTTCAATTTCCAATCAATTGTGAGCACTTTCGGTTTTCAGATTTTACATTGAGCACTTGATCAAACGGGGGAAAAAAACCACATGAACTTGACCATTGTAAATACAAATCAGGAAATGCTCCAAAACCCGGGCCATAATCCTAATCTAAATACCACGTTGTTGATTTTCAAAAGTTAGAAAGGTTGTTTCAAAGGAGGTATTCGAACATGACCAACTATTTTGACCAGAAAACAACAACAAGTTTTAAACCAACAACGAGGGTGGCAGTAGTAACTGGGGTTTTTAGACGAAGAGTAAAACAGTGACATATTATCATCAATGTACCACAAATGATGTCCATAGAAAGTAAATATGGAGCAAGTAGAAAGAAAAACTATTATCTAGTGTTCTTGTGGGCCAGAATAGAAAATTAGACACCAATGTTGACCATGAAACACATTATGAAACCTAAATTTAAATTTCAAATTTGTTATATAATATGCCCGTGAACATTAAATTCATAGAACTTTTGGTTTTATGAATTTCAAGAAAAAAAAAAAGGCATTGTTCATGATAAAATAATTGTGTGAAAATATATATCATGGCACTTTAAATTAATCTCACTTTATCATTTAATAATATTATACTTAGAAAATTATATATATATATATATATATATATATATATATATATATATATATATATATATATATAAATAAATAATGGTAGATGATATTTATTAATATGTATATAATTTTATATCAATATGTGTATTTATTTTGGAATAGCATTTTAATTTAATTATTAATAATTATTAGGGAAATTGTAGAGATTTAATCTTTGTATAACATTCTACAATATTCTTAATAGTGGTCACAAATCAAAGTTTGAGATTTATATAAAAATTGGTTATTCTCTTTTTTTTACTTTTAATTAAATTAATTAATTAAAAAAATCCTATAATCATGACTCATGGTTATTTGGGTCATAAATAGTAAACCATGGTATTAGCCCATTTTATTGTAAAAAACACTATTTACGAGTAAAGATAATCTCCATGCTTAAGAATCTTGTTATATGTTTAACTCATATATTATTTCATTTTATAATTAATAATATTTTTTTTTAGTTGTAATTTAATTATTTTTTATGATTTCTTTTAAATGCACCAAGAGACCTTATTTTATAGAGATATTGTAAAGCAATGTCCTCTAAACAAAATAAAAATGATCCTATGTTAAATTAAAAATGATTTCGTAAAAAAACAAATTCTACGTTATTTATTATTATTATTTTATTTTTACTTGGTTAAGTTGCTCATTTTTTTAAATTCCAAGTTTATGATAACCCATGGTATTCATCAATAGTATTCATGTGGAATATAATTGATTTAAAGGAGAAAATTAAATCATCTTAGATCCATCTTAACTTCGGATCTCTCAAACACTGAAAAATATCACATCTATTTTTTCTCTAAAGAAGGTTTACACCTTAAGAAACTTGATCCATTTATAAGTTAAAGAAATATCAAATTAAAATAATTCTAAACAAATTAAACCTAATAAAATATATGTATTTTAATGAAAATAAAATATGCTTATAAAATAACATAAATAAAAAAATTTCCAATATAAAATAAATAAATGATATATATTACTAAAATTATTTATTAATAAATAAATCTAAAATATTAAAAGATAATAATATAATTTAATAAATAAAAATGAATAATCTTAGAAGGAAAAATAGCTTTACAAGGCACATTTAAAATCATACTCCGAGAACGTAAGCGTGACAGTTAATTTATTTTTTATTAAAAAGACGATATTGTATAAACTAATGCACACCGCAATTAGCTTAGTTTTGGTTAGTCTTATGTGGCCACCATTAGAAGTAAAGCACTCGTCCCACGTTGTGAGATGGAGGGTATATGGTGAGTTTAAAATTTTAGTTTTCTGTTTCTTGGGTTTAGTTTGAATGGCGAGAAAATATTATTTGCAATTTTTTTATTAGGATTTTTTTTAATAGGTTGATTTATTGTGATAAAGTTTGAAGAGTATGTGATTTTGGAATATAGTTTTTTTTTATTATCGGGTTTTCAATGTTTTTATTTTTGCTTAATTATGAAATATTAATATATGTGTTTTGAGAGTTAAATATATTATTGGGGTTAGAGTGGTAATTTAAAATTTTGATTTTAAGTTTATGTCAAAATATTATATTCTTTTTCTCTGTGTTTTGGGTGGATTAACCACGAGCCTGACTTATAGTTCAGACAATTGAACTTGGGAGTTTTGAATGGCAAAGAAACTTTAATGATAAATAGTTCACTAATTAAATTAAAATATTTTAATATATTATTTATTTCTTATAATTTAAGAAATAAATAAAATACAAAAAAGTTAATTATAAGAAAAAATCAACCTATAAAAGAGGTAGTTTAAAAATTTAGAAATTAGCTAAGAAAATAATGAAAATTTAGGCAAGATTATGATAATATTAGGCAAAAAAAAATTGAAAATATAGTTTACAATTGTCAAATTTCAAAATTTTGGATGTCCAGTAGATTTTTGATAGAATAAACCCATTTCCACCATCAAAAAGTGATCCATATACTCCAAAATTTTGATTTAAAAAATAAAAAAATACCAAATTTCAAAAAACAAAAAGAAAAACAAAAAAAATCTTCAAGGCAAATTTGTGAAGTCCATATACAAGGCCCATATAAAATAATGCATATCATGTTTCAGTTTTACTAGTTTTATGTGACTGCAATTGTTTAACACAATATCGCAAATATCTCAAGTTGACAAACTTTATGACGCCTGAATTAAAAATCTCGTCACAATCACTTTATTTATTTATTTTCCAGTCACAAACTTTATTTATTGTTTTTCTTTATCCACCGAAATTTTTATTTTATAAATTGTCTCAAGGAGAGATAAGTGATATATTGACAGGTTTGTCGCATTGGTGGCATAACTATTACAGAAAAAATATTTTATAAATTCTGTTAATGAGACATAAGTGATACAATGACAGGTTTGTCCCAATGGTGGCATAACTTTAAAAAAATATTTATTTAATAAAATTTGTTAATGAGAAATAAGTGATAGAATGACAGGTTTGTCCCATTGATAGAATAACTTTTAAAAAATTTGAGAAACCCATTTAAAGATATTGATCACACATTTCTTTACATTAAAATTGATCAGGAAGAAAGTCAATAGTAGGTTGAGTGTTCTGATCTTCATAGTTATCATCATGAAATGACAGATTATCCCGATCCCCCACTTTGAAGCGCGGCCTTCGAGTAACCATCACTAATGGTGGGCCGTTTTGCGCATATATGGATTCCAAGGTCCAACCGAACCCTAATTTTCGGCCACAGTTCGTATGTACAACCTTATTATATTCCAACCATAATGTTCCATAGCCGCCCATCAATGAAGTTTGGGTCCATTTCAGATATTTTTTTATTCTAAAGGAGGGCCAATTTCAAAGCAACGCCCAACCGGATATAAAAGGTATTAAGCTGGGGAGCACTCAGCACCGAATTATAAATCTTGGCCTGTGAGTAGTCTTTGATAGCCATTATTCGTTCTCTATTCTTTCGACCATCCTCGACCTGTCTCATTGGGCTGCTCGGCACCTGACATTCTCAGGAACAATGATTGCCAGGATTCATCCTGAAGCCCTAGAGTTCGCTGACCATGCTGTGATCGATGATAACCTCTCCAACGCGTCTGCCTCATCCCTAACAGTGTGGAAAAAGTCTCTTGTTTTCAGCTGCAATGGCTATACTGTGTTCGATTCGAGCGGGAACCTTGTGTTTAGAGTGGACAACTATCCTTCAGATCTCAAGGGTGAAGTCGTTCTCATGGACGCTGCTGGGTTGGCCATCTTCACACTGCGACGAAAGGTAAACAAACATATATAATAGCTCTCAATTAGGTTTCCATCGTTTTGTCTTGAGAATAACAAAATCTCTGCAACATTTGAAAGTGTATTGAATTATTGTATTATTGTATGTGGAACAGAGGATGAGTCTGCAAATTGAATGGCAAGGATTCTTCGGAGAATTTCAGGATGCCCAGAAACCATTGTTCGTCATTAGAAAAGCGCAATCTCTGCTAATATCGACAAAGAGTTTAGCAGAGGTGTACATGTGTTCTTCGGCTAAAAGCAACAAGAGTAAGAAGCAGCACCCCGATTACCGTGTTGAAGGATGTTATGGCAAGCGTTCCTTCACCCTTCTCAACAGCTTCAACGAAGTCGTTGCAGAGGTGTGTGTCTTCCTGGAGATCTTGTTTATCTTGTATATGAATATTCAGACTAATTTATTGGCATGTAATCATGCAATATTCTGAAAATGATTGGGATTTTGCAGGTGAAGCCAAAGCAGGTGAGATCAGATATAAAGCTGGGAGGAGATGTGTTCAATCTGACACTGCAGCCTGGCTGCGACCAAGCTTTTGTTATGGGGTTGATTATTGTTCTTGATCAGATCATCCCGTCGGATTGAACACCCATAGACCCCGAGTGGTACCAGAAGGAAACAGAGGTGAAATATGTTTTAGGCTTTCATCCTCTCTTGGTATTCCGATTGCAAATTCTCACGGTAGAAAAATTAAAAGTAGAGAAGCCCTCTGACTACCTGACAAGTTTCAAATAGTATGTTTTAGAATGTGATGCCATGTTTACAGGAGGTAAGGTCCTTACTGTATATAATTGGACGACAGAAGGTAGAGTCAAGAACTCCTTTCTGTCCAAGTAACTGTTAAAAGACTTATCTTCACTGACAGATTTAGAGATAAAGGCATAGCCCCACATAGAGCCAAACCCTCGTTTATGGAATGTGGAGGAGTATTGTGTCCTATTCCCATGCGCATGTTGTATATTGAGTTTTGTACAGGTGTAGGTATTGTTATGTTTCTGTGGAACAAAGGCTTTCATTTTTTGCCACGAAAATGTAATTTTCAACATACAAGCAAAGATATAGAGTTCCCATGGTTTAACGGCGATTTAAGCACTTTCGGCTCTTCTACCGAGGTAGAGGAATTGCCTACGGGTGGGAATTTAATTCAAAATTTGTATAACAATGTTTGAATCATATTTTTTAATTGTGAAAATAAATTTAATACCATAAAAAAATTTCTCCAATAACCAAAATCTAAAAATTTACTAACTATAATTTAGATTTATAAAAATATGTATCAAATTTTATTAAAATTTCCATAGATATTTATGATTTTCAAAACAAGCAGACTAATTAGAGACTAAAGACTTTCAGAGTACCCATTAAAAAGTTATTAATATGTTGATTATATGGCTAGTTACCTTCCACCTAATAATATTTAATTGTGGAAACTAGGTTATGCGTGAACGTAATTGTACAGAGATCCTTTCATACTTTTATTTCCTTTAACGAGTTTGTCTAAAAATCTAGATTATTTTTTATTGTAGTTTAACGACATTAGTAAATTTGTATTTTTGGAAAAATAAATAATAAATAAGAAATGTAAAAATAGTTAATGATGAATACTTTAATAGAATTGTATGAGTAAAGTGGTTAATATATGTGGATGGATGGCATTTGTATATGTATAAAAGGTGGAAATTAGAATAGATTTTTATATATCAATCATGGTTTTTATTAATTTCGTTGTGTGAGTTGAAAATGAATATGTATAGGGAATATTAGTACACTATGCTTAATTATGGTTAAATATAGTGATGATTGAGGAGCGTTATAATGGTTAACATGCATTTTATTATGGGTGATTATGGTTGTCAATGGTCAATTATAATTGACTGTAGTAAATTATGGTTCATCATGGTTATTTATCTCTGACCATGGTTGACTGCCATAGCATATTTTGATCAAGCTTAGACCATGTTTATCATGGGTGACAATGTTTTGACCATTTTGACCATGATTTTCTACAATAGATTATGGTTGACCATGCTCACAATGGATGACCGTGGTTGATCATGGAGACCAAGGTCATCTTGGTTGGCCATGTTGAACATGGTTAAGCATGGGTTGACCATGGTGACTATGGTTGTCCATGGTGGATTAAGAATGACCATGGTTGATCATGGTTGACCATGCTCGAATATGATTCACCATGGGGAACTATGGTTAACTATGTATAACTATGCCTAACAATGGTTCACTATAGTTGACTATGACTCATCACGGTAACCGTCATGAACTATGGTCAACCATATTGATCCATGATAAACCTTAGTCAATAATGGTGACCAGAGTTGAATATAGTTGATCATCGATGACCATGGTTTTCCATGTTTGACCATGCTTTATTTTAGTTAACCTGATTGACTATGGCTGACATGGTTGCCTATAGTTCTTTATGGTTGACCATGGTTGTATATGGTTTGTTGTACAAGGTTGGCTATTTCTAATCATGGTTAACTATAGGTGACTGTGATTGACCAAATATGACCATGGTTGCTCATGGTTGACTAAAGTGAACCATGGTTGACTATGGTTGGATGTAATTGAAGATTGTTGACCAATTTTGAACATGGTTAAGCATGGTTGACGATGATTTGATCATGTTTAACATAGTTTACCATGGTTGGCCATGAAGTCTATGGATGATTATCATTGGAAAAATATGACCATGGTAGATCATTGTAAGAAATTATACAACAACTTTGTATATATTGGATTCACCTAATCTAACAATGTGCTACTGTTAAATACTGAATCTCTTCTACAAATCTTTGTGGAATTAAAAAAACACAATCGCCAATTACAATATCATGAAGAAAGATTAATCACACACAACACAGATAATTTCCTGGGGAAATATTACAACTAAAAGCCCCACTATATTCTATTGTATATTATATCATGGGTGATGAAACAATTACATACAAAACTCCAATCACAAGAGCTCTCAATACATGAGTTAATTGTCTCACACTGTCATAAATAGACATGCATTCTATAAATAGATTATGCACATACATCTATAAATACATATACACCTAAAAATATCTTGAGGCATCATCCTAGTGTAGGTGCTTAATTTTCACTAGGATCTTCTTGTTGAATCTCAACACTCCCTCTCAACAAGAAAGGGATTATCCTTCACTCTGATCATGTCTCTATGGTATTCGAATTTTCTCCTAGTAAGCGCCTTCATGAGAATATCTGCATCCTGATCTTCCGTGGGAATGTCCTAAAGCAACATGATTCTCATGTGCACACAATATCTGAGATGATGGTATCGGATATATATATGCTTAGATATATCATGGAACACATGATTAATCAAGAGTTTAATGCAACTCTGAATATCACAATGAATCATTGTCGGATCCATATGAGAACCAAACAAACCAAGCAAAATATTTCTCATCCAGATAGCCGCACATGCAGCTTGACTTGTTGCCATGTATTTCGCTTATGATGAACTAAGTTCCATGGATCTTTGCTTCCTGTTGTACCAAGAAACAATTATAGACTACTAAAGATCCCCCCTGATGTTCTCTTTCTATCCGATGGACTCCCCACCCAATCTGCATCCATGAAGCCATGCAACTTCACTCCATCTGTCTATATGTACCATAGACCATACTCTGATGTGCCCCTCGGGTATCTTAGGACATGCTTCCCCACCTTCCAAAAGAGCTTGGTAGGCTTAACCATATCTTGACTCAGTTGGTTAATCACATAGCAAATGTCAGGTCTCATGTTCACTAAATATAATAGTGAACCCACTAACTATCATAGACAGTAGCATCCACTACCTCTCCAGAAGTGGCATCATCTTTCCTCCAGTTTCCTAAAAGAGGAGTATCCATGGGTTTGCAGCCCTCCATGTTAAACTTACCCATTATCTCCCTTGCATACTTTCCTTGAGACACAAAAAGTTCACCATCTCACTGCCATATTTCCAATCCAAGAAAATAATGAAGGAGACCCATATCCTTCATTTTGAACTCCCTTGCAAGATCCTCCTTGCATGAGTGTATCAGCTTCTCATCAGTAGTCAATATTAAATCATCAACATAAAGAAAAATGATTAAAATATTACCCTCCACCACAATTTGGTATAGGTTTGCATCTACTTCACTTTTGGTGAAGCCCAGTCTGGTGAAATAGTTGTCTATCCAAGTGTACCAAGCACGAGGTGCTTGCTTCAGCCCATACAACACTCTTTTGAGTCGACACACATGTGACTCACTATTGAATATCTCGAAACCTTCAGGTTGATCTATGTACACCTCTTCCTCAATGATGCCATTGAGAAACATAGTTTTCACATCCATCTGATTAATGTGCCACCCCATCTACTCTGAGAGAGCAAGGATGGATCTTATGGAAGAATACCTTGCGATATGTGCAAAGGTCTCTTCATAATATATCCCCTCGATCTGTGAGAAGCCTCGTCGAGCCAAAAATCTATCCTTGTATTTCTCCACAGTCCCATAAACAGCTTGCTTTACCTTGTAGATCCATCTCGATCCTACCACTTATTTTTCAACCGGTCTTGGGACAATCTCCCATGCACTGTTTTTGACAATGGAGTCATACTCCACCATTTCGTCAACCAAACTGGGCTCCTGCACTACTTCCTAAAAGTAATATGGTTCAGTCACAATACATTTTCTCATGAGAGCCATGTATCCAGTAAATCGGTTAGGAGAGTGTCTTTATATGTGTTGTGAACTAAGGGCTCCTACATTCTGTGAAGCATCAAGTCTCAGCCTATCAACTTTTGTGGTGTGCCTTCTACCATTTATGATGGATGGATCTACATCAGTGGATTCCTCCACTCCATGAACCTCCTGTTGTGGTTGATCCACATCTAAAGAATCATCTTTGGGAACTATCACTTGCTCCTCCGCATGCAAGTCCAGTTCCCTCTCAAGCGATAACCACATGGCTTTCCCCTCATCAAATTTTATATCCCGTCACACAAAAGTAATTCCTTTGCTTGGAAAATACACACGATAATTATGGGGTGTTTCTGTGTACCCCACAAAAATCCCAACTTCAGTAGTCAGCTCCAGCTTCTTCCTGGCATCCTTTGTCACATGCACATAAACAGATGAGCCAAAAATCTTAAAGTGTGAAACATCTAGTTTCTTACCATTGAAAGCTTCTTCAGATGTACTCATGCCAAATACTCTACAAGGACAACAATTTTTCACATAAACCATAGTGTTGCTTGCTTCTGCCCACAAATGCATTGGTAGGCCCTGTTCATGTAACATCGCTCATGCTGCACCAACGATTGTTCTGTTCTTCCTCTCTGCGACCCCATTTTTTCTGTGGGTTATGAGGCGCTTTGAGTTCTCTTCGAATTCATTCTTTGTTGGATAAGTTCTTGAATTTTTTAGAGATGTATTCTCCACCATTATCACTCCTAGGAGCCTTCACTTGCTTCCCTGACTCTTTCTCCACCAATGCCTTAAACTCACAGGACTTTGAGAATGTTTGATCCTTCTTCTACATTAAGAAGGTCCAACATTTACGAGAAAAATCATCAACAAAGATTACATAGTACTTATGTTTTTTTGTTTAAGAAATCGAGAATGGTCCACACACGTCTGTGTGAACTCTCTCAAGGATCCCTGAAGCTCAGTTTTCCTTCTCATGAAAGGTGGTATTTACATATTTCCCCATGGTGCAACCCTTGCAATGATATAACTAAGTAAGTGTTCCCATTGGAATTCCAGTAGACATTTGTTGCATGAATTTCAAGGCTCCATGAAGAAGATGGCACAGTCGCCTGTGCCATAATTCACCCTCATCCTGGCTCACCACTTTTTCTACCTTGCCCATCATGGCAGTGCAACCATCTAATTCCAGCTTGTAGATATTCTTAACTCAAATCCCTATCCTCTTGGCTTGACTCATTGTTTTATGTCGCAGGAAATCTTTTTCATCACTAAAAACAACTTCATAGCCTCTTTCCTCCAACATTGCGGCTGAGACCAAAATTTTCTTCAGACCTGGTACATGCATAACATTTTTTAATTGAAATGGTTTATCTGTCTCCCTTTGAAATTTAATGGTACCAATCTTGGTAGTACCGTACCTTCTGTCGTCGCCCATCTCAATATGTAACTAGAGATATTTCTCCTCCAAGTCACTGAAAATTTCCTTACCTCCCGTCATGTGAAAGGAAGCACCACTATCCAAATACCACATCAATCCCAATGCACTTGACACCATGCATGCAATCAAGGATAAGTCAAGCTCAAATTGCGAGGCAACGGCCTCACCAGATGCAGCTCCAACAACCTTCCTTTTCCTCTTCTTTTGTGGATAGTTAGTAGCAAAATGCCCATGTTCGTGACAATGAAAACACTTCACCTTGGACATTTCTTGCTTCTTGCTTTTAGACTCAAATTTACAATGTAATTTTTTCCCCTTCCCCTTCTTGACGTTGGCCGCCAAAGCACAATCCTCTTCATCATCATGCTTTGATGAAGAGAAATCTGTGGTGTTCCACCTGAACTCCTCCTACACCAGATCCAACCATAGTTGTTCCCAATTCGATAATTTTTCTCATCCGTTGACATAGTCTTCATAATTGTGCCAACTCTTTGGAAGTCCCAAGAGAGACGAGCTCACCAAATTGTCATAAGAAATAGTTATTGACACACTCACCAGTTCATCTTGACATTGGAAAAACTTCGTGAGATACTTTGGAATGGTGTTTCCCTTTTCCATTTGGATCTTCCTGAGTTAACCTTTGAGCACCAATTTCCTATGGTCGTTGCTGCTTTGGAATAGATCCATCAAAGCCTTCCACATAACATATGGTGTGGCTTTCCCATGGAGATTGAGACAATGTGGTCTCGTACTCCCTCTAAGATGATCCTCCTCAACTTTGCCAGTTTCTTTTTCCATGCGTCATGATTGGCAGCATCTGTAGCATCTAGCTTAGGAACATCTTTTTCAACGAATTCCTTCAAGCCATTGTCTTCGAATACCGCATCCATCCTATCCTTCCAAGCAATGTAGATTGAGCTATCCTCGAGTGCATACTCTAACGTCAAGCCATTGAAAGCCATTTCGATCTTGAATCAGATGTAGCTCCAAGAAAGTATTTTTGAAAATTTGAATTCTATCCAACAACAAGCTCAACTCCTTCTTCACTTCTGCAATTTCCTATGCTCTAATACCACGTAGAAATTATACTACAAGCATGTATATATTGCATTAGGGGAATTTTGAGGTGTAAAATGTGCCTCTTAAGAAAAATGTACAACCAAAATAAACTTTATAAGAACCAATAGGATTCAAGATGATGATGTCAACCATGGGGGAGGATTCACCATTTTTAGAGTAAAAGAGTAAAAATTATAAAAAATAATTAAATAATAAAACCATTTTTTCAACTTGTATTTTCAACTTATCTCTCTACATTTTCTCAAATTTCGAGCGGGAGTATTCGTTGCATGTAAAATTCAATTCCTCATCCAAGGAGTACCCATGTTTTATACTTTTGATGGACCCTCCTACACGAAAAATGATAAATACATGAAAAACATAATTACAGTCATGTTTTTCATGTATTTCTCATTTTTTGTGTATTAGGTTCCACCAAAAGTATTCAAAATGGGTACTCCTTGGATGAAAAATCAAATTTTGCATCCAACGAGTGTTTCCACTCGAAATTTGAGTAAACCCATAGGGAGATAATTTGAAAATACGAGTGGAAAAAATAGTTTTTCTTTTTTCCCTCTAAAATATGATGATGTAATCAAATATTATTTTATTCTGTCCACTATTATTTTATAATTTCCTTAGGAGGGCCATTTTATACCTAAAAAGTTCCCAAATGGATTCACCTGATCTAACAATGTGCTACTTTTAAATGTTCAATTGCTTCTATAAATCTTTGCAGAATTAGAAAAACACCATTGCCAATTACAATATCATGAAGAAAGATCAATCACACACAACACAGATGATTTCTTGACAAAATATTACAACAAAAAACTTCCCTATCTTATATTGTATATTATATCATTGATCATGAAACAATTACATACAAAACTCCAATCACAAGATCTCTCAGTACATGAGCTAATTGTCTCGCACTGTCGTACAAAAATTGGCAAATCACTTGCTCAATTTACTATCTCCAGACAACCTGCCTCCACTGCGTAATCCCTGCTAATAGAAATCCCTGAATGAATTCAATCTTGCCTACCTTGACGGCGCAATCCTCATGGGAACATCCAATGTGTGTGTGGTTTCATGTGTTCAACCAGACAATGTCACAACTAATAGTTTACTTCCCTTTCACCTAGAACTGAACTCGGTCTCCACTGGATCTGACATGCATGCAGTTAATAATAGTAAATCTTCAGCTGCATGTGAGACCACTGATTGTGAATTAATTAATGATTATTTCACTTGATATCTCACTAGTGTATCTTCAGTTACAGCTAGCACAACTGTGTTTAACTCACTTAACTGAGTTAAACTACTTACAACTTGCACAACTCATGCACCACTACACTACCAAATTTGTTACAACTCGAATCACTTAGCTACAGCTAAATTCAACTTGCATGTCCCACCAACCAACCACTCAACTAAAAATTCACTTAGCTAACTGATTTTCCACTTTAGTTAACTATTTCCAAGTGCTCATTGAGAATAGATTATAGTTTATAGTCCATGTAAATTAAAGGATAATAAAGATAGATATTCATATTTAAATAGAAATGCATTCTATAAATATATTATGCACATGCATCTATAAATAGACATACACCTAAAAATAGCTTGAGGCCTCATCCTAGTGTAGCTGATTAATTTTCACTAGGATCTTCTTGTTGAATCTGAAAACATTGTTAACCATGGTTGATCATGGTTGACTAATATTAACCATTTTTCATCATTTTTATTGTGGTTGACATAGTTGAGAAAGTTCAACCATGTCAACCATGTTCACCATGCTTGACTATGGTGACCATGGTGACCATGGTGACCATGTGTATGATGTTGACAATGTTGAAAATGGGTTGACCTAATTGACCATGGTTGAAAATGTTGTTTATAGTTAAGTATGGTTTACCATTGATGACCATGTTTTCTTCTGCTATGCATGGTTGACCAGGGCTAGTGGTGGTTCACTGTAGTTGTCCATGCTTTGCCATATTGACTATCTTCAACTATATTTTACCATGGTTGAGTATGGTTGACCATGTTTTACCATGTTTTCTTTCATATACCATGGTTGACCATGTTGATTATATATAACCTTGTTTGAAAATGAATTACTATCATTACCTATGGCTACCCATGAAAATCCATAGTTGCCTCTCATTGACCATGGTTGAAGATGTTTCACCATGGTTGATATTCTCTCCCTTCACTCACATTGGTTGAATACAATTGTACATGGTTGAATACTATTGACCATGGATGTCTATTGTTAACCATGGTTAACAATGCTTATCTATCATTGAAAATGGTTGTTAATAGTTGATCATGGTTGAATGCAATGTCAGTATATGTTTGTCACATGTTGGGTTTTATTTATATCTTTGTGATGTTAGGTTATGTTCATTGCACTACGATATTAGACAATATTCATGGCATTGCAATGTCTATATTTTCTCGTGAAAATGAAATATCATGTTATGTTTATTACATTATGAATTAGGTAACATTCATCACATTGTGATGTTAAGGATTTTTGTCACATTGCAACGTTGGGCAATGTTAACCACTTTGAAATGTTGGGTAATGTTTGGAACATTTTGACATTCGTTAATTGTCATCATATTATGAGTTCAAGTAATGTTCATCTAGATTCATTCGTCATGTTGTGATTTCGGGGTATGTTCATCAAAATGAACCATCAAGTAATGTTCCTCACATTACAAGATCAAGTAATGTTCACCATGATGCTAAATTAGGTAATGTTCATATGGATTTTTTTTTTCACTTTGCAATGTTGGGTAATGTTGACATTATATAATGTTCATCACATTGTGATGATTAGTAAATGTTTAGCACATTAAGAAGCTAGGTAATATTCATGACACTGTGAAATTTAGGAAATGTTTGTCACATTTCCACGTCAAGTAATGCTCATCACAATGCAACATAATGAAATGTTTTTCACATTTCACTAAAGGTTTGGGTAAACTTCATTACATCGTGACATAAAAAAAAACAAAATTCGCACTCCAACATTTGGGAAATTTGCAGAATACTACAACATTAGGAAATGTTGATAACATTACAATGTAAGAAATGTTCATCACATTGCAATATCAAATATTGTTTGCCTATATATATTAATCACATTGCAACATCTAGTGACATTCCTTACAAATTGATGTCGGGCTATGTTTTTCACATTGCAATATAAAGTAGTGTTCATCAAATTGCAACATTGGGTAATGTTCCTCACATTACAAAGTTGGGAAATTTTGGTCACATTATGACATAGAGTAATGTCCATCACAAAACAATATTAGCTAATGCTCATCACATTGTGATATTTGAGATTTTTAATTACATTGAAATGTAGGTTTATGTTATCATAGTGAAAGGTTGGTTTATGTTTGAGCATTAGAAAAAGGAAGCTTTGGCCATGTTTTTTGGATACATTTCTAACAAAGATTTTTCTTTGTGAGGAAGATAGGAACTTTAAATTCACATAATAGCATATTAATCAGAAATTATCATATGTTATTAGATTATAGTATTATAATTATTTATAAAGTAATGGATAAAGTAAAATCATTGTATAATGTAAGAAGGACAAACATTTGTTTTCTAATAAAAGTGTTTGTGCTAGAAAACTAATGAAAACTACTAATATTAATTGAAAACGAACAAAAGTTAAATAATGGTTCTCATTATCGATATTTAGTTCTCAATGGTTCATATTAATGTTCAAAGGTTCTATTTACTTTTCAAGGCTCAATTGTTCCCTTTAGTTTAGAAATTTCTCATTATTTTTCAACGGTTCTCGTTAGTTTACAATGTGCAATGGTTCTTAATAGTTTTAGAATTTGGAGTTTGTTTTCATTTTTCTTCTTATTAATATAGTTCTCATAATAAAAAAATACTTTATTCAACTTTAATAAATTAATAAAACAAAGCTCATACTTCACATCCATAAATATCAAACTAGATATATTAAAAAAATGAATATATCAAATGAATATATATGAAAGGGGATGTGCACAAAGATGATGGTGCAAAAAGTGTAAATGGGGTGATTGGGAATGCAGTTGGCATGGCTAGGAATTTTCTCATATTACAAACATGCACACACTCAAAATGTGCATTGTAATATCCCCACCCTATCTATGAGATTGTAGTTGCATGTACTTTGACTAATAGGTTGGTGAGTCAGAATTATGTTATGGGTCTACGTGCCTATGCATTTATGTTATCTATTTTGGAGCCAACGTGATAAAATATAAGTTCCTTTATGGGTTGTGTGGCCAGAGAGCCATATTTGTAATTATGATATATTAAAAAATTTGTTAAAATAAAAAAGGTTGGCTGCAAGGGGGCGGGTTAGGAAAAAGGTGTTGGTGATAGATGTCGGTGAAAAGGGTGCTTGGGGGCCACGTGGATTCAAAATTTGATTCACGTGGATATTCGTGGCCACCTTCCTATTCCACCTTTTCTGTTTCATCAATTTTCTTATTTAGTAATTTTAGCAGTTTTTTGGGTCCTAATCTTCTGAAGCTATTTTGAGGCTCTAAACAACATTTTTTGGGCATGATTTCTCCATTGATTTGAAACAAATCACATCAGCATCTTTAGTCCTCGGAGATATATTTCCAATGATGTATCATACATGCCAAACAGAGAGAATATGTCCAAGTTACGACCCCAGGAATTTGGCTGCTCAACTAACCCTAATGGGATCCATAAACTCTTGGTGTTACATCTCCTCGGGTTAGAGTTTTGGTTGTTTAAGGTTTTATATTATTGTTCAATAATGAAAAGGCCCTTCAGCCTCATTGTAACATAGTGGAGAGGCTTTTAACCGCCACATCTCTTCTCAGAGATAAGCTACCATCGCCCGAGCTAGTTTATTTTCCATTATGTTTGTAAGCATTTTTCAATATTTGATATTAATGAAGTGAAGTGTTATTCTTGCTCCATCTCTATGTTTATTCTTATTTATGTATTTTATTGTATCCTTGCATAAGTACTGATTAGTGGTACCAGAGCGATGTACTATTTCTGGATATTTCTTTGCATGTCCCCAACGAGGCCAGGGTATAAGTAGTTAGGGATCGATCTAGTTAAACATTTGCAAGATCAGCCTCGCAAACCCTGATGACCTCTCATGGCAGAAGAAAAGAAAGAGAATGGAGTAGGAGATCCTATCAAAATATTTCTCGAGGAGGCCCTCGAGAAACAAAGGAACGTGATGATGGATAACTTTGCCCAGATCCTCCAACGACTAGCCATTGGTGGCACATCTTCATCCAGGAGCCCCTCTGGAGGCACCACTCCTTTTAAGGTACAAGTAAAATTTTTCATTCCCATATTTGAGTGAAAACTAGATGCAAACGTCATAGATAGATGGTTGAATCTGCTGGAAGGGTATTTTTCAATCCATGATTTCTCCGATCAACAAAATGTTACCTTTGAAATACTAAAATCCGCCTCTGATGTGAAAGAATGGTGGGAAACATATGATGAAAAAATAGATGAGGAAGAGCCCTCACTTTTTTCAGCCGCATCCACTTGGAATTAGTTTTAAGACGACATATATTACCCTGTGGGCAGATATGAGGACAAGTGCATCCAATGGACCATGTTGCGGCAACAAAGGGATCAAGACGTGCATAGAAATTTGGGTATTAAATATTTAGAGAAACACTTGGTTCTCAAGTACCACATTTGTTTGCACAAATAGATTCAATGGGGAATGGAGTTCCTCGACATTACCTCACATGGTATGGTATATTGATATGCCACCAAGATGAACCATAAATTTAAGTAGAAGAAGCCAGGCTTTGGATCTGCGAATCCGAAGCCAGGAAAAGGCACCCCCAAACCGCAGAACAAGGGGTAAAGCCAAAGTGAGGCAACTGAGGAAAACCCGATAAAGCAACAAGAAAAGAAAACACCACAAAGCGAAATAAAGACACAGGGAAGTGGTGTGAATTTCATTAAAGCTCCACTAGCAACAAAAGTGAGTGTCAGACCAAACAGTCATTGGTGGATTAGATGAAGGCATCCGAATTAGATGCATGTTTTGATTTTGAGTCAGAACTGAGAAATGGGAGTGAAAAAGGGAGGAAGATCATTTATGCAGAACCCAGTTCCACTGTTGCCATAGCCAAGTTTCGGAAGGAAGAACCCGAAGACTCAGAGGAGGGGGAGCACCTATTCCATTCCCAAATGTGGGTGAAGGGTTCTCCATTAAAATTAATTGTTGATATAAGAAGCCAAAATAATTTCATTTTAGCAAAGGTCATGAAGTGGATTGGCCTACCGACCAAAGCACACTTGTAACCGTATACCATCCAGTGGTTTCACCAAGGAAGAGATCTCTATGTCAGTCAGTAGTGACGCATTCCCTAGAGCATCAAGCCCTTAAAAAATGAGGTACTATGTTATGTTTCTCCTGTTGAATTTTGTGATGTATTATTAGGCCAATGATATCTGTGGAGGTGACATGTTGTGTATGAGTCTAGGCCTCATTCTTTTATTATTAATTTGGGACATAAGTTGTACATGATACTAAAGGTATTACTGCTCTCCACCATCTCTTTGATTACTGGTAAGCAATACAATAATATTATTTCCCAAACCAGTATTTTATTTTTCATTGCGATTCGCTCACAGGCCAAGAAGAAGATTGTGGCCGCAGCCTCCAAACAGGGTGCCCTTGCGTGACAACACTAGATGGACAAAGTCTTGGAGGAATACGAAGACATTTTCTCGTCACACGCATAGATTCCTCTACACTGTGAGGTCAAACACTCCATTGATCTAATCCCAAGCATGTGACTGCCTAATGGGTCGATATATTGATGCTCTATTATGGAAAATGATTAAATCAAGAGGCAGATCCAAGAGCTATTACAGAAAGGGAACATCAGGTGAATCTCCTCATCCTGTGGGAGCCCGGTCACGTTGGTACAGAAGAAGGATGGCATCTGGAGACTCTGTATTGAATATCGGGCAGTGAAGAAGATCACAGTCCAGAATAGGTATCCAATCCCATGGATTGATTACCTCCTGGAGTAGATTAGGGGGGCCAAATATTTCAGTAAGATCGACTTCAAGTTTGGTTATCACCATGTACCAATAAAACCCTTTGGTGTGTGAAATAATACATTCAAAGCCAAGGAGGGCCTCTTCAAATGGTTGGTCATGCCTTTCGGGTTGACGAATTCTCTCGCAACCTTCATGTGGTTGATGGACGCCATATTTTGGTCATTCACCAACTCATTTGTGGTGGTGTACTTGGATGACATCCTGATCTTCAACAATACTTGGGAAGAACACGTCCACCATATTCGACAGGTCATCCAAACACTACAACAACACAATTTTTGTGGCAATTTGGAAAAGTGCACTTTTGGCATGACCCAAGTTCAGTATGTGGGATACTACATTATTGATGAGCGGGGGCAGGTGCATGTGGATCCAACCAAGATGCAAGTCATTCAGGATTGGGCAGCCCCAACCACTCTAACAAAACTTCGCAGCTTTCTAGGCCTTGCCAGTTTCTATCGCAGGTTCGTGTTGGGATTCTCTCATATCACTTGGGACTTGAGTCAAGTCACCAAGGGAGGAGCGAAAGAAAAATATTTCGGTATGAATCTCAACAGAAGGCATCCATAGAGTTGAAACATAAGCTTTTATCTGCACCAATGTTCACATTACCGGACTTGAAGCAACCATTTGAGATTGAGACAAATTCCTCTCACTATGCTATTGGGGCAATTCTTACTCAACAGGGGCATCCAATGGCATATCATAGTGAGACACTTTCCTACAAAATCTGGAAGTATCCCATTTTACTGATCGAGACTTATGCAAGAATGTAATAAAATACAGAAATAAACATAAATGTAGAGATGTGGCAGGAATAACACTTCACTTCATTAATATCAAATACTAAAAAATTCTTACATACATAATTGAAAATAAACTAGCTTGGGCGATGGTAGCTTATCAATGAGAAGATATGTGGCAGCTACATTCCTCTCCACTATGTTACAATGAAGCTGAAGGGAATTTTTATTATTGAAAAATAATATAACACCCTAAAAAACCAAAACCCTAACCTGAGGAAATGTACACCCAAGAGATTATGGGCCCTGTTGGGGTTATTTGGGCTACCAACTTCCTCGGGTCGTAAATTGGTCATATTATATTCATTTAGTGTGTATGATACCTTGTTGTAAATATTTCTCTAAGGACTACAAGTGCTGATGCGATTTTTTCAAATAACCAAAGGAATCATGACCAAGAAACGTCAGTTAGGTCCTCAAAATGGATCTCGAAGTTCACGACCCGAAAGACTTCCAAAAATAGTAAATAAGAAAACTAATGAAAGAAACTAGGTGGAATAGGCAAGTGGCCACCAATATCCACTTGGATCTGTTACCTCAAAATTAGACCCTGATAGGCTGCTGATCAAGGAGACTCTGAGTAACTATTTCAAACCAGACATTTAGTTGAGGATTAGCCTCCTCAACATGAGAGGGCTCTCTCAATAGGTTTATGATTTTCAAATAAGGATTAGATGGCTAACTCTATGAGTAAAATGGATAAAAATGAATAATTGGTTGTACTGCTAATAAACAAACATATATTGGGCTTATGGAGTCAAGTGTATTTTCTCATAACATAAGTATCAACTTCAATTGGAAGTCAAGGCATTTCAGGGTTTAGATGCATCAAAAGGATTAGTAGGACAGAAAATAACATAGTTCATGAAAGTATGAAGGAAGTTAGAGAACCTTCAGTGAATTCTAAGTAACATACATTCATGCCACTGCAACTAATTGAAAAAGGAAAACAATAAAAATATCACACAACCATAACCCTTTCTGAATCCTGAGTGATGAAACCAATATCTCTGTATTTAACATAAAAATAGAGTTTTTTCTACAACAATAGTATGCTTGCTTATGAAAATTTCCAACCCTATGAAATTTGACTTCGTGTCCTTTATAGAGTCATCATTACATTTATTGGATTCTCTCCAAACACTTGAGAGAATTTGAATTTTCTAGCCTGACACCTATCAACTGCTAAAACAAACTTTAATTACATCTGACAGTTAAACTATTTGTTCTAGAGTCCTAACACAACTAGGATTAAAGATACTTATTATAACTTAACAACCTTATCTAAGCATTAAATATTCTATCTAACAGCTGCTCCTCATAAACTTCGACCTTGATGATGTCCATCTCCTTGCTGTTGAGCTGTAATGATTTTCTTCTTATCTGCCTTGAAAAATAGGAACATGCTCCCTCCAAAATAGCTGTACTGCCTCATTTATGTTTCTTCACAACATTTTCTGACCAATTTGTGCTCAAAACATGTGGAAAATTCATATTAAACTCTTGTGACTTTGTCCTCCTAGCTGTGCCCAAAACAAAACTTTGAAGAAGTGCCAAAAACCATTAACATTGCTACGCTACGAAACTGTTTGCTGTTTTCATAGTGTAGAACTTCACCTCTGAAAAATTCATTTGAAACCTTCAATTTTCAATGTTTTTCCATTGGATATTCATTTGTGATCTTTATACTTCCTCTACTAGCATCATGGTTTAATAAACATACTTGTTTCCCCTTTGAAATCTTGCAAAATTGATAAAACTACATCCTACAACAGTTTCATAGCGTCCTACGAAACTGTTGTGTCTTTGCTTTCCACAACTTTTTTCCAAAAATTTTAGTTTCCCACATTTACTACCATCCTTGAAGTTATGTATAAGCTCTCAATAATCAACTTCGAACTATTTTAAAAAATGAAACCTTTCACAAAACTCCAAAAATGTGTTAGGGTGTGTCACTTACTGTTCACACAGATTTTTGATGTGGTTTATCTTCAGGATTTGCTAGCTGTATTTGAAGGTCTTCAACCTACCCTTTAAGTTTTATGTTATTAGCCCTCGGTTTGGTGTTAACCATTCTTATGAATTTTGCTTCCTTGATTTCAGGGACAGTCCATATGAAAAATTGATCCTGACTGTTGATTGATTCACTGTTTGAAACCTTTCCCAGCTCCCATAGACCTTTCAACCTCTCAAAGTTTGACCTTTCCATAGCATGCATTCTCGCTTTCTTCCTCAATTTATCAATCTCAATGTTTGCAAGTCTGAGTTTTTCTTTAACCTTCTCATAACTACTCCTTTCTCTATGAGTATTAATACTGCGTTTCTGTCTTCTTCAAATATTTTAGAGAATGTATTAATGGGTTCTTCAAAAACACTTGCATCCTCACCTCCAATTTGGTCTATCTCCATTTCTGGCTGCTGCATTTTCCTAGACTTCCTAGTCTGTGGTTTTCTAGGCTTAAAAACAAATTCTGACACCTCATCCTCAAAGTGTAATTTTTTGGATGTTTTCAATTTCTTTGATTTTCCACTTGTATCTAGCTTTATGAACTCTGCTTTAACCAGGGGAGACTCCTCAATGTCAATAGCTTGTAATATATAATTCAAATCACCTCTTAATTGTAAATTTTCATTTGTGACCATAGCCTTACCCTTCTCCTTTGACCTTTGACTCCTAGTCAACTTCTTCTGAGCTGTTTTACTAATTGAATGTTCCTGGATTGTCTTTTTGACCTCAGTTCTCTTATTTTTTGCGTATTAAGGAGTCTTTTGGATATTCAATGATGTCTTTATCATAGATTCCTTAACCTATTTCCTAGGCTTAAGCTTGACAAACCTCCTTGATTTTGTTTTTGCAGGTTCAATAGTCTTCGATGAAGATGTTGTTTCTTTGACTTGAGGGCTAGCACCTGTTCCTTCAACCCCTATTCCACTCAAAAACAGAAATGTAGACCATTCTATTTTCACTTTCTAAAGCTCATGCAAAACTATTAACTTTCTTAGACCATGATGAAGTAAAGAGGTTTCACATGCCTGTGTTTTCATCTAAACTTCGTCTGCCATCTTGGCCAGACTTTGGAATAGAAAGAAAGGTAAGTCTAGAGAGATTATTCCTATGAAATGCAATAGGATTTCAAAGTGATAAGTGTACACCTTGTGATATCACCCTTTGCAGGTGAAGTATATTTGAATATTGTAGAGCAGGTTGGCAAATGCATCCTTGACATAATTTCTTGGCACAACTTTATTCAAATCAGTGTCCATAAACTCTGGTTCCAAAAATATTTTGCAGGGTTTCATTTCAAACCTAAAATTTTTAAACCGTCTTTCCTCCCCTCTCGAGATTTCTGTGAAAATTGATATAACTTGAGGAGAAATTTGTAAATTTAGGAAAACAACCTTTGTGTTTGACCCTGTTAAGTTGGTAGCAAATTATTTGGTGACCTGAATATGCCCTTCTTGAAGATTTTCATAGAACCTCCAAAACCCTACCTTCTTGAAGGCTTCTTCAATAGATTTATCCCTCATGTGATTTTCTAAACATTCAGGTTTTGTTCTCAAGCAGTGACTTGATCGGTGATTTCTTCTTTCTTCTGCCATCCTCTTCCTAGAAACCCTGTGTCTTCAACATAACTGTAATAAACCTCCTTGTCGGATAAACTTGCTCACTTGAGAATCTAGTTCAGCCTTGCTTCATTTTAAAACCTTGTTTCAGTCAGCAACTATTTTCAAACTTACTGGATTTGCAATTGAAACTGCTAACATAATCACCAATTGAATTCTGCCTCGCTTGAAAAGGAAATGAGAGCTCTTGTATCTTATCTTGAGCTTCTCTTTCAGCAATAGATATGCACACAATGCCTTCTTTGCATGAGATAAAAACAATAATAACCAATTCCCTTTTCAAATTTGCAAAGGAACAATGACAAATGACTGCTAATGAATCTCATAATGATTTCATAACTACCTTGGATGGTTCCATGCGTGAAGGAGGATTCGTGGACTGACACCATGATCGTTGATTGACACTATAATCATGAAAATTGAACCCCAAGTTGATGGATGTTACAGCCAAACATAAAATTTTGAAACCTTGATTTCGTAGCCATGGTAGTGTTATTTCCATAATTTGCGCTATGAAAAGACTAGCGTTTTCATAGCACAAAATCAATTTTTTACACTGAGCGCGCTACGAAAACGTGGTTTCGTGGCTTATTTGAATTTTTTTTTAAAAAGACTTAAAATATGGATTTCAAAACATGACATGAGAATAATAAAGTGTAAAAACAAGTTTATGAACTTGGTTTGGTGATGAAATGAGACTCTAAAACTATGACCTAGACCCTATGAAACATAAAAATGACTCAAACCCTATCTAATACTATGACTTAAGAACAAGTATGAACTGAATGAATGTAGAGGATTTTAATAGTGATAACAGTGGCTCCACTTGAGATAGTGTGCCCCTGTGGTAAACTAAGAACTCGCAGCTCCAGTGCTATCAATTTTTTGATTAAAAAAAAAAATTGTTGACAAGCATCTTCTTCAAAATGTTGGGCCTTCACCTCCGGCTTAATATTTCTATTTCATCTTGTCATTTATTAGCAAAAACTGACAAAGATGAATATATACAATGTCGTGAGTGATTTATAATACTTCAACAGACATAATGCTTTACGAACCTGCCATTAAAGAACCTGCCATTAATAGGCCCTCCAGCATATGATCCTCCATCAATTTCCTGCAATATATAAGTGTTGTTCCCATGAAAACCAACAATCTGGAAAGGACCCTTCCATAAATTCTCAAAATTAGCATGCTTTCCCTTTTCCTCAATTTTGGCCCCCCATTTCAGCACTTTGTCATGAATCTAAAAATTGTCCTCTTTGATCCTCCTATCAAATGTATTCTTGATTCTATTTTGAACATGTTGATGACTGTCATAGACTTCATTTCTCTTTTCTTGCAAGGCTATTAGCTGTTTTATCCTCATTTGGATGGAATTGGTTCTTCTTCAAGTCCTTGAGTTAACTTCATAACAGGTACCCCAAGTGATGTTGGGAAAACAACTTCAGCCCCATAGATTAGTTCATATGGCGAAGTTCCAATTGATCTCTTTGTGCAAATCCTATCAGCCCAGAGGGCATACTTCAACTTTAAATGCCAAGCTTTCTTGTTCTCCTGTAGTACCTTTTTGATGATTCTTACAATGCTCTTGTTTGATGATTTAGCAAGACCATTACCTTGTGGATAGTATGTTGTAGAGTGTCCAAGAGTGATGTGATATTGATGGCAGAAATTTATCATCTTCTTGGACTTAAATGTTTGAGCATTATCTGTTATAATTTTCATAGGACAGCCAAATCTTGACAATATATTATTCTCTAAGAAAGAAATAATTACAGAGTCATTAGCTTGCCTGGTTGGTATCGCTTCTATCCATTTGGTGAAGTAGTGAGTTGTTGTAAGAGTCTAGTGATGCTGCCCTGATGAATATGGATGTATCTCTCCAATAAAGTCTAACCCCCATTGCTGAAAAGGAGCTTCAACATAGATAGGAACTAAAGGTAGAGGTACAAGCTTTCTTCTTCCTTCAAAAATTTGACACTCATGACATGTAGTGATCTTTTTGTAGATGTCTTTAAACATTGTTGGAAAAAAATATCCAGCTCTTAGGATCTTGTTTGATGTAGCTTTCCAATAATGATTTCCTCCACAATCACCTTTATCGAATTCTTCAATGATATTTTCAGCCTCTTCTTAAAGTAAAAAATTCAGAAAAATACCTCCTACATCTTTCCAAAACAAATTTCTGTCATAAACAAAATACCACAATGATTTCAGCTTAACAAACCTTTCTTTGGACTTTGATATATCAGTGGGAGCTTTATTATTCTGTATAACAAAAACCACATCCTTATACCATTCTGAAGTAAGAAATTTCTCATCAATTTTGACCAATTATTCTTCATTTTCATAAATTTCTGATATTTCTGCATTCAGATTTATGTCAAGGCAGTCCAGATTTGACTGAGTCATTAGTTTCACCAAGCCTTGTCCCTTCACCAACTTCGCTGGTTTGATGTCTATATCATATTCCAGCAATTTGGCAATCCATTTTCCCCTTTTTCCATCTAGATCTGCCTGGGTTAGAATTTCCTTTACCACAACACTTGGAACATATGCTATGATGTGTGAATGCAAATTTAAATTCTGAAATCTTTTATAGCTTTTACCAAATCATAGGCCTACTTATCTATAATATTATACTTAAGTTCAACATTCGATAATGTCCTATTAAAGAAAGAAATAGGTTGTTCAATACCTTTCGTTCCTTTTTGTAGAAAAACTCCAGCAATTGTGTTTTCGGAAGCAAATGTAGAAACCAGAAATTATTTGGAAAATTTTGGACTGATGAGTATCGGTTCTTGTCTGAGTGCCTTCTTGATTTCTTCAAAAGATTTCTTTGCTTCAGCTGTCAATTTAATGTCAACTCCTTTCTTTAACATCCTTATTATATCTTTGACAATCTCAGCAAAGTTAGGAATGAAATGCCTAACAAAATTCACTTTCCCAAGAAAAGATTGAATCTCTTTCCTACTTCTTGGATGATCTACCCTTTGAATTGCATTAACTCTATTAGGATCAATTCTAATTCCTTCTTCAGAAATAATATGACCAAGTAATTTGCCTGATGTTAAAGCAAAGATGCTTTTAGTAGGATTAAGAGAGATACCAAACCTTCTACATTTCAGCAGAATTTTTTCTAGGTGTTTCAAATGATCTTCTTATTTCTTTGAATAGACTGTGATATCATCAAGATAAACAACTACTGACTTATCCTTTTCTTCAGAAAAAGAAATATCCATTTCTCTTTGGAAAGTGGCTCCCGCATTCATGAGACCAAAGGGCATTTTAGCATACATGAATGTACCCCATGGTGTTGTGAACGTTGTTTTTTCTTGATCATCTGGATGCACAAGAATCTGATTGTAACCTAAAAATCCATCAAGCATAGACATCCTTTGTGAACCAACAATATTTTTCAAAATTGAATCCATCTTAGGAAGAGGATAATTATCCTTTAGTGAAGCCTTATTCAAATTTCTGAAGTCATTACAAATTCTGATTTCTCCACCCTTCTTCCTTACCGGAACTAAGTTTGCAAGCCAATTTGAAAAGCTAATTGGAACAATGATCTTTGCATCAAATAGTTTCTTAACCTCCTTTTCAATCAATGGCATGAGAAGAGGATTAATTCTCCTCAATTTCTTCTTGAAATGCTTCTCATTTTCCTTGATAGGAATCGTATGATGAATAATGGAAGGATTATATTTCTTTAAATCAGAATAAATCCAAGAAAAAACATCCATAAACCTTCTCATCATCTCAATATATTTGGATTTCACATCAACTGAAAGAAGCTTTGAAATTTTTATCATTTTAGGCAAATCTAATGTACCAAGATTACAGCTATCTACTTCCTCTTCATCAACTTACAATTTTGGTGCTTTAAAAACATCATTTTGATCAAAAAGCTTCTCAAGATGAATAAGACCCTTTGGTATTGAATTATTCTTCAATTGCAAAACTTCATAATTTTATTTAGGCTCAACAAGCATATTTTGCTGGTCTACATGTATATTTTCAAATTCTTCTTTCAACTCAATAAAATTCTTTACCTATTGATCATCTTCAAAAACTTGCCAATTTATGATATTGTCCAGTATAGATGGCCTATGACAAACTTCAATCTCATATTTTTCATTTGAATTCATAGGAATAATGAAAAGACTTGCGGAAACAACAAGGGAACCAGCAATAGAATTCTGATCTCTAGTTTTGACTATGAAGGAATAAGACTGAAAGTTTTCCAACAAGTCTAAAACTAAATTTCTGTAAACCCTCATTCTTACATCCTTTGTTTGATAGAGACCTTCAACTTGTCTAATAACCAATTCAGAATCTCCAAAAAGAGAAATATTTCGAGCCTTCATCTTTTTCAAAATATCCAGACCCAAAATCAAAGATTCATATTCAACCATGTTGTTTGTGCAATCAAAATTCAGTTTGTAAGAGTAAAACTTACTCTCATCATTTGGATTTGTAATCCAAATCCCTGCTCCTGCCCCCTATTTTCCTACTGATCCATGAAATTATAATTACCACCATTCCTCCATCTCTTCGTCATTTACTTGTCGATTTTTTGCATGCTGATTTTATGAGTGCTGATTTTCTGCATGCTAATTTTCTACTCTTATTTCTTCCTCAACACTATCAACAGATTCATTGAAAATAATGGCAGATCCAAGTTCAGTATCAAAGGCATAAATAGGAAAATTTCTAGGTTTATCTTTACTGCTTACCATGTAGGCCATTCTAGTCTCCCGATACAACATCCTTTGCTCACCAAAAATAGGAATTGTGGCATAGGAAAGATCCATCTACATTGTGCCTTTGATTTTTGCTACCCATGATCTTGACAATAGCATACCAAAATTTGGAGGAACATCAGCTACAAAAATTTCCATAACAATTGTCTTTGCTAGAATTTGCGTGAGGCCAACAACAACATCCTTGATTAGACCAATACATTGAACCCTCTTGGAATCAAAGGAGAAAAAATACTTATATGGTCTTGTGATTTGCAATCCCATTCTCTCCATGAAAACCTTGGGTATGAGGTTATGAGAAGCTCCTGAATCTAACATAGCATTATGCAAAGTCATATCATGAATACTAATGCTTATATAAAAAGGAGGAAACTCTTCATTTTGATCATATTCTAACCTTGGAACCAAATAAATAATAGGATTATCTTCTTGGGCATTCAAGATATCAGCAGCCCCTAGTTGTGAATTCAACAGTTTAACTATCTTGCTTCTATATTCATTCACCTTGATAATCTCACTGAAAGGGACTGATATTTTAATCTTTGAAATTTCATTCTCAAGGTTGAAAACAGAAACAGACTTTTCAGCATCTTTGACAAGAGGAGGAAGTTGAGTGTCTTTCTTACCAAGTGGAATATATTTTTTACCTTCAGCCACCTTTGGGGTATCATTCTTAGCTTCAAAAACCTTTGGAGCATCTTTCTTGGGCAGAACTTTGTTTGCAATGATAGGCACATTTCTATTTCTGAGATTATATTGCTTTTGCATCTCGAAAATAACATGTTGATACCCTTTAAAATAATCTAATGGTTCTTCTCCTTGATTAGCCAAATATGACTCATCATGCTCTTCTTTAGTCAAGAATATTCCTGACATTTCTTTGTCAAGGCAATGGATGGATTCTTTAGGAATCTCAGGCTCATCCTCTTCATCTACCAAATTTTGCTAGAAAGGAGGTCTCACTGGAAGGTCAGCTTGCTGATTTTTGTTCTCTCTCGGCCTTTGTTGATTTTGAGGTCTCCTAAATTGTGGATTTCTGAATTGAGGTTCATGTTGCACAGGAGGAGTAGAAGTGTTACCAAGAGCTAACCTATCCATCAACTTCTCCATGGTTTTCATCATTGAATCAAATTTGTCTTCAGAAGTTGAGGTGGATGGTTTCTCTTCTTCTTTCAGTTTGGTTTTTCCCATTTTTGACTTTTTAGAAGCTATCATGTTTATCTCAACCTTAACTGCATCAATTTGCATTTCCGCAAGTGTAGGTGACTCTCTTTCCCTCAATACGATAGAAAAGTCATAGTCAAATGCTTCAGCATATCTCATTTGTGCTACGACTTCTGGAGGTTTCAAATGAGCTGGAATTGAGTCAAAAACATTATTAAATCTCTTTGAAAATTTTTGGACAGATTCAACAATTTCCCTCCTAAGGTTGTTGTATTCAATGGGTGCTTGGAATGGATTGGTTCTATTACCCCATTTTCTTAAGAATTTGTCTTCAAAATCATTCCAAGTTCTAATGATGCCTGGTGCAAGGGCCTTAAACCATTTTCTAATTTCACCAATAAAACTCTATTCTAATAACCTTAACTTCACATCCTCGTCATCAACTTCTTCCTTGTCTATAAAATCATTAAATCTGTTTACAAATTCCTCTGCTGAAATTTCCTCATCACTACCCCAAGTAGGAATCCTAGCAGCATATTTAATAGGAGGGTCATGCAAAACAACAGGAAGTACAAGTGGTGCATACCTAGCAGGAGCAGCCATGAATGGAGGACGAATAGTAGTTGTAGGAGGGGCATAAAAAGAAAACGAAGAACTGATATGAGGGGGACTACTTGGTTTTTGTAAGCCACTGACAATATAACTCCAATTTGGAAGAGGTAAACCAGTTTTGGATTTCAATAAGACTTTGAAAGGATCGGTTTCTTTGAGTTTATCTAAAGACTCTTTTTCTAGCAGTAGTTCAGAGGTAACAGCTTCCCAAAACTCTTCCTTGTCTTCTTGTGTCACTAAGGCTGAAGTGTTAATTCCTCTTTTTTGCAAGTCTAAGATAACATCAATGAGTTCTTTTTCACTTTCAGATCTAAACAACACTTCATGAATCTTGTCATCAACTTTCTTCTCTTTAGGACTTCTTAATATTTCAGAGGACAAAGATTTTGAATGAGATGGAGTACCTGATATTTATAAAATTCTTTGACTTTTTGAAATAGTGTTTGGATTGTCCACAACGATAGGTGGATTGGGATCAGGATTTCTCTGTGTGTATCTCCTTCTCGAAGCCACCTTTAAACTTTGAAAAAATGTATGGAGTCACCAAGGTATATTGCAGCCTCGAAAAACTTTCTGAGCTCCTGCTACCTTCAGAAGTTCAGCTTCTTGATTTCGGCAATGAATAATCTTCAGGCTCCCGGCAGACGCACCAAAATGTTATCTCAAAATTAGACCCTGATAGGCTGCTGATCAAGGAGACTCTGAGTAACTATTTAAAACCATACTTTTAGTTGAGGATTAGCCTCCTCAACCTGAGAGGGCTCTCTCAATAGGTTTATGATTTTCAAATAAGGATTAGATGGCTAACTCTATGAGTAAAATGGATAAAAATGGATAATTGGTTGTACTTCTAATAAAAAAACATCTATTGGGCTTATGGAGTCAAATGTATTTTCACATAACATGAGTATCAAATTCAATAGGAAGTCAGGGAATTTCAGTGTTTAGATGAATCAAAAGAAATAGTAGGACAAAAAATAACACAGTTCATGAAAATATGAAGGAAGTTAGAGCACCTTCAGTGAATTCTAAGTAACATACATTCATGCCACTACAAGTAATTGAAAAATTAAAACTATAATAATATCACACAACAATAACCCTTTCTGAATCCTGAGTGATGAAACCAATATCTCTGTATTTTGCGTAAAAACATAGTTTTTGCTACAACAACAGTATGCTTCCTTATCAAAATTGCCAACCCTATGCAATTCGAATTCTTGTCCTCTATAGAGTCATCATTACATTTCTTGGATTCTCTCCAAACACTTGAGAGAATTCGAATTTGATAGCTTCACACCTATCAACTGCTAAAAAAAACTTTAATTACATCTGACAGTTAAATTGTCTATTCTAGAGTCCTAACACAGCTAGGATTAAAACTCCTTATTATAACTTAACAACCTTATCTAAGCATTAAATCTTCTATCTGACAACTGCTCCTCATAAAATTCAACCTTGATGATGTCCATCTCTTTGCTGTTGAGCTGTAATGATTTGCTTCTTATCTGCCCAGAAAAATAGGAACATGCTCCCTGACAAATAGGTGTACTGCCTCATTTACGTTTCTTCACAACATCTTCTAACCAAATTGTGCTCAAAACATGTCGCAAAGTCATATTAAACTCTTGTGACTTCTTCCTCCTAGCTGTGACCAAAGAAAAACTTTGAATAAGTGCCAAAAACCATTAACATTGTTGCGTTATGAAACTGTCTGCTATTTTTGTAGCATAGAACTTCACCTCTGAAAACTTCATTTGAAACCTTCAATTTTAATTTTTTTTTCATTCGATCTTCATTTGTGGTATTTATACATCCTCCAGCAACATCGTGGTTTAATAAAAATACTTTTTTCCCCTTTGAAAGCTTGCAAAATTGATAAAACTACATCCTACAGTAGTTTCGTAGCGGGCTACGAAACTGCTGCGCATGACACCTACAACAGTTTCATAGCATGCTACGAAATCACCATGTCTTTTCTTTTCACAACTTGTTTCCAAAAATTTTAGTTTCCCACCTTTACTACCATCGTTGAAGTTATATATAAGCTCTCAATAATCAACTTTGAACTATTTTCAAAAATGAAACCTTTCACAAAACTCAAAAAATGTTTTAGGAGATGTCACTTACTGTTCACAAATATTTTTGCTGTGGTTTCTCTTCAGGCTTTGCTGGCTGTATTTGAAGGTCTTAAACCTACCTTTTAAGTTTTCTATTACTAGCCCTCAATTTGGTGTTAACAATTCTTATTAATTTTTCTTCCCTTATTGCAGGGAAAGTCCATATGAAAAATTGATCCTGACCGCTGATTGATTCACTATTTGAAACCTTTTCCAGCTCCCACAGACCTTTCAACCTCTCAAAGTTTGATCTTTCCATAGCATGCATTCTCAGTTTATTCATCAATTTATCAATCTTAATTTTTTCAAGTCTGAGTTTGTTTTTAACCTCCTCATAACTACTCCTTTCTCTCTGAGTATTAAATACTCTCTTTCTGTCTTCTTAAAATATTTGAGATGATGTATTAATGGGTTCTTAAAAAACACTCACATCCTCACATCCAATTTGGTCTATCTCCATGTCTGTCTGCTGAATTTTCTTAGACTACCTAGTCTATGGTTTTCTAGGCTTAAAAACAAATTCTGACACCTTATCCTCAAAGTGTAATTTTTTGGATGTTTTCAATTTCTTTGATTTTCCACCTGTATCTAGTTTTATGAAATTTTCTTAAACCAGGGGAGACTCCCCATTGTAAATAGCTTGTAATATATCATTCAATTCACCTATTAATTGTAAATTTTCAATTGTGACCACATCCTTACCCTTCTCCTTTGATCTTTGAATCCTAGTCAACTTCCTCTAAGTTGTTTTACTAATTGACTGTTCCTGGATTGTCTTTTTGACCTCAGTTCTCTTCTTCTGTGCAGATTAAGGATTCTTTAGGATATTAAGTGATGTCTTTATCATAGGTTCCTTAACCTATTTCCTGGGCTTAAGCTTGACAAACCTCCTTGATTTTTTTTCTGCAAGTTTAGTAGTCTTCGATGAAGATGTTGTTTCTTTGACATGAGGGCTAGCACCTATTCCTTCAACCCCTATTCCACTCAAAAAGAGAAATGCATACCATTCTATTTTCACTTTCTGAAGCTCATGCAAAACTATTAACTTGACAAGATCATAATGAAATAAATAGGTTCCACATGCCTGAGTTTTCATCTGAACTTTTTTTGCCATCTTGGCCAGAGTTGGGAATAGAAAGAAAGGTAAGTCTAGAGAGATTATTTATGTAAAATGCAATAGGATTTAAAATTGATAAGTGTACACCTTGTGATATCTCCGTTCGGAGGTGAAGTTTCTTTGAATATTGTAGAGCAGGTTGGAAAATGCATCCTTGACATAATTTCTTGGCACAAATTTATTCAAATCAGTGTCCATAAACTTTGGTTTCAAAAAGATTTTACAGGGTTACATTTCAACCCTAAAATTTTTCAACCATATTTCCTCCCCTCTAGGGATTTCTGTGACTGCTGATATAACTTTAGGAGAAATTGGTAAATTTAGTAAACAAACCTTTGTGTTTGACCCTGTGAAGTTGGTAGAAAATTCTTTGGTGACCTGATTATGCCCTCCTTGAAGCTTTTCACAAAACCTCCAGCACCCTACCTTCTTGAAGGATTCTTCAACAGATTTATCCCTGGTGAGATTTTCTAAACCTTCAGGTTTTGTTTTCAGGAAGTGACCCGAACGGTGATTTCTTCTTTCTTTTGCCATCCTCTTCGTGGAAACCCTATGTCTTCAACAAAACTATAATAAACCTCCTTGTTGGATAAACTGGCTCACTTGAGAATTTGGTTTAGCCTCGCTTGATGGAAAACTCTGCCTCGCTTGATTTTAAAACCTTGTTTCAGTCAGCAACTATTTTCAAACTTACTGGATTTGCAATCGAAACTTCTGACATAATCACCAATTGAATTCTTCCTCGCTTCATTGAAAATTCAGCCTTGCTTGAAAGCAAAATGAGGGCTCTGGTATCTTATCATGAGCTTCTCTTTCAGCAATAGATATGCACGCAGTGCCGTCTTTGCATGAGATAAAAACAATAATAACCAATTCCCTTTTCAAATTTGCAAAGGACCAATGAAAAATGACTGCTAATGAATCTCAAAATGATTTCATAACTACCTTGGATGGTTGCATGCATGAAGAAGGATTCGTGGATTGACACCATGATCATGGATTGAAACTATAATCATGAAAATTGAACCCCAAGTTGATGGATGTGACAGCTAAACCGAAAATTTCGAAACCCCAATTTTGTAGCGTTGGTAGTGTTATTTCGGGAATTTGCATTATGAAAAGACTAGTGTTTTCGTAGTGCAGAAGCAGTTTTTAACACTGAGCGCGCTACGAAAATGTGGTTTTGTGGCTTTTTTGAATTTTTTTTGAAAAGGACTTAAAATATGGGTTTCAAAACATGACATGAGACTACTAAAGTGTAAAACAAAGTTTATGAACTTGGTTTGGTGATGAAATGAGACTCTAAAACTATGAATTAGACCCTATAAAACATAAAAACGACTCAAACACTATTGAATACCATGACTTAAGAACAAGTATGAACTGACTGAATTTAGAGGATTTTAATAGTGATAATAGGATCAAAAGTTCCACATAATTGAGGAATCCATGTAATGCTGAAGTGTATATATATATATATATATATATATATATATATATACCACTAGCATTATATGATGGATTATCATTCTCATGATTATCACTCTAAGGAGGATGATGGTTTTAGGAATTCAGTCCTAAGAAACCAGTTGGAGAACCCTATCCTTGGGTTTTGGACTAGCTGAGAGTTGTGTCAATTTGGTGGCCTGGAGGGTTCCTAGATCCCTAAAGAACATGACTATTGGGTTTTCACCATGCCCATGGATATATGGTAGTTTTGGTTATTATTTCCCGTCGAGTTGAAATCTTGACTCAAGGGTGATATGTGGTTGAAATTGATAAACTATTTGGTCTATGGCATGGTGGAACATGGAGAGCCCATACCTAGTCACTATTTTTACATATAATAATTCCATATTATGTTCTATATGAATACATGGTTTCCATTTAAAAATTCTAGTTCTAGATTAAAATTTCTTTTTGTGATTACTGGTATATTGTATATGTTTTACATGTGCATTTATGTATTCTTGGGAGAAAACCATAATTGTTAGGGCTTTGTGCTGAAGATATGTATTCGATAAACCACAGAACTGTGAATTAATGTGTTTCGTTGAATAATTGTTTGTGATTATGCCATAAACCATAGTTCTAGTGTTTATGTAATTGGTATGTTAATTAATTATAATTATTCTATGCAATTATATGCATGTAAATATATATGTCATGCCAAAATTCCAGAGAAAGACTTCGAGAACCTGCTCTAAAAAACCCTAATGTGTTTAGAAACGACTCACATCTTATGTTCTTGCACTAGTCAATCCCTACTCTTATCCTCTAGTAAAAATAATTCATTAGCAACAAAACCGTAACTACTGCAAAATTAATCCTAAAGTTAACCAATATTTAAAAGATAAGCCTAGTTATTGTCAAGTGAAAAAGTAAATAGTAATTAGTAGAAATTAGAGAACAAACCCTAATTATTGGCAATTAAAGAGAAAATCCTATCTAGTGGAAATTAAAGTACAAACCTTAACTACTGGCCATTAGAAAGCAAACCATGACTATCAAAATGAAAACCTTAGCTACTGATCAAGTTGGAAAGCTGAGGATTTACTTAAGAAAATGTAAATATTGTCTTCAATAAATAAAAGAGCAAGGAAATTGAAACACATAACTCAAAGAAACCAAGTGTATTATGATGCAGTGCACAATTCTATTAAAAAAATCTTTGTGAAAATCTAAAGAATCAGTTCTAGATCTATTTATGGCACACTTAGTTTGAGCCTGATGAACTAACTGTATAATAAAATTAAGAAGTATTAATAATAATACTTTCACTAAGATTTATTGCTACTATATTCCCTAGTTCTCGCATTCAACACTCAAATCAAACAAACCAATCAACTCACTATTTTAATTAAGACGAAAATTCTGGAAATAAAACATTCATAAATAATGACTCACAAGGGATGGATATATTAAAATAAATTATTTGTAACACTCACAATTACAAACTACCAATGCATATGTAATAACTGAACCTAGTTACAGACCTATAACTTTGATGTTCAAAATCCAAGTCATTGTGTGTCTTTGTGGAGTAATCATACAACAAAGAGAGTAATTCATTGTATTACAATATCATAATTGAAAAAACTTTGAATATTCTAAGCCAAATATTTAACACTTATGCTCTATTATGACTCTCGATTGTTAAAAAATTGAAGAATACAAGGAATGACATTCCTAACAAATCCTGATCCACTTCAAACTTCAAAGTGCAGTGAAACTCATTATTATTCTTATTATCAATTATAAAATTCAGGTTGAAAATGGATTTGAGACAATTATAGATTAAAGAAAATAATAACCAAAATTCAATACTTTGAGAATGACTCTTGAGAGAGAGTATAGCATAGTTCAAATTGCTTCGGTATGTGTATATGTAAAGTATCGCAACTAATGATAATTTTCCATGCAATGGTTAACCACACTAATGAATTATAAATGAAATTCTTCCCACAGATCTTAACCACGCATACACATAAAAATTTCGATATCTGAAAAGATAAAATTACTATAACATCAGGGAATATGTATATCAAAACAGAGTATATAAACTCTACTCCGGAAAACCCTTAGACTTGAGATCAATCAACACAGTTAGAACACATAAATCATAAACAACAATACCAGACACTAGATTTGAAACCTACTAAAGAAATATATAAAGGAAAAGGGGTGGCGAGCTATATTGGTGGGCCTAAACCATCTAACTCGTCCCCTCTGTAATAAATATAAGTTACATATATGAAATCAATCATTGAATGCACATAGAACTGAAATAAAACATGGCATGAGTTTGTATATTAATGAAATCAATATTTTACATTTGAAGCCATTTGCTCAAGATCCAAAATGACAATATGAAATTAGAACAAGATCCATCCCCTAGAATAGGGCCATGATTGTTATTTTTGTACATATCATAATACAACTTTAGGATGCAACAACCCATTTTTCCAAATATGAGGAAGATTTAGAAATTCTAGAAAATTATAGGCATTTAAGAAATTGGCCCCAAATAACCCTTCATATCTCCCATACCATGGTGAATTTTGGAAAACACCCCATGCCTCGCTCAATTTTCAATATTAGGAACAAAACCCATAAGTCACAGTTTTCATATTCACCTTCATATGCACACAAATTAAGGAGGAAGTTTAATGTTTGAAAAATGATGTGAATTTGGGGTAGAGGCATTAATTGGATTCTATAAATATACATGTGTGGTTTGGGCAGAACCCTAGGTGCATTTTGACTCATGTGGGAGCATGAAAACATCAATTGGACTCATACCATGTCTTAGTTTTATATTAGAGGTGTGCAAATATGTTGAACCCCAAATGAGTGCAGGAACTATACTGTTGGTGTAGGAACAAACCATAAATGTGTTTCATGCTCTTGTTTGATTCTTTCTCAATTTTTTGATGTATGATAGCCTAGGAACAATTAAAATAACACAAATATCATTATTAATAACAATTTTAATGTAAATATTATCGAAACAAAGAGAATATACTAAGTAATGAACAATTACCTAGTCATGCTCCAAGTTTAAGATAATAGCATGACAAATGTGTAAAATTATAGAAATAATGATGTAAATAATGAGTAATCATAGGGAAAAGAGTTGGACTAATATGACAATTTTGCAGCCTCACATAGTCTTGGTGGCACCATTGAATGAGGATCCACCTAAAACTAATGTTATATATGGTGTAGGACCATCTATCTCTAAAATAAATCTTGACCAACAGGGGAAACATGGAGCCTCACTTGAGCCTCATATATATACCAAATGTGGGTATAATTTTTATGGCCCATTGAAGGGAAACAAAAAACATAGCTTTATGGAGGAGGTTATTATCTTAACCATCATTACAATATATGTACTTATAAACTTTCTTATGTGGTTGTTTATCTATTTGATTACATCTTCTTCTTCTTCTTTTTTCAGTTTTTATTCCTTGATAGCACACCCACAACCCTATGGGTGAATCAATGCTAATTGTTTCTACTAATGTTCTAGTTGATTCCACCCATCCATTTAGTGTACCACAAAATGAGGCATGGTGAATTAAAACCACCCCTAATTGGATAATATATATTCTTTTAGTTTTCAATATAATCGTAGTGCTTATTTGATGCTTTTATATGTTATCGGAAATCTAGGGGAGGAGCCAAGTTGGCCTATGGAGGACATATATTCCTCTTCTCAGGTATTAAGTATCAAATTATATTTTCCCTAAATTTTTATTTCATTATCTTATTTTGGTTCAGTAATTGAAATATTATAAATTTATATATATTTTTCTCCATCTTTGTAGTTTCTAGTCCTTCCCATCCACGTCATTCACCACCATCCACTATCACCCATCCATTTTCTACCATATATTGTCACATTTCCCCAATATTTGTGATTGATCTTACCATGATTAGGGAATTTCCTTCACTAGTACAACCCATATTTGTTGACTATCACTCACCTCCACCACCTTCAACATCCCATTTTCCCAAAAAGGCTTCATCCATAAATTATCCTAAAACCTATGAGTAGGTTGTGTAGTCTAGTGCTCCACCTTGTACTGAATCTCCATCATTAGGGGAGAGATATAGGGTGACATATTCAATTATCATTCTTTTTCTTTATGATGAATTAAATTGATTCTATTTATTTTTGGTTTAAATTTTATGGTCTAACTATTGTGACTATTGGAATATATAATTTACAAGAGGTTGGGGACATGGACGAGGGAGACTCCCTCCCAAATTATAGCATCCTCGGTAAGTTTTACAGGCTTGAATTATAAATTATTAGTTTGTAAGTGTGTAATTTATTTTGGAGAAAAATATAATGAGGATGTTGATTCTTTGGGAAATCCCTAAAGAGATGAAGCATGCGAGAAGGGAAGAAAATTCAAGCTCCTTTTAGTAAGACGAGAAAGATATACTTCTACGATCCAAATGATGGTGGAAAGGGTGGAAGTGTTCAATGAGTCACTAGTGATATCCATTTTTAATATACAATATCATATTCCATATAATAATGTTTGTGCATGAGATGTTGTTTGCATATAAGATTTATTTCCTATATAGGTTACTATATGACATAATTCCATGCTTAGGAATGAATTTTATTTTTATATTTGGTGCAATATGCCATTTTGTTAAAAATGTAGATTTGAGACAATTTTGAGTGTGTGTGTTTGTTTTAGGGTATATTTTCTATGAATTGAAGTGTTTTTTTTGTTTAATGTTGAATTGTTAGATTTCTAGGTTGAATTTGAATTATGAAGTGAGGATTATGAAAAGTTGTGTTTTTTAAAGTTTTTGAATTGGGTTTTTAAAGGCATGTTAGTTAGGCATATTTCTGGTGATACACATAGTTGATTATCACAATCAACTTCCAACAAGTTTTATTCATTATGGAACACTTCTCGAAGCATATACTGAATCTAAAAATCATGTTATTACAATAATTTAGTAAGATAAATATGTTCTAATGTTCACGTTAAATATTAAATCACTTCATAGTATCAACCCTATGTTATATCAAATCAATGTGAATGATAACTCTTTGAAATTCCTTAATCATTAAGACAATACAAGAAGAAAAAAAAAAATTTCAATCATCCAATTTCAGATAGAAGATACTTTATACATATATGAAAGAAGTGAAATACGTGTGAAAAAATTTACCACAAATATGGTACATTATCTATCTCTCCAAACCCTATAAAGGTAAAACCATGAAAAATCTATCCATCGTCAAATATCCACAAAAATATAGCATCACCAGCAAGTCCTCCCTTGACTTCAGATTTTATCACATATGCTCTTCATACTAGCATTATTTTTTTCCTTGGGGTTTTTTAACTCTAGACATGTCACATCAAAAAAGTGCATTAAATGATATCTCTACTCAAATAATTTTCCTTCATCTCTTATCTCAATATAATAAAAAAAAACTCTATGGACCATCATGAAACATATAATAACCAACTTGGCATCTAAGAAAGACATCACACCATACTCATGACTAATCAATTTAGTCTTGTCATGACCTTTCTCTAGAATTATATGCAATAAGAGGAAGGTTTTAATGTCATTCAACGTGTTATATATGTTTCTGTTGATACCTAATCCTAAGGGATTGGGTGAGATTGTATATTATTGTAAAATAGTAAATAAGGAAGGCCAAGAGACATTGGGAAATGAATCCCAATAGTGTCACCTCCATGTATAAGTACACACACAACCTCCATCTAATTCATTTTCATTTTAGCAGAGTTAACTCCTAACCTGACATGGTATCGGAGCCAGCTATATTTCTGGCACCCCTGTCCTTGTAACTCCCTCTTGGCAGACCTGCCTCTCTACCTCTCTACCAGCAATGACAGAACTGAACCTTCTACAATTATGAAAATTATGCAATTATTCTTTCACAACATACATCAATTTTTTTTGGAAATTATGCTCTCATTTTTTTGCAAGGAAATATGCCTATTCAGCTGCCGCTTGTAGCCTTTTGCTTGTCCTCACAACTCAATCACTAACACCTTTCTCCTCACTCCTCACAACTCACTCATCCTTGCTCCTCACTCCTCACAACTCACTCATTACCGACTCGCTCCTCACTCCTCACAGCTTACTCATCCCCAGTCCTCGCTCCTCACAACTCACTCATCCTCGCCCTCATCGATCCTCACAGTTCACGTCCCCTCACCTCACCACTCCTCACAGCTCACATCCCTTCCCCCTCATGATCCCTCCCCTCCGTTCATTCCCCCCTCACCTATGACCCTCCCCTCCCGTCGCCCCTCCCCTTCACTCATTCCCCCTCCCCTACGACGCTCTCCTCACTCATCCCCCCTCCCCTAAGACCCTCCCCTCCCCTCATGCCTGTCGTGTCTCCCTCCCCCTCCCCTCCCATCCACTCCCTCTCACCGTCAGCCTCCTCCAGTGACATGTATTCCCTCCCTGTCGCTTTTACAGCTTGGCCTCCCCCCTATAAACACCTCTCCTAGTAAATACCTCCCTAATCCCCCCCACCCCCCCAAGTAAATACCTCCTCAATTCCTCCCTCCCCTAGTGAGGAGAAATATCGTGAATGGTCTCATAAAATCAAGCACACTCTCATTTTTAATGAGGTGTGGAGAGGAATTTGTGAAGGAGGAGGAGACCATCCACCAGCAAAGCCCACTTCAGACAAGGATATCGCCATTTGGGAAAACAAGAATGGAAAGGCCTATGCCTTGATTGCAGCTTCCATAAATCAAGAGGTGAGTCTCCATATTACACCATTTTCAAATGCCTATGAAGCCTTGAGAAAACTAAAAGAACTATATGAGTCATATTTAGAACTTGAAAATTTTCAATTAATGACTAATATGTTCAGCCTTGAATTGAAAAATGATGACCCTCTTGCTTTAGCTTCAGAAGTAAGATCTATCATGTAGAACATTTAGAATATTGGTGTAGAAATTGACATACCTCTCATAGCATATGTTAAAGAATTGTATCGCACTTACTCAAATTAACTTAAGTCATTTCAAGCAAGTGGAAACCTCATGAAAATCACCTTTGATTCCCTTGAGAAAAAGTTTGCAGAAAGAGAGAAGGCTTTTGGAAATATGACAACCCCTCTTTCTTTTGAATATGTTGTATGTTTCACACATAGAGAAAATATTCATGCTCAATATTCTTCCATAGGCAGAGGTGACTGAAGAGGAAGAGGAAGAAGAAATTTGAGAGGAAGCGAGGGTAGACAAACTCAAACTGAAAAATATGATCTTCATTACATACGATGCAATAAATATTGGCATGATGCATCTACATGTAAGTTGCCTTGGGATAAATTGGAGCAACAAATAAATCAAGAAAAATATAAAACTCATGAAAAAGACGAAGGTAAAGCACATGAATATGCTCATTATATTGTAGCACATTGTAACAATGGAGTAACTGAAGACTTGTTTGATGTTTCATTTACTTCTTGAAGAAATTATTGGTTGCTAGATTCAGGAGCAACATTTCACATGATGTTTAGAATTTTTTTTTTTGAAGAATTTACTGGCAAAGATTATGGAGCAATATACTTTGTAGTTAAATCCAAACTCAAGCCATCAGGGCTTGGCACAATCAGGCTTAAGTTGTCTAGTCTTCCAAATCATCTTCTACATGAGGTTCTATACCTCCCTGAGTTGAGGAGAAACTTGTTGTCCTTGCTCCACATCCACTAGCAAGGAAACTCCATTCACATGTTTGACGGCAAGGTCGAGGTTAGGAAAGCATCACATCACTCACTTGTCATGGAGGGAATAGAAGAATTAATACTCCTAAATCTACAAGGTTCCTCTGCTCATGCACAAAACTTTCCATTCAGTTCACATCATGATGAAGGTACATTCGCATCAAGTCTTTTATGGCTTTTTATATTTCGAAACTTAAACTATGACACCCTTCAATTGTTGAAGAAAAATTATGTTACTGGATTTCCTACAGTTCCTAGGAAACTTAAGCAATGTGATGCTTGTATTCTATGAAAGCATAGCAAACACCCATTTCATGATTCACATTATAGAGCACCTGGAAAACTTGAGCTTATTCATTCAGATTTATGTGGCCACATGCTTGTTGCTTCTGCAAATGGAAATACATATATGATGAAATTTATTGATTATTACACCAGAATGTGTTGGGTTTACTGATTGAAGAATAAATCTGATGCTTTTCAAACATTCAAGAATTTTCATGCATGGATTGAAAATGATGCACAAATTCATATTGGCTCTTTGTGCACTGATAATGGAAAAGAATGCACTTCAAACAAATTTGAAAAATATCTTCATCAAAATGGGATTAAACATCAAATAAATGTGCCCCATAAGCCCCAATAGAACGGTGTAGCTGAAAGAATGAACAGGACAATTTTAAATATGGTTCGCTCCATGATCTTTTTTAAGAATGTAAAATTGATGTTTTGGGTTGATGCAGTTCTATGTGCTGTATACATAAAGAATAGGTATCCTTCAAATTAAATAAGAAACAAAGCTCCTTATGAAATGTGGCATGGCCACATTCCTTCGGTAAAGAATTTCAGGGTCTTTGGTTCCACCTAATATGCTTTGATACCTAAGTTACAAAGGAATAAACTTAGTTCTAGAAGTAAAAAATGTATCTTCTTGGGGTATTCCAATAGCTCCAAAGGATATCGTCTCTATGATGAAGTCAATAATAAGTTTTTAGTAGCAAGAGATGTCATATTCCTTGAATCTTCCAAGACTGACAATGTTGTTGAGTGGCAACTTAATTTCCTTTATAGATTCACACATGCAAAGTATTTTCAATAATTTGAAAATGAAATTCCACATCTTGAAGGGGGGATTCCTATACTGAATCAATCTATGGAATCATTTTTCGAAGCACTCTCTCCCCCACATGGAGAACCAGCCACGTATGACACCTTGAACGATGTGACTGACAAAATTGGGAGATTGAATATTGATACAATTCCAACTCAGTCAAATGAGGAGCTTGGGCCATCTCAGAAAGGTCCCCCAAAATGGCTGACAAATACACTAGAAAACGTTCATCTTGATGAGGTTAGAAAGACAGGAACAACAAGTTCCACGATAAAAAATGGAGGTGACAGATAATTTTGATTCACCTATTGATATGGATATTTCGTATAATTGTGAAGTGAATTTGTCTACAGATCATGAAACCACTTCCTTCAAAGAAGCCACTTCTCATGTTGAATGGAATGAAGCAATGCAAAAGGAGTATGATTCTTTTATAAAGAATGGCACTTGCAAGTTGGTTGATCCTCCTTTGGTAACAAAACCAACTAGTTGCAAGTGGGTCTGCAGGAACAAGTAGAAAGCAGATGGGTCACTTGACAAGCACAAAGTCAGGCTTGTGGAAAAAGGTTCTGCACAAAAATAAGGGGTCCATTATGAAGAAACGGTTCCCCCCACAACAATGTGGGCCACCATCCAGACACTCTTGGCCTTAACATCTCAGAAGGGATGGAAGTCCATCAGATGGATGTAGAAACCTCCTTTTTGAATGGAGACCTAAACGAGAAAGTTTTTATGTCCCAGCCAGAAGGATTTTTTGTGAAGGGCTGAGAACACAAACTATGAAAACTTATAAAATCCTTGTATGGCCCCAGGAAAGCACCATGAGCCTGGCATGAAAAATTAACTAAGCATCTTCTGACACTTAACTTGAAACATTTTGATCGTGATGATACAACTTTTTTTGTTAAGAAATTTGGAAAAAAAAATTTATATCTTGTGGTGTATGTAGATGATATTTTGATTACAGATAAAAATTAGATTTATATTGCATCCATAAACAAGGAATTGAATAAAGGTTTTGAAATGACTGATTTGGTCTATGTTCGCTACTATCTAGGTATTGAAGAAACTCAACATTCTTAATTTATATTCCTTTCTCAAAAGAAGTACATTGGAGATATTTTAAAAAAGTTTGGCATGGATGAATGCAATCCCTTAACCACTCCAATGAAACAAAACTTGAAGCTCACATCCATTGAAGGGAAGGAATTCGAGGATTCAAAAAAGTATAGACAACTTGTAGGAAGTCTTATCTACCTGACTACCACCAGACAAGATGTAGTGTCCCTTCTTGGTGAGATAGCTTTGATGACACTTACAGATGGTGAATTTGATATAATGATATAATATTATGTATGAAAAACTTTTGTACATGCTTATATGCTATGACCTAGTTTGGGTCACTTGGTTGTTGTGTGCTTATGATAATATCTATGGTTTCGTGCACTAGATTTTGGTTAAGAGCATATTAGTGATGTTTTCACTTTTGGTATCCTAATTTTGGAGATAGTTGTATGACATGAATGGTGATTCAGAATCAAGACACAGATCCATGGATGATCATGGTTATGTGGAACATATGGATAATTATGATTTATGGATGATACATGATTTGTATAATTATATGTGCATAATATCGTACTAAACATGATATGGCAGGGGACTTGGTCATTGCCAACATGGATGCTCAAGTTATAAATTATTGCGGAAGTCATTTCTCCAAAACCAAAACGATTGTGGAAGTCATGCACAATATTTGGTAAAATTTGAATAAGTTAATTATGAAATTCATTTGATTTATTTGATCAATGAGATTGTGATGTGCACAGGCCTTGGAAGAAGACCTTACCAATGAACCATCAGATGGGTAAGATCTCACAATCAATACCTTAAGGTGAAAAACAGAGTTTCAAAGCATATTAGACGAGAATCCATGAAAATTAGGGTGCAGATTCCTATATCCATGATATATAAAGACGTGGAGTCTTCGATATATAATAAAAGGATTAGGGCGTGGAGTCCTAAATCCATGAAATAGAAAGAAATGGAGTCTTGAATTTATAATGAAATGTTTAGGGCACGAAGTCCTAAATATTTAAAAATATGAAGGTGTGAAATCTTGGATCTTTAGAGTAGATCAGGGTGCAGAGTCCTCAATCTACTAAGGCACAGAGACGCATACAATAGGGGTGCGGAATCCCTGTTATCTGGAAGAAAAATACCACTCATGGGTAGCCCACAGATGAATTTCCTTAATAAAATCTCATTCCTAACAATTTTGGAGTGACTTTCTAAAAATAATAAGTCATGTCTACCATTTCAAGTATGAATTTCCAAAAATAGTAAATCACCTCCAATCGATGGGTAAACAAGTATACTTGAAGGAAAATCACTTAACTTATGATTAATCAATCATAATCGTTCAATCCTGACTTAATCCTCAATATTATTAATATTATTATTATCTATTATGAGACTATGATATTATTATTAAAAGGGAATTATATCTCCTCAATCACTTCACACCTCTCCCCTTGATGATTCTCATGGCTTTATGTAACTCTCTCTCTTTCTCTCTTTTAATAATACATTACACTCTCTTTTATGCACTCATCATAGAATGGAATATTCCTCTTACACTCATTAAATACATGTCATAAAATATTCCTCTTACACTCATTAAAGGCATGTCATAAAAGATTCCTCTTACACTCTCTTTAATGCATATGTTACACTCTCCTTAAATAAGGCATGGAAACCTCCCCTTAATGGCATGAGTTACACTCCTCTAAATGGAATACAAAGCATGGACATTACTCCTCTCTTATGACAAGAATTTTTAGCTCCTCCTATATATGTGTCTCATGTATTCTCACTTAGGGGAGGTGCATTGTGATACCAAGAGTTGGAGAGAATTGAAAAATATTAAGAGAGTGAGAGACTTGGAGAGTAGCCAATTTCTTTTTAAATGAATTTGAAATACCTAAAATAAATTACTAATTATCTATACATGGTGTAGTTGACCATGAGTGGTATTTGGAGGAATTTAAATTTATCTTCCTCAACATGCCTTGGCTTTCTCTCTATTGCTATATTTTGGTACTATTTGTGAGCTTTTACAGCTCAGGGGTTCCAAGGGGAGGAGTTCTCCCTAGATATGGTTGGGTGGAAAACTGGATGGTTCAAATTAGTTGGTTAAGGGATGAAAGGTGGATCATATTCTCAACTATTGGAGCTGAATATCTCTTCAGGTATAATTTCCATTGTTCTAAAAATATAGTATATATTTAGCATAAAATAAAAAGTATACATTTAAATTGTTGTAAGCATCTAATTTTGGTTTAGGCTTATGTTATCTAGAATATTATTGATTAGTTATAAATGAATACTAGATCATTCTATATGTATGGATGTTTAGATCTCAATATTGGAGTTATTATTGGTGTAGTTTATGGTAGTAATCTTGGTATTGTAGCATTTGAGAAAGGAAATCCAAATATTGTTGAAGGTAATTGCAATAAATAAATTCCAAAGGACTTGGGTATGTATTTCACGATTTATGGTTTTGTTTCAAGTAATTAGATGCATGTTTTAGAAATGGTTTTCGGATAGTTTGCAAAGTTTTTGACAAAATCCGTGAATGAGTTATGTTATCAATTTATTTATGCATGAATTAGTGATAACTTGCAGCTTACATTAGAAGTAAGAAAATGGACATGTACCCAAAATATAACTGGAGGAATTGCATAATCAACCCTTAAAATAAAATGCAAAAATAATGGCAACTAAAATATGGTTTGGAAGATCAAATGCTTGAGGTAAGTTGGCTTATATTTCATATTCTTATCAATAATTCAATGTTTTGTTATTCAAGTTGTTGTAATAGTACTATCATAATTTTTATAGAAAGCCTTAATGGCTGTAGCATTCAAGGCTTACATGTGTTTTTCAAATTGTAGCAATTGGTGAAAAAAAAAAAAAATTGTCAAATCATGTCAAATGAATTAGCTTGTGGGTGGTAAAATGTTTCAAGAACTCATATGGTGGATTTAGAAATGTGTGAATTCAATGAGCATATCTTAGTAGCATAACTCTGGGTTTTTTTCCTCATGTAGAGCTGTAGTTGTAAGATTTCATTCCATATGTTTGACAAAAGTCATAAATGAAGAATTTAAAGTACAAATTTTTGTTTTTTTCAAGAATCGCATTCTTGGGAATTTTTAATTCGATTCATCCCAACATCAGGGGGTATCCATGCCTAAAGTTCATGTAACCCCTTATTTCACTCCAAAAAAATACTTTTTAGAACCTAGAGCGGAAATCTAGGAGATTTTGCAGATTGTTGTTGTGAGTTATGTGTGCATGTTGTTGAGTCTTTGATGAAAGACTAAGATTATTTAGTCCCTGTTTTACGATGCCAACATTTAAAGTTTCAATTTCTGAATTTTATGAGATAAATATGTTGAAGAATAATCTTAAATTCATTGTTGCCAAGTGTTTGACAAAATGCCTCAATGAATTTTAATTGCATGCTTGCAAAGTGTTTGTCATAGAGTGCATATCTGCAAAGTGTTTTTCAAAAGTCTTGAATGGCTATAGATTTTGTGCATATAATTTTTAGTGTAAAAATCTTAGTTACTGTTGTTTTTATGTTACTATAAATTATAAATAAACTATTTAATGGGTGTAGCTTCCTATGTCTGCAAGTTTTTGGTATGAATGTGAAAATGAATTTAATAATTTGTTGAAGTATGAATAGAGAATAAGACATTTTTTTCTTGTATTATCTAAAGCTTTCATAAAAAAGGGCTTGTTTTTGGAAACAATTTTACAGTGACTAATTCTTTAGGATTTTGTGCTAATGAGTATTAGTGATTAATGTGACCTCTACTTCTCTATATTTTTTTATGGTGCGTAAGGTGGGACCTTACACCAGACAGCTTATTTTCTTTTGGAAACCTCTCAAGGTTTACGCAAAAACCTTGTGAAGGACATTGGTCTGCTGCAAAAATCATTCTAAAGTACTTGAAGGGGACTCAAGACTTTGGAATCAAATATACACAGGTAGGCGACTTCAGCTTGATCGGATACTCTGATTTAGAATTTGATGGGGACAAAGAAACTGGGGTATCTACTTCAGGTTATACCATGAGTCTTGGACCAGGAGTTGTCTCATGGAGATCACGCAAACAGTTAGTTCCAACAGATTCCACTACTGAGGCAGAATATGTGGCAAAAGTTCAAAAGAAATTGTGTGGCTTAGGAAAATCCTAGATGATTTGTAAATGAAACAAATGCATTCAACTCCACTCATGATAAAAAACACTTATGCAATAAATTTGGCCAAGAACCCAAAGTTCCATGATCGAACAAAGCACATCAATAAAAAGTACCATTTGATTCGACATCATGTTGAGGCCAAAACTATCCATCTATGTCATTTTTCCACAAATGAGTAGACTGCAGACATATTCACCAAAGTGCTTGGAAAAGAAAAATTTGAAAAATTCAGAATGATGCTTGGACTCACCAACATCCTTTCATATTAAAGGGGGGAATGTTGACACCTAATCCTAAGGGATTAGGTGATATTGTATATTATTGTAAAATAGAAAATAAGGAAGGCCAAGAGGCATTGGGAAATGAATCCCAATAGTCTCACATCCATGTATAAGTACACACACAAACTCCATCTAATTCATATTTAGTTTTGCGGAGTTAACTCCTCGCCTGATAGTTTCCCATGTCTTCTAATTTTTTCATAAGATGTCAATATTAGTATTATGTTGATGCACTTTCCTTGGGATGTTATGGTTGACTATTATATTTATGAATGTTATGAAGTAATGAAATTTTACAAGGATTGAAATTTTCTTTATACCATTGCGACCAATTTATACCCAACATACCATTTGAGATTCCCATAAGTGACACACTTAAGTGACCATTAATTAAGTGTTGCACCAGAGGAAATATACCATTAAGGGTATTTTGAGGTTTAAAATGGGCCTCCTAAGAAAAATGTACAACCAAATAAAGTTTATGAGAACCAATCAGATTCAAGATGATGACGTCAACCATGGGGGATGATTCACCATTTTTGGAGTAAAAAGGTAAAAATATTAAAAATAATAAAATAATAAAACTACTTTTTCAACTCGTATTTTGAACTTATCTCCCTAAGTCATTAACAAAATTTCAAGCGATATTACTCGTTGGATGAAAAATTTAATTTCTCATCTAAGGAGTACCCATGTTGCATACTTTTGATGGACCCTGCAATCACGTTTTTCATGTATTTCTCATTTTTCGTGTAGCAGTGTCCATAAAAAGCATGAAACATGGGTACTCCTTGGATTTGGAATTAATTTTTTCATCCAATTAGTATTCCTGCTCCAAATTTGAGTAAAACCTTAGGGAGATAAGTTCAAAATACGAGTTGAAAAAAGTAGTTTTTTCATTTTTCCCTCTAAAATTTGATGATGTAATAAAATATTACTTTGTTCTTTCTAATATTATTTTATAATTTCCTTAGGAGGTCCATTTTAGAACTCAAAACTCCCCTAATGATATGTCATACTCTACAATGTGAGACACATAATCAACGTGTCATAAGATAACTACCTTACGTGAAAAAGGTTAAGCATCAACGCACTGAAGCAATGCATAAAAGCCTTGATACATAATATTAGGTGTCACATGTAAGTGATATACCTTTAGTAACAAGACATTAGTGATGGACATAGGAAATGAACCATGACCATCAAAACGTATCCATTGATGCATCTAAGGGATGCATTGTAAATGACATAATTCATTTTCTTACATGACACAGATACTTGAGAAACCATAAGAAACATACAAGTATTATATTAACCATTGTATATAGTGAATCTAATATATTTAGGAATATATTTAGGGTTATTTTTCCTTCTATTAACCAATCCCTAATGTTTACAAGAAGATGATGCGTCTCTTTCTAAAGAATGTAGTATACAATGAAAAGTGCCAAAAATTTGGGACATAATCTCCAACCTAGAGAGTTTTTTTAATTTGAAAATCATAGTGATGTGGAATTCAAAAAACCTAGTTTTGTGGAATTTTGTTTGAAGAGGTCAAAACAACCTTTCTCTTGATTCACATTCCTTGGGATGTTATATTAGACATTGGTGACTAATTTTGTCCCAAAATATAAATATAGTAGTGTAATAATCAATATAATTCATTTCTCATTCTAAAATACATGTAGTCTAAGCATAAATATGAAAAATTTAGTAGATTATTAAAATTGAATTTGAAAAACCTTAGTTGTATACAATTTGAAAACCCTATTTATGTGGAATTTGAAATCCCTAGTAATGCAGAATTTGAAAATCTTAGTTGGACAACGTAAGATTTCTATTTATATAGTTTCGTTGGGATGTCATGTTTGTTGATTATATTTATGAATTATGTGATTTCCCATAAGGAACACATTGAGGATATGAAAAAAATCCATAATACACAATATTAGGTGTTAGATATAAGTGATGCACCCTAACTAATCAAACATAAGTCATGCACATAAGCAATGAACCATGACCATCAATGAATATACATTGATGACCAATAAAAGGAAACATAACTATTGTTCTTACATTAAACTCATATTTTACACAATAAGAAGCAAACATAATCTAAATTTACCATTGTATATAGTGGTTGCAATATACATGAGAATATATGTAAGATATTTGGTGTAATATAAATGAGGTGATATGTAAGGAAGTTATACCTTCTATTAGCCAATCCAAAATGTTAAAAAGAGGTTTATTTCTTTATTTATAAAAAAACATAGTGTAAGCATAAATATGTGAAAGTGCGGATAATGCTGAAGTGGAATTTGAAAAACCTTACCTTTATGTAATTTGAGAACCCTAGTTTTTTGCAATTTAAAAACCTTAGTTTTATGGAGTTTCAAATCCCTAGTTATGTAGAATTTAAAATACCTAGTAATGTGTAATTTGAAAGGAATATTTGGTGCATGATATATAAAATTTTGTTGATATTCGATGAGATAATTCATCACAATAGATTTCATAAAATTTCACATAAAAATCTAAAATCTACACTATAAGGGTTTATTTCTCTTTATATTTTTAGATAGGTAAATTATTATTTATTTTCTATGCACACAAATTATAATTAAGAACAGATCTATAAAAATGAAATAAAAATTCACAAACCATAATTAACATAGATATTACCTTGGAAACCCTTCCGAGAGAAAAACTAGTAGGAAAGTTAGGTCCACCTACTCTCTTTCTCTACATAGAATTGGAAGCAATTACAAAAAAGTATGACATATGGACCTTAGGATAATTTATTGCATAAATCTTGTTTTTTATTCTATAAGCCAATCCCTATTAGCTACATTTCTCATCAATGTAACGAAATGCACTCAAAAAGAATTGAACCCCTTTTCCTCGTGGTGGCACAGTTATAACACTACTCGATAGCCTACTAGTAGTTAGGTTTGACTCCTTCAACACTTAAATATAGTTAAAATATGGACCCTTATAGAATCTTATTCATCACAATCACATGGTTATCCCCTCCTCAATGTGTAATGTGGGTTTCCATGGCAGCCTCTCAAATTATGGTACTAAAAATGGGAAGGTCAATCTCCAAATGGGATAACTTTTTCATATGGGATCTCATTGATGAAATTATTGCACCTTCAAGAGGATCAATATGTGTATAATTAGAAAAAGTGTTTCTACACAAAAATGATAAATAATTACCCCCCCCCCCCCCCACCCCCAAGAAAATACAAATTTGATGCATTAAAATTCTACCAAAAGGTTTCAAGCCCTAATCCAGGAAATTGGGTCCCACCGATAAAATGGTCCCATGAGCTTATTACTCCAATTTTTCCACTATGAAAGCATTGAGATTGAGGAAAATGATATAATGATCCAATCCAAATTGTACCTCCCCATTTTGGGAGGATATTTTTACAAAAAAAATTCTGCTAAATGACATGAGAAAAATTTTCCTTTATCTTCCCTTCACTATACCATTTATCTTTGCCTCAGAATTGTCCTTCCAATCCAATATTCCAAAGGCCATGATGCTAGTATCTTGTTTTTCTAGACCTATTTTATAAAATTGTATCTTCTATTAACTCTTCTTGAGTATCTATCTCCAAATCCTTTAAAAAAGGTATGACTTGTTCCCCTTTCAGATTTTGCATGGAAGGCTCATAGAGTTTCATATTCTCTACATTCACAACTGAGTAAATGCATATGTATAAGGTAGAACAACTCTATAAACATTTTCTCCCTCGGTTTTTAGTCTCTCAAAGGGACCATACGATAAAGCCTTTATTTTCTTACCAAGACCCATAGCCTCTCCTTGTTCAATTGTAACCATACTTTGTCTCACACCTTGAATGAATTCTCTATGTTGTGTTGATCATGCCTAACATGATATTTTTCATGTGACTTTTATAGTATCTCTTGTACTTGTATATGGATTTGTCGAATAATCTCAACAAAATTTTCAACCCTTAAGGCATCTCCTATTAGATCCTCCCTCACTCCTCCTTGCTACTCATATGAAATATCGAAAGGTGAAGGTGGAAAATATCCAAAAAAAAGTTTATAATTAGAACTTACTAGTTGAATTCTGCACTTCCCTATTATAAGGGTGATAATTATATACCATATTTTCATCCTATGTCTTCAGATGATTTTTATTATAACCCTTCAAAAGATCCACTAGACACTCGTTCACTAATTTTTCCGGCCCATCTTTATGATGGTGGAATGATCTAAAACTATTAAATTTGTGTCCATATCCTCCCAAAATTTATTCCAAAATGCACTAATAAATATTGTCCCCTTGTATAAAATGATGCTCCTTGGTATCCCAAAGTGCACCAACACCTCTCCAAAGAACAATTTGTTTGCTTATTTCTCACTTATAGTCTTTTTGTAAGGCATCATAACACACATATTTATAAACATGTTAAATTCCTTGAACTGGTAGCCACATTCCTTCTTGGTTGTTTATAAATTTCACACAAATTCCTTGGAAATTATTTCCCAAGGATGATTGCGTACATGAAAGGGATGATATAGATCATGTTTCTTATTACTAGGATCCTTGTTACACCAAAGCATGCAATTTTTGATGACCCTAACTAATTGCTCTTGCATATTTGGATAATACACATACCTCTACAAGATGGCCACTATCCTCCTTACAAAAAATTTCTATGCAACCACGGATGTGTGAGAATATTTAATCGGTTGCAAGTTCTCACCCTTTGTAACACATAACTTATCTAGTCAATATATAAAATTGTCCTGGAGATGGTACTCAACTATGTTATCACCATTATAAACATGACTCTGGCTCTGTAAATATTGGTACATGTCCTTAATTTTTCCATCCTCTGAATATACCTCTCTATATGCATCATGGGTGAATGGATCCATGTGGATAAAATTTCCCAAAATTTTGATATTTAATGTGGGTTGCCTTGAAATGATTTTGGCCAAATTATTTATGTTTCCCTTCATATACTTGATCACTAAATGAAACAACTGTAAAACCGCATCCACTTTTAATTCCTAGTTTGATGTGGCTATATATGGGTCTATAGGTATTGGCGTAGTTAGTGATATATGTTTATCAGTATCTACTTTCCCATCTGATAGTTTTTTCCCTTCCTCATATCTTTCACCACGACATAAATATCCTTTTCGTAGGTAGGGTAGTTAATAATTTCTCCATGAAATACTTCACTATGGTAAAATATAGGTATTACACCCTCCATCAAGATCACTTTAATAGGATACCCACTCACACATGTCTCCACTTTGAAGTGATTTCTCTAGTTTGGTAATGTCATAATTGGTGCTTAACTGATCTTATTATTTAGATCCATAAGGCTCCTCTATTAACCCTTTCCTTGCTATAAACTCTTGCTATGCATTATTATGGCATCACTTGGTTCTTCTACTCATGAAAATAATGCTATAAATTTCCTCAAGTACTGTATTTCCACAAAGAAACTCCTAGTATCATAAACATTAGTAGGAAATTACCATTTGATGATGAACTATAGGATATATATTTAGCTCTCCCCCACCTATCATATATCCGAGATACACCAATGACTATTAAGCAAACTCACGCTTCTTGCTATTTTCTAGTAGTTGGTGTTTCTTTAATGTCTACATAACCTACATGAAAGTTGAGAAGTGATCCTCCCCAGTAGCATTGTATACCATTATATAATACAAATAGATAGTAACAAATGAATATACAAAAGGTTGCATTATATTTTTCATTAACATCATAAGTGTAGTTGGTGCATTGCATAGGCCAAATGGCATGACTAAACACTCATATAAACCCTTCTTAGTTTTGAAGGAGGTCTTCTAGGTATCTTCTTCTCTAACTCTCACGTGGTGATATCCATATTTGAATTCTAGCTTGGTGAAGTATTTCACTTGTTGAAATTGATCTAACAGATAGTCTATTATGCACAGGGGATACCTATTCTTATTATCAAAGCCCTATCCTTATTTGGAATAACAATGATGTGTAACCCACATGGTTATGTACTTGTTCAAATGACAACTTGTTCCAGTAGCTACTACAATTATTTCTTCATGTCACCTGCTTCTATAATAGGCTACATGTATAGCTCAATGTTTGGAAATAGATAGATGTCATTATCCAATTCCATTTTGGGTGGTATCCCTTTAGGATTTTTAAACACATCCTTATATGCATGTAGAAAATCTTCTAGTTGTTTTTTTTGTTCCTTAGTACACCCTTCTAGGGATGCCTTTACTATCTCTATCTCTAATAGTGAAACATAATTATTGCTAGAGCTGATAAGTATCTTAGCTTGGTTGGCACTTACCACCAAATTTTTTTACTTTCCTTTAAGAACATTGATGGTGAACGATTTTCCATCCTTGACGAGCTAATATGATATGAATCTCCCCATGAATATTGAATCTCATATGTACATGTAGGGAATTTCAAACACTACTCCAGATACATCAAGGGGAACTACATCTAGTTCTACTACAATAAAATCAACACTAATAGAAAATCTATTTTTTCATTTTTTTTGACATTTATGTATTCATCATTATTTATTTATCCTAATGGATGTGGATTGGATGATCAAAAACATCCAATCCAATTTTTTCACCCACTATACTATAATGAAATTTTCCTATTATTGATACGTATAATATAGTAGATATTCCATTGTACAATTTGTCACGACATATATAATAAAAGTATGCATAAAAAAAAATTGAAATCGACACTATGAGGATTAATTTCTCTTTAAATTTATAGATCTATGAAATTATTATTATTGTGTATGCATGAAAATTATAATTAAGAAAAAAATAGAGAATAGTTAAATAAAAACTCACAAACCACAATTGACAGTGAATTGACATAAGATGTATCCTATGAAACCCTTTTGGGAGAGACTTTTAGTAGAAGGTGAGGTTTCTCTTCTCTCCTGATCTCAATAGAAAATGGCTGTAAGTAAAAATAAGTAACACATATTGCTAGTGGGATACTATAGTGCATAAATCCTCTCTATGTCTTATCCCCCTAACCCTATTAAATACTCTTCATATCTATGGAACAATAAACATTTGAAAAGAATGGAACCTCTGCTCCTCCTAGTGGCTCGGGTATAAGAGAGCCTGATATCCTACTAGTGGTTTAGTTTAACTCCTTCAATTCTTAAATAGAGTTAAAATGTGGCCCTTCTAGAGTATTCTTCATCATGATCACATTTATAGGCCATTTCCATGAATAATAGGGGCTAACATGACATTCTCTCCAATTATGGTGGCCAAAACAGGAAAGTCAACTTCTTAATGGAATAAATTTTTCATGCATACTCTAATTAAGGTGACTATTGCATTGTTAGAACATATCTATGTGTATAATCAGAAAAAAAAAGTTCCACACTACAGTGGAAATTTTTCATCCCAAAAAAAATTCTTTTAATATCTTAAAATTCACCCAGAACATTATAGACCCCAACTTTCCGTACTAGGTCATGTTGATAGAAATTTCCATGTGAGTTGATTCCACCGCTTTCTCCGATCGGAAGGCATAGAGATGAATAAAAAAAATATAATTATCCAATATATATCATACCTCCTCATTTTAGGAGGATTTTTGTTCCCAAAAACTTCTACAGAATTAAGTGAGGAAGTTTTTCGTCCACCTTCTCTCAATTGTACCATTCAACCTTACTTGGAGGTTTTACTTTCAACCCAATCTACTAAAGGTTATGCTACATGTATCTTTTGGTTCTAGCTTTCCTCTATAAATTTGTGTCTTTCGTCAACTATACATGAGCATCTAGTTCCAAATCATCCATAGAATTTAGGATCTATTCATATTCTTGGTCTAACATCGAAGGCTCATAGAGTTTCAGATTCTCTACATTCAAAAATAAGTAAATACACATATATGGGGGTATAAACAATGTATAGGTTTTATCTCCCACCTCTAGTATATCAAAGAGGCCATACTACAAAGCGTTGATATTCTTACAAGACCTTGTAGCCTCTCCTTCTTCAATTGTAACCATACTCTCTCTTCCACCTTGAAATCATGTGTGCTTATAATGTCGATCATTATATTTTGTGACTTTTTCAATGTCTCCTGGAATTATATATGTATTTTCTTGATATTATTAACAATTTTTTCAGCCCTCAAAGCGTCCCATGTATGATCCTCTCTCACTCATTCTTGTTTCCCATATACAATATTGAAAGCTAAATATGTAAAATTCCTAAAACATGTTTCAAATGGGGATGTATCAATAGAAGTGTGCAATATGTTTTTATAAGACTTGTGTATATATACCATATTTATTCCTAGGTATTCACATTATTTCATTTCTAACCCTTCAAAAGTTGCTCGAAAGTTATGTTGACTACTTCTATACAAGGATGGGATTTTGTAGACGTATTCAAGTTCATGTGAATCCTCTCTCAAGATATATTCCAAAATTCACTGAGAAATCTTGTAACTTCTAAAATACCTACTTGAAGTACTCATCCTTTGAATATGAATCTTTGTATAGGTGCATTCTATAACTGAGTATGACCCCCATGTGTAAGTATGTCACGTCCTAAAAGATAAAAAAAATAATTTCTCTAATTTCAACCAAAACATTAACTTCCACCTTTAATCATATATAAATTGATTACTTAGATTATATATAACTTTTTAATATTATTAATGTGCTAATATTAATTATTAAAATATAACTATGCATTATTGTGCCAGTGCTACAGCTTAGTGTGGGGGTAGATGTCACATAAAAACATAAACATGTAACATGTAAACATAAATGTACAGCTTCATGTGGGGGGTAGATCTCAGGTAACCACATAAACATATGACATGTCAACATAGACATACATGTAAAAGGTAGTGTTTAAAATTTAACATTTTTTATCCAATGTTTTCCCTATTTAAAAATACAACTTATTATTATTATGTATAAACATAATATAAATTTAAAATATTAAGAGATTTAGGTATGGTAAATAAACAAAAATTCTTTTTATACTTACTTCATAGGTATGGTAAATAAATAAAACTTCTTTCTATATTTACTCCATAAACCTTTTTATATTTACAAAAACTCATAAAAGAGGTTTTATTTAGGTGAAGCCTATGGGCCAAATACAATAAGACCAATTATTATTAATACCATCAGAGAAATACTATGGGCCAAATGCCATATTTATAAAAGAGGTATGGTAAATAAATAAATTTAAAAGAGGTACAAAGAGACATTATAAATGTACAAAAATATATCAAATAGATTTAGAAATCAACATCTAATTATATATCAAGCTAAGTGTATGGGTCAAATACCATGGCAAATAAAAGAGGGATGGTAAATAAATAAAACCTCTTTTCATATTTACTCCATAAACCTCCTTATATTTACAAACATTCAAAATGGAGGTTTTAGTTAGGTGAATCCTATGGGCCAAATACCATAGGAATTATTAATACAATGAAAAAAAAACATTACTAAATGTAATATATATGAAATCTAGATATATATGGGAGGGAAGAACAAATACATAGAGTGATAGAGGTGGAGATATAGGTGTAGTGACAAGGGAGAGATGGGGATAAACTCAAGGAGAGGGGAGAAGATGAATGAAGAGAGAGAGAGAGAGAGAGAGAGAGAGAGATGAGTGAGAGAGGTAGATAAGGGTAAAATAGGGAGAGGGAGACATAAATATGGAGGGGGGAGAGAGGAGGAGAGAGGGTGGGAGATTGTGAGAAAATGTGAAGGAGAGAGAGAGAGAGAGAGATAAATGGAGAGAGAGGAAGGAAGAGAGAGAGGAATTGAGAAAAAGGAGGAGAGAGGAAGGGATAAAGAGAAGGATTTGGTGGGGGGTATAGGGAGGGAAGAAGAAATACATAGAGAGTGAGAAGTGGAGAGAGAGAGGGAGTGGCAAGGGAGATATGGATAGAGAGTGCGTATATTTAGGAGTGAGGTAAAGAGACAAAGAAGGAGAGATGGAGAGAAGGGGGGAAAGGAGAGAGAAGGACAAAGGAAGGGATATAGTAACATAGTTGGAGATGGAGAGAGAGAGAGAGATCGATGGCGAAGAGATAGGATTGAAGGGAAAACACACACACACACAAAGGATTGGATGGAAGAGAGAGAGTGAGAGAGAGAGGTACGTGAGAAAAGGAGAGAGAGGAAATATGAGATAGAGGATTTGAGTGATAGGGGAAAAGAGAGGACTGGAGCGAAAAGAGAGAGAGATATAGAGATAAAGAGAGAGGGAGATGGGGGAAGAGAAAGTGGGGTGGGAGAGAAATGGAAAGAGAGGAAGGATGAGATAGAGGAGGAGATAGGGAGGGGTAAAGAGATGGATTTGGAGGGGAAGTGAGGGGGGAAGGAGAAATACATAGAGAGTGAGAAGTGGAAAGAGAAAGGGAGTTACAAGGGAGGAATGGAGATAGAGAGTGTATGTGCTGGGGTGAGATAAAGAGAAGGGGAGAGAGAGAGAGAGAGAGAGAGAGAGAGAGAGGTGGGAGAGAAAGGGAGACAGTGGAAGGAAGGGAAAGAGAATGTGAGAGAATGGAGTGAGGGAGGGAAATAGAGATGGAGTTGGAGGGGGGAGAGACGGAATAATATTTCTTGCACTATATGCATTGATTCCGATGTGGATGGTGATCACTAATCCTATTTTATTTCTTTCATTAGATGCATTGATTTTAGTCTAGATGTTGTGTGTGTGTGTGTGTGTGAGAGAGAGAGAGAGAGAGAGAGAGGAAGTACAAGAGAGAGGATTTGAGTGAGAGGAAGAGAGTGATGGGGGAAGAGATAAAATTGGAGGGAATAGAGAGAGAGAAAGAGATGGGGGAAGAGAGAGGGATCTAGGAGAGAAAATGAGAGAGAGGGAGGGATAGAGAGATGGAGTTGGAGGGGAAGAGAGGGAGGGAATAAAAATACATAGAGAGTCAAAAGTGGAGAGGGAGAGGGAGTGACAAGGGATAGATGGAGAGAGAGTTTGTATGTTTTTGGGTGAGATAAAGAGACAAAGGAGCGATGGAGAGAAGGGAGGAGAGAAGGATAGAGGGAGGGATATAGCAACAGAGGTGGAGGAGAGAGGGAGAGATAGAGAGAGAGGTGGGAAAGAAAGAGAGATAGAGGATGAAAGAGAGAGGATCTGAGAGAGTGGAGAGAGGGAGGGAAAGAGAGAGGGAGTTGGAGGGGGGAGAGAGGGAAGAATGTTTAGTGCACTAGAAGCATTGATTTTAGTGTAGATGTTGATTTCTAATGATATTTAAGTGTTTGCACTAGATGAAATGATTTAAAGGTAGATAATTTCTAATCCTATACGATTGCTTGCAGTAGATGAATTTATTTCAGTGTAGATGGTGATTTCTAATCTTATTTAATTTATTTCACTAGATTCATTAATTTCAATGTAGATGTTGATTTTTAATTATATTTGATTGTTTGCACTAGATGCATTGATTTAAATGTAGATGATTTCTAATCATATTTGATTGCTTGCACTAAATGCATTGATTTCAGTGTAGATGTTGGGTTTATAATCTTATTTTCTTACTTCCACTAGATGCAAAGATTTCAATGTAGATGATGATTTCTAATCCTATTTGATAACTTGCATTAGATGTATTGATTTCAGTATACATGTTGTTTTCTAATCTTATTTGATTGTTTGCATTATATGCATTGATTTTAGTGTAGATGTTGATTTCTAATTTGATGTAATTGAATTTATGATGGTACATTAATTTTATAGTGATTGGATTAACAGTGTGCATTGATTTTAGTGTGAGCACAACAAATTATTGACAATGTACATTGATTTTTGTGTTATAGTAATTCAACCTATTAATATTGGAGAGCAAGGAAGACAATGTGTGATTTTATATAAAACAACTCCAACTAAATATTTAAATGGTCTACCATTTTAACTGTCATATTTTCATATAATCCATATGAAAAGATGACAAAACTAAAAAGGGTGACAATAAGAATAGTAGAAGAGAATAGTTTGAGATTGATCACAATGAATACTCTTTGTAATTGACTACATTCTTATTATTCACATTTTCTATCATTCAACACTATTACATTGTCACTTTGCATTTGAAATTTTTGTTTCATTATTTTTCATCATTAAAGTTATTAACAAAACTTATCATCTCAACAAAGTGAGGTAACTAAGAAAATTTAAAATGACGAGATAAATATTTGATATAAAATGATTATATTAATATTAAATGTATTTACATATTATTGATAAAATCAATCATATTTTCTCCATATTTTTCTTGGCAGCACACTACTGAAATCAATCTAGATCCATCTTAGCTTTCGATATATCAAAAGAGGGATCAAATCTCTCGAGATACAAACCTAGTTTTTGAAGGTTTGCACCTCCAGAGATTTGATCCTTCTCAATGTTTGATAGATGGAAGATCTAAACTCGTATGTTAATAAACATTATATGACGAGTAAGCACTATATCACACGCTGGTCTCCGTTGAATCGTTATAAGACAAGAAATTGATAAATTTTATAGAGTAAGCACTATATCACAAGCTGGTCTCCGTTGTGGAATCGTTATAATACAAGGAATTGAAAATTTTTATAGGTTATCATGAGAAGACATGAGGCAGCATTATAATGACAAGATGGTCTCTCTCATTGGATAGCTATGATGCAAGAAATTGAGAACCACATTCGTTGATATTGATCACACCTTTCTTTACACTAAATGTGCTAGAAACGACCTTCGTTGTTATCTTCAGGGTTAGCCTATCACTTCCACCTGAAAAGCTACAGCGAAATAACCATCGTACCTCGTGCATCGTTTTGTATATATACGGACTACCAGCTACAGCCTCCCGAGTCCCCACCCTAGACACTAGATAGTCGTGACTCCTATTCCCAAGCTTATTATATTCTAAATATAACCTTGAATAGACGATCACCAATTATATTCTGAATATAACTTGAATAGACGACCACCAATAAAGTTGAGAGTTAGGTGGCTTTTTCGTTATGGGTATGATCTTTTAAATATATCACAGGAGCTAGCCATATGTTTTGTTTTTAGTGAACATGGTCGATGGGAATTTCAAAGCGATGGCAATCCGAGTATAATAAAGGATCAACCAGACGAAGAATTAGCACCCAGTCATTAGCCTTAGCGTTCACTCTACTTGACTACGTGTTTTACCGGCCCAGTGATCCCAATTTTAGAGTGTATTAGGTTACCTTTTTGCACGTATTTTTGCACCAGAGGGTGGAGTTTGCATACACATTTTGGTCTGGGATAAGGATTCTTAACCCTGAATATCTACAGAATGTCTTCATTGACAAAGGCGTAACTCTATTTTACCAAATACTAAGAACATATTGCCCCATTCCCATGTGCATATTGTAAATTGAAAAACACAATAGTTCATTGCCATGTGCATATTGTAAATTGAGTTGTGTACAGTAATATGGATATGGTTAGTTTTTCTGAGGAAAGAAGGGTATGGTTATTTTTGGTTGAGGAATTTTCTGTATAGATGGTGTGTAAATTGGATTTTGTACACTACTATGGACATGGTTAACTTTTGCTGGGGATTTTTTGGGGGAAAGATTTAATTTGTTGTTGGGATAAAGGCACTTTATTTTGAAGGGCATTGTAGGATTTCTTATTCTCGAGTGACATAAGCTTTAGAATTTAAAGGGTAGTTTTCAAGTAGCATGCAACACTAATGGAGTTTGGTTAATTTAAAGAAGGTGTATATATATATATATATATGTATATATATATATATATATATATATATATATATATATATATATATATATATATATATATATATATATATATATATATTGTGTCAATTTAAGATTTAGATTATCTAGTTCAGTACGAGGGGATGTGTCAGCTTGTTTGTCTATTTGTTTCTCTGCAAAATAAAAATAAAAAATTATGTTTTAAATAAAAAAATGATAACATGTTGTAATGTAATTAAAAGTAAAAAAATGTGTGAGTAATATGTTTAAATCTTATAATTTGATTATTGATAAAATATTTTAATATGAATTAATATTAACATATACTTAAAAATATGTTAATAATAAAAAACCATTTTAATTTAGGTTATAAAATGTTTCAATGTAGCTGTTATGTAAAATATTTTAATGTTAATTAGGTATATATTATATATCATTTTAAAACAATTATGTATATATCATTGAAAATGTAAGTTTTTGTGATTAAAAAAATTATTTGGTTCTATATATATTCTATTTAGCATTTAAAAATACAATTTAAACAATGAAAGATAACACATTATATTTTACACTCTAAATAAATTGGCACCTAAAAATATTTGATCATGTTAAATCTGTACTTAAAATAAATTTATGCTGATTTAAGTTATAATACTAGCAAATAATTTTCTATCTAAATATTTACGCTGTCACTATTTGAAAACAACTCCCCTAGCTGCTACTGTGTCCATGTTTGAGCCATTGGATCAAATATCAGACGATTAAAATGTTTTAGGCCATTAGATCAAGTAAATATTTTTATATATGTTTTTTATAATGTTATTTTTTTTTTAATATGTTAGATTGAATTTAGGTTTTGGTGATGATAGAAAGGTTTTAATGTCATGTTTAAAATTTTGACTATGTCAAATTACACAAAATTAAAAATAAAAGTAAATTAAATAAAAAGGTTGACATAATGTAATGAACATTTTAACTAGGCCAAAATACAATAAAAAATAAAAATAATAAAATAAAATAATGATAAACTATAAATAAATCCACGTGGAATGTAGTTTCTTTAGAGGGGAAACTAAGATGGTCTAAATCAATCTTAACTCTGAATCTAAACTAATTATTTAATAAAATTATTTTTAAATGTTTATAATCATTTATTTTTTTAAATTTACTTAATAAAATATATCTAAATTTTCATACATCCAAATATATGTAGTTTTTCTTGTTCTGTATTATTTTTGTTACAACTATTTTATTATTCCAAAAATACATGGTTTTTTTTTATTATATATTATTTATGTTACAACTCTTTGATAACTCATGAGTATTATTTCTTAATATATAAAAAATTAAATTAATAATGAATTTTTTTTAAATATGTGATCTTTTTTAAATTTCCAAATTAGATTTTATGCTCAATTTTTTAAATAAAATTTAAATAAATAACTTAATAAAACTATATTCAACTCAAATCAGTTTAATAAATAAAAAAATTTGTAAAATACATAAACATTATTTTTTTGGTACAGAAGCATAAATTTTTTATTGATAATAAAATTTGTATCATAAAATTAAACTCCACAAAAACCAATTAATTTATATTAAATGGATAAAAAAAAATATAAAAAAAGGAAAATAACTATTTATATATTTGAATATTACATTTTTGTGCTACTATGCTTTCCAAAAAAATATGATAGAAAGGTTGTAATGTCATGTTTAACATTTTAACTATGTCAAATTACAAAAAATTAAAAACAAAAGTAAATTAAAACACAAAGATTGACATAATGTAATGAACATTTTACCTAGGTCAAAATATAATAATAGATAAAAATAATAAAATAAAATAATGATAAACTATAAATACAACCCATGTTATTGACCCATGCTATTCATGTGGAATTTAGTTTCTTTATAGGGGGGAACCAAGATGTCCTTAATCAATCTTAACTCTTTGGAAGAAGAAAAGTAGGACAATGGATGATTATCCAGAATGTATGATTCTTTAGAAGGAAACTGCCTTGACAAGGATATGGAGGACCAAATAGAAGAATTAAAAAAGAAGAGGAATCTTCACAAAATGAGTTACTCAAGGCTTTTGAAATGAAAATGAGCTACATTATATCACTTATTCAAGCAAGTGCTGAAAAAGAGAGACAATAGTGATATAGACAGAATTTATTCATAAACAAGAGAATGCTAGAATTATAACTTGAGATAGAGTTATGGGAAGATAAAAATTCCAATTGTAGGTAGGACTCAAAAAATACTAGACAAAAGAAACTTACCTATTTGAATCAGTTGAAAAGAAAGGTAACTCTAAAGGGTCACTTGGGGAGGAATCTATTATTTAAAAGACTAGGAAAATAATTTCATTTCAAAACAAAAATGTACTATGACTACGGAAGGGAGTTATGACATTTAAAATTTGCTCCCATTCCTGTCACTACAAAATTTGATTGTTTCTTTTTATTCGATGGGAAAATAAATGATCTTTAAAACACACTAAAGTATTGAATTATGATCCATAAATAAGTCGCTAGATTATGTGATTATGAGCTTATTTTTCTTCTTAATTTTGGGTTTTCATGATGTTTTTTATTCGGACTGAGGTGAGAAGTTCCAAAGAAGTGGAATATTAGTCGTTCAAAGAGGAATTATGGAAATATGATTGTAGATAATTTATTAATATAAATTATCTTAAATGAGATTAATTAATCATCTCCAAGGGTTAAAAAGGGCTCAAATGTCTCTTATCCATAAATTGATGGTTAAGATAACTCTATGCTCTATGTTCGTTCAAATGATAGGTGAAGGTGGATTTACCATACTTAAGATTCTTAGTAGTCTCTTATGAAGTACAACATGTCATAATGACAAGTTTTTATTCCATTAAATAATTCTAGCTGTAGAGCACAGTCAGAGTTCTAGGAGTAGTATCAGAGGAATTCAACATTGTGAAGCTAGAGTTCTAGGAGTAGTATCAGCGGAATTTAACATTGTGAATGTGATAGAAGCCAATAATTTCATGGAAGGGTGAAGTATGCCAAACTTGGTCATAAAAACCAAGTGCATCCCTCATGCAGAAGAAAAAATAAACATGCAGATTTCGTCATATAGAGGTCTTCAGTACTTTGGCCAAAATGTCTCATCCATTATGAAAAAACACATCTTACATGCAATTAATAACAAAGAATTTGTTCCACGTCAATTACCAAATATGGATATTTTGATTTGACGTCCAGTAAACATCATTTTCAACCCTTTATTCTGGAGAATCAGTTGGAGCCGAGAAAGTTCCTACTACCTCTTCTTTCTTATATGTTATTCTTTCCTACACCACAACCTTACTTCATTTCCTTTGCAACATGTGATGCAATTGCTAGTTTATAATATTTTATAGAACCTCAAAATTTATAAAAATGAGTTTTAATTCTTTATCCTAAAATAGAATAAGTATTTGGTTAATAAGTTTGTCACAATATATTTTAACAATATTTTTTTAAATTAATTAACTTAATGAAAAAGACTAAATGTGCATTTTAATATGAAAATTATTATATAATATTTTCAAGAAGCTAAATTAGTGGGGGAGTGCCTTCATATAATTAGTTTCTTTTTATATTTGTCGCATTGCCTCATGAAATATCCTCCAACATATCTTTATTCTCAACAACATATCGTTATTCTCAAAGAACTGATGTGTTTTAAATGCATGGATTTAATTAAATATTATTATTTTTTATTCTTTTCTATTCAAATTTTATCATCGGTTATAAGTACAGTGAAATGAATACAATTTATGAAAGCATCATGTATCCATACATTAATATCTATAATATATGAAAATCATAATTCATTGAGTATATAAAAAAAAATTGTGGATGACCAGCCTTTTTTCTTTTTCTCTTTTTTTTTGGGGTGGGTGGGTAAAATACATGATTAACCAATTTTATATATTCAAATATTATATAGTAATGGTTTTATATTATATGACATAATAGCTATTATGGTAAACTCTTCTTTTCTTTTCTTTTTTTGGGTCTTTAAAGGATATGAGATTTTTTTTGATGATAAAGTGTTGTTGATGATTTTGTTGTTGTTGTTGTTGAAATTGAGATGGATATGTTTTTGGATTCATGCATATGTAAGAATGGTTAGGCATCTTAATATATTTATTAGTAATAAATGTACATAGCAATTAAATCAAAATGAATGGTGAAATAAAACATGAAACTAAAAAATATAAAGGAGATATCAATATATGTGGTTCCAAGCTATGTTTATGGAAAAATAACTAGTTCTTCCTCTTATTTAATTTAGAAAAATGAAGGGATTACAACTTGTACCACATATGCAACCTCCTCTTCTCTCTATCATAGTATTTCCCATTTCAATTATAATGATATCTCACTAATACATACTTACAATAAAATTATCTCATAAAAGAGGGTTTCCTTATAGGGAATAAATCTCTAACTTAACATCTTCCAATAGATATGTGACCTATTGACAGATACTCTAGATTGAATACAAAATTAAAATATTTACAAAGAAATTTTTCAAAAAGAATCTCTTTGGGGGTACTACATATGAACCCTTGCTAGGTGACTCCAAGAGTTGTTGATGCCCCCTTAGAGACCTTAGTGACAAGGGTAGGGGGGAATCCCCCCACACTCTCTAGTATGAAATGGGGTCAAAAGGCCACTCAAAATAAGTCTAGTCTCCACAATCAACCATAATGGTATGTTAATTTTTGCATGCAAAAAGTATACTATTTGGGTGTTGATAAGGTATGATGATACACTCATCCTTCTTAATTTTAATATTTTCATGATTTAATTGAGTCATCATGACGATATGTGATACTTTGTACTTGGTTGTGAAGTGGTAACACCATTCCATTGACATATGACTTCATTAGTGTTGTTCAGTGTACTGTCAAGCTTAACTAAATATGAGTTCAAACACTAAATTATTCCTTAAACTTAACTTATGGAATATTTCATGAATAACTTCATTAGAAATTAAAATCTATTTTCACTTTTGATTCGTTGTATTATGATAACTTTCTTTTCAACTTAAACTTGGGAGAGTTTCCCACTAATACAACTTCATTGATAATGAGATTATAGTTTTCCACATTGATTAAAAAGGTGGTAACAACCTTATCATCATTTTTCACTTTTAGTTGTGCCATCTTCTATCCCTTCATCTTCTTCATTTTTGCTAATAGAGTTTAGTATGATTTCTCAAATGATAAATTTCATCATATTTTCTTGACATTATTTTTGTATATTCAACCTCCATTTTATGAGAATTGTTTACATTATCTTCTTCCAAAGAAAAAATTGTATGTTTATTCAACCTCAGAAAAAGGAACAAAATTACATTTTGCATATGCTAGCAAGGGTTGGTTCATGTCATCCTTTTAGATGATGTGTAATAAAAAGAAAAGATAAAAAAATAAGTTTTAAATTTTTTCCAAGGCTAAGTGTGATAATAATCACTTAGCTTCCCCATTTTCCCTCTTTTGTATGGGAATATAAATTTAGATCCTTTTCTATGGGATCTTCTTCTTCGTCTTCATAAGTGTTAGGAAATTGCCAAACTCCTGGCTTAGATGCTTGCCTCTTTTTCTTTTTTGGGATCCCTTTCTTCTATGGGTAAGTGTTCTATAAGTCACATGTTTTATAACAAGTTCGACATCTAAATTTTGTATTCTCATAATCTAAAATCTAAGTCCACTAAAATTTTTCATGTTTTAAATGAATACTATCAGGTAGACCTTTGCTAAGGTATATATCTACACATATTCTAGAAAATTTAAGGTAATTCAATTTACCTAGATTATTTCCAGTATCCTTCAGGACTTGATAGTGTGAGAAGGGAAGATGAATTTTGCAAGCTCACCCATACTAAATTTTTGTTACCACCATTATTTTAGCATGAAATTCGAGGAACCTTGGGGTAATGAAATGCCTAGCTCTGCCCCAAAACATAACCCTTTTTTTAGAAAATTTTTCCATATATTTTTGTGTATAAAATTTAATTATGAAGAAACCCTTAGAGAAAAGGTAGATATCACAGATTGGTTGTTACACCATTTTTTGCTCATCTAACCTTTTATCATTAGATGGACCCAAGTACACCATGTAAGACCAGTTTTACCCTAAGTAAAACTGCTTTCACTATGTTAAATTAGGAAACCCCAAAAGGAAATATTAAACAAACCTATATTTGTTTGAGTTTCCTCATGGAATAATTAATTAAACCATAATTTAATTATTATTCCCAGTCATGTTTAACCCAAAAACAAAGAAATTAATGAGATAAACCCATAGTTATCTTATTATTTTCTAGGAATAGTTATTTAAATCTTATTTAGATAATATTCCTTGTTAAATATGACCAAATCACCCACCATTAATCAAATAAATCATTATTTATTTGATTATCTCCCAACCACTTCCTTAAAAAGATAAATAAATCATTTATTTATTTATTTTCACTAATCAAGGGATTTGACCCAAGTCAAACACCCTTTCCCTCCAACAAATAATAATAAAATATTCCATAAAGGTGGATCTAGATTTGGTTAACATTATTTTAATCATGCACCAAGATCTAGAATGACCCAATATTTTGTTATAAATAGGAGGGTTCTTCCCCATCATTCCTCACCTTTTGTTGCTTACTAGATCACTCTGGATCTATACACTTGGTCCCATTTTCACCATTTGCTCCCATTGAGCTCCATTTTCTGCATTGGGTTTTCTACACCTACAAGAGAGAGAAAGCTTAGATCTGAAGTGCTGAGGACTACAAAGAACCCATCCCATTGAGGAGAGCTGGATACACCTTCTTGTTTTCCTCCCAGGTGCCCTGTAATATAAAATTCTTTCAAAAAATCGTGTTCTTGTCTTCTCTATTGGATGCATGGAGCAAACCCTTTACTTTACTGCTTAATGTCTTTCCATTTATAGATCTGTTTGTTGCAGCATTTTTACTACTAATCGCAGATCTGAAGATGTTTGGCAGCCTCTATTGTTGTTAGGGCTATTAGTTATGCGTAGCTAAAGTGGTTCTTTTTCGTACACTTCGACGAAGAATTCACACTAACAAATGGCGACTCCACACGGGTTTTAAATTACGACCGCTGTCGTTTTTCCTATTCCTGCATATCTAGCTACTTCAGACCCTAGGGTTTCTTTTCAGCTTTTTGTTTTTCCTATTTTCATGTGGTTTTTTCCTCATAAAGCCCTCAAACATTAAAATTTCTAACTTCCGTGTGTTTCTGGCCCTATTGCGCAGGTGACCGACATCAGCCGCAGCTGAGACAACATTTTTTTCTGAAATCTGCCGCTGAGAGTCCCGGAAGTGCAGGTCGCACTTTTTGGCCCAAAAAGTGCGACCTCAAGCCTCAGGACGCAGAAAAAAACCCCAAAAATGCGACCGGAGCGAAAAACTGGTCAAAAACCGCGACCTGGACTTTTTTCTGCTGTTTTTCTGAACTTTTTCTGGGTTTTTCTGAAGCTTCTGTCAGGGTTTTCTAGCCTCTGTCTCAGCCCGTTTCGACTTGTTTCTGATCTGATTTTGCTCATCTAAGTGGGAACCTAGCCCCCTAGGGCTTCAGTACCCTCCACTTTTGGTGGAAGAGTTTTAGTCGTTTCAGGTGTCTGATTTTTTAGAGTTTCAGCCTTCCCTTTCTCAGATCTGATACCTCATCCTCAGATCCCTTTTAATCAGCTTTTCTTCCTTTCAAATCACCTCTTGTAGTTTTGTTTGGACCCCCCTTTAGGACCTCATCCCTTTCCCTTCCGCTTTTTGCTGATTTCCCCCTTTTTCCAGCCACCTTGCCTCTGCCTCTTGGCTGTGATCTGCACCTCTTTTTAGCAGCTTTCTCCTTTAGATCCATGTCCCTTTTGACCCTAGACCTATTGGCCTCTTTTTCCGTGTGTTTTGAATAGATTTTTGCCCTCTTTTAGAGTAGTTTTGAGAGACCCACCTTTTTGGGTTCAATTGATGCATGGTTAGCTGTTAAATGTTCTGTTATTTCAGCAATCTATATTGTTCTCTGCAGATTTCTTTTCAGTTACGCAACACACTTTTTCTTGCTCTCAAAACGAAAAGGGTTTAAAAATTAAAATTAACGCACACCACACACTGACCCTAAGTGAAGAAGCGCCTGGTTAACACCGCCTGGCAAAGACTCTAAAATCAATTGTCACTGCACCTTATCTGCCCTTGATATTACTTGATTCTGTCCCTTTCTACCCTTGCCAGTTTCCTTCTTCTGTCATCATTGTGCCCCCAAGGTGCCTTTCCCAGAGACTTCTTGGCCTTCACCCTCAGTTTCTGGTTGATCGACCTGCTCCGCCCCACCGTCGTCGAGCCAGTCCTCCTCCGACTCCTCTTTTGATTCTTTGGGTTCTCCTTTTCCTTATAGGTTCTCCCCCTGTCACCTTCACTATGTCTGGTCCAGGGCCTAACGCTAGTGGTGCTCCCGGCCCTAATGCCGGAACTACTACTAGCGGAACCACCACAAGAACTACCTCGACTACACCCTTGCTCCCCTTCTTGGTAGGCCTCAGCCTCCCAGATTTGGACCGGTTGATAAACGACCCTATACATCATGATGCTAGTTGGCCCGCTATGCCGACAAAGCTCCCTTCCGACATCCCAAAGTTTGAAGGTCGTGCTGGAGAAGATCCTTCAAATCATGTTCGATCTTTCCACATGTGGTGTTCATCTACCTCCATTATTGATGACTCTGTTCGTCTTAGACTGTTCCAACGCACGCTTACAGGCGAAGCTTCCAAGTGGTATGTTGACCAGCCCACTTCCTCCCATACCACCTTTGCAACTCTTGCCCGGGCTTTTTTATCTTACTTCCAGCTTCCCCTTCGTTATGACACTGGTATCGAACTCTTGACTTCCTTCAAGCAAACCTCTTCGACCCGCCTTTCTACCCATGTCCATGAATGGCGAAGACGACGGAGCTTATGCCAATCTCCTCCCTTCGAAGACCGTGTCTACATGGACTGGTTCCTTAGATCTCTTTTGTCCCCTATCGGGAAAGATGTCGCATCCCATTTCCCTCAAACCGAAGAAGATGCCCTCCAAATGGCGTTAAAGTATGACCTGATCTACGCTCAGACAGGTTATGATCCTACTGTCCTACCTGATCTTCCCACACCCAATGATGCCCATACACTGGGGGCACCTCATGCCGCCAACAGTATCATTGGACCCATCTCTCATCCATCCGCTCAACCTCACACGAGCTATGGTTTTCCTGGGGGAGGGGGCACCACTTCCTGCACTTCTCCCCCTCCCGGTAGCATGCATCCAGGATACGGCATGCCTCATCCTTTTGCCCAACCTCCTGCTTACCTCAATGTTGCCCAACCTAACCATTACCCTTATCCACAGCCTGGCGCACCAACTCCTCCAGCATATGCACTTTCGCCTCCCTTGCCTTCTCAACCCCTGCAACAATGCTCCCCGCCCCCTCAAGCGCAGGTGGATGCACAGCAGAGATTCATGGCTACCCAACCACCTGACGGATAGGTGGCCACTCCACCTTCCCCTTCTGGTTCCTCCAATTACCAGATCCTCATGATGAACTCTGATCCGCCTCTAACCGTCGACCTTAACCTTCAAACTCGGTCTCGCCAGTACCCCAAGCCTCCCGCTCAGTCTGCCCTCGAGTCCCCTTCTTCCGGTTCTACAAAGCCTCTTTCGACACCCAATGGTCCCTTACATATCCCTCAACCCAAAGTTGAGGTTCATACCAAGATTCCTAAAGGACCATTACGCCGAAATGCTGCTTCTGTTCGAGCTGCTCATTCGTATAGCATAGTAGATGATTTGGCGCAATCTCCTGCTGCCATTTCCACATTGGAAGTCCTCCAATCGTGCCCTTCCCAAAAGAAGGCTCTGCTATCTGCCCTGGGTGCTGTAGATCCTGCTGATGACCAAATGATTGTTTTCGATGCCACTCCATCGGACCATCCTCCTCTTCCTCCTTCTGTCGCCTTCCAAATCCCAGTCAAAATCCGGAACGCCAACGTTTCCCGGTGTGTAATTGATGAGGGGGCATCCACCTGCGTGATGTCCGCTTCGGTTTGGAAGCAAATCGGATCCCCTGAGCTGGCCCCTTCCACGATCACCCTTCGAGCATGGGACGGCCACGCCTCACAGCCCATTGGCCTCTTCCGTAATTGTCCTATTACCCTTGCCGGAAAGACTGTTTGTGTTGACTTCGAAGTCATCGACGCCCCGCTAGACTACAACATTCTATTGGGGCGAAGCTACACCTATGCTATGTCTGCTGTCCCATCCGCGGTTTTCCGCAAGATGTCTTTCCCTCATAATGGAAAGATAGTCACCATTGACCAGTTGACATATCATGAGCCAAACGCTCAGACCTCACCTGAGACGACCATCTCTTCTGTAGCCAACAAGCAAACCGTCGATTCCTTGACCAGTGTCTCCCCCGGCGTTTACAAAGATTCCTCCCTGCTTGGAACTTTTCCTAATCTCCCCCCTCCTCCTATCTCTGACTCCAGCTCATCGAATGTTTGCATGATGCAATCGTCTCGGGCTGCTCTCAAGCAACCTGCTTCGGCTAGTCAGCAACCTTGCCCTCCGCAACCTGCTCCTAGCCCTTCACCTGCAGTTGGTAGTCATGAGCCCCTTTATCCCCCTAGCACGGTTCCTCCAGGCCTTAGCCATTTAGGAGCCGTCCCACCTGGCCATTACCCCTCTGGTCAGATACCGTTCCTAGCTCCCCCACCAGGAGTGTACATGGTACCAGTCATGGCCACCCTCTCCCTTCCTAACTTGACCCTTGGGATTCCCGTTTGGTACCTTGATCCTCCAGCCCCCACCGTGCCTGGTCAGCCTAAACCTTATATCGCTTTGACCCCGGTTCAACCGGTCCCCATGACTTCTCCCGCTGCATCAGTGCCTCAGTCACCTCAACAGGAACCACCTCCTGTTGTGACCGCTTCGGGTAAGAAGGGCAAAGCTCGCAAGGGGGCATCAAAGGACAAGGCTCCCCCGACAAAACCTGCTCCTTCTCAGCCTCCAAAGCATACCATCCAGTGTGCTTTGTGTGATGTTGTCGGTCACGCCTCCCATACCTGTCCTGCATTGCTTCATCTCAAGCCCATGGTTAATGTCACGTTCCCTGAGTCCGTGGTCCCAGAAGCCTCTGTTCCTTCCGCGACCGCGGCCAAGAACCCCAAGACTATTCACACCAACCACCCCTGTGCTTTGTGTGATCTCCATGGCCATTCCACCCATCTTTGTCCCCGCCTCACGGACTTCCGCACCTCTATCGCTGCGGTCCACCAATTCGAGGCCAAGCGCAATGAGTCCACCTCTCTCCTATTTGTGCATTCTGCTTCAGCAGAACTACCAGATATGACTGCTCCCATTGACATTCCCCCTCCGGATGTTGAGATGACAGAGCCTTCGTCCAGCATTTTCTACCTATCATCATCCATGAGACCCTTGAGGAACATTCCATCTGAATCCTCCCCTATTGTTTCGCTTGACCTTCCTTCAGCGGTCATCTTGGGCTCAACATCGGTAGATCCTTTATCTACTTACTCTTCGGTCACCCCTTGTGACGATGCGCATGTGAACCTCTCTTCTCATGATGATGATTCAGACCACTTCACCACGTCAGGTGGTTCTTCTTCCACCAGTCACCCCATCTTCTATCACGATGACGACATTATGGAAGAAATTCCCACCCCTGACTTTATCTATTCCCCCTTACATCGAACCCATGCGTTGACACCACATCCACCTTGTGGCCATTACATCAAAACCCAATGTTTGGGGAAGGGGGCAACCACATTTGAGAGACCAAGAGAAGCCATTCTCCACCACTCTCCTAGTGTATCTGGTCGTGTTGACTCTAGACCCAGTATTCTTCCACATTTAGAAGAACCTCTAGAGTCCCATATCACTTCAGATCACTCTCGGGAAGATACCCCTTATCGTTCCCTCATCTTACATCAGCCACCCAGTCTCTTAGACATTATTGTTGACCAACCTATAGCTTTTCTACGAAAGCATCAGTTCATTATCTCCAAATCCTCCTTTTGGGATAGTGACACCAGGTATGCCAATTCGGAAACTTAAAGTCCATTTGATCCCTATATGCAGTACCAAAAGAGATTGGTAATCCTCCATTTCCTTTCTCAAACTGCATAACCATAACCAGAACAAATGGAACACCACATCATTAAAATGTGTTTAGATTCCCATTTTTCTAAATACATTTTGGCATGACCACACCATGCTTTGGGGCACCTCTGCCCCCCAACCATAACCCTCCTCACCTCGTTTTTGGAGAGGAGGTTGTCTTACCAATCGAGTGTGAAATTCCTTCTCTACAACTACCCGTTGAACTTCTCCCTGACACCCCACTGCTAGAACAACGACTTATCATGCTTGAGCGTGCCTCCGAAGACCGTCGTGTTGCCTTGCAAACCATGGAAGCGGCCAAAAAACGCACCAAAGCTCAGTATGACCGAAAAGTCCAGCCTCGCACTTTTCGCGAAGGCGACCTTGTTCTAGTATATGACCAGGCCCATGATGTCCTAGGTCATGGGAAGTTTGACTCATTATGGCTAGGCCCTTACATCATTTGTAAGGATCTTGGCAAAAGAGGCATACCTCTTAGAGGATTTCGAAGGCCATCCCCTTCCTAACCCTCGCAATGCACTCTATCTTAAGAAATATTACCCTTAGCATTTCCCCTCTGAAATGCATGTTTTATTTTCTTTTAGATAGCCAGCATCTGTTTTTTCATTTTTCCTACTTCACCAGGACCCATTTCGTCCACGAGAAGTTACCTCACCTCCATTTAAAATCGAATTTCCTCACGCCACTTGTACTTGGGGCACCATATTGCCCCCTTACTTGTCCATGTTCGTGTCGATTTTCGTCATGAGTTCCCATCTTGTACTCATGCTTCCGAGGTCCCCCATTAGGGCCTTTACTGTGTGGCAGCACCATCGAGTCCCCCTTGTTTAGAGCATCCAAGATGAGTCATCATTGCCTCCATGGAGTCTATACCACGTCTCTTTGTACCCCACTATAGCCCTCCATCCTTCATTGCTTGGTCTCTCTCTTGTGTCGCAGATTATGACCTTCAGTCCCACTGTCCCTTATCCCTTATGATCTTGTGTCAGTCACTGCCATGTCATTCATGCTCTTTATGCTCTAACAAGGGAAGTCGTCCATTCGCTACTCAGTCCTTCCCATTTCCACTACCGTCATTAGTGTCAGTCTGTCCGTCGCTCTATTGTTTTCTCTCGTGCCTTAGTTGAGGATCTCTCATTGCCTCACCTATGGCGGACCCCCTTCTGTCGACATCAGCACATTCATTCCAGAAGCCAGGTCTAGAGGGCGGTGTACCTTGGTTCCAGCTTCCACCCTTGTTCGGTGCCTCGGATCAGGCAGGGGGACCTCTCATTTCCCTTTGACTTGATTGTTTCTCCAGCTCCTTTCAGCATGATCGAGATTCGTATACTTGACGGTCCAGTGACCCAGCAACAGCTCTTGATGATTCCCGGGTATGTGTGAGATGTCTCAACCCTCATGAGGGGGTGGCCCTGCAGGTAGCCCCCCACATGCCCGGATGACCTCTTCTTTGCAGCCTTCGATGCCGCTCCATATTTTGATGATGTTGGCCTTAGCCACTTGCAGCACCTCTTTGATTTGCATGTATCAGTCAGATTTTGTGAGCCCTTCCCCATTTACAGGGGGCATGTGGGTTGTATTTATCTCATGTACTCAGCTATTATTGTACTAGTCCTGGCTGTTATCCCAGGCACAGCATGTATGTGAGACTCTTCATTGTATTTTTATCTGGCTCTTGATTATGCCAGCTGTACTCTATGGTTCGGTCCCTTGTTCATTGGACACACTATTCTTTTGTACTTTGTCACGGCGGGCATAGGTATGCCTCCCCCGCCGCCTTCAGCACAGGTACCCTCTCATAACAGAGACTTGTTGCACCTGCGAGTCTCGTCTCCTCAGGGTCTAGTCCTTCAGCACACTATCTACCTCACATTTCTCTCTCTGACATCCCTTTTTGTTGTCTAGTGATTGTATTCTTACAATGTACTTCGGTCATACGATTTGCTCCTGACACTCGCACGCTGGGGGGCAATCTATTACACCATTTTTTGGTCATCTAACCTTTTATCATTAGATGGACCCAAGTACACCATGTAAGACCAGTTTTACCCTAAGTAAAACTGCTTTCACTATGTTAAAATAGGAAACCCCAAAAGGAAATATTAAACATACCTATATTTGTTTGATTTTCCTCATGGAATAATTAATTAAACCATAATTTAATTATTATTCCCAGTCATGTTTAACCCAAAAACAAAGAAATTAATGAGATAAACCCATAGTTATCTTATTATTTCTAGGAATAATTATTTAAATAATATTCCTTGTTAAATATGACCAAATCAACCACCATTAATCAAATAAATCATTATTTATTTGATTATATCCCAAACACTTCCTTAAAAAGATAAATAAATCATTTATTTATTTATTTTTCACTAATCAAGGGATTTGACCCAAGTCAAACACCCTTTCCCTCCAACAAATAATAATAAAATATTCCATAGAGGTGGATCTAGATTTAGTTAACATTATTTTAATCATGCACCAAGATCTAGAATGACCCAATATTTTGTTATAAATAGGAGGGTTTTCCCCATCATTCTTCACCTTTTGTTGCCTACTAGATCACTCTGGATCTATACACTTGGTCCCATTTTTCACCATTTGCTCCCATTGAGCTCTATTTTCTGCATTGGGTTTTCTACACTTACAAGAGAGAGAAAGCTTAGATCTGAAGTGCTGAGGACTACAAAGAACCCATCCCATTGAGGAGAGCTGGATACACCTTCTTTTTTTCCTCCCAGGTGCCCTGTAATATAAAATTCTTTCCAAAAAATCGTGTTCTTGTCTTGTCTGTTGGATGCATGGAGCAAACCCTTTACTTTACTGCTTAATGTCTTTCCATTTATAGATCTGTTTGTTGCAGCATTTTTACTACTAATCGTAGATCTGAAGATGTTTGGCAGCCTCTATTGTTGTTAGGGCTATTAGTTATGCGTAGCTAAAGTGGTTCTTTTTCACACACCTCGATGAAGAATTCATACTAACATTGGTGTCCAAGAATAAAACACCCACAGATATATTTCTACAGGTCTCCACCATAACCCTTTAAACTTGCATATCAATGCCTTAGATTTTAGATTAAAAAAATATGATTTCTCCTCTAGGGTTTTTACATCCATAGCTGGTATGTTTTATTTTTTCTCGGCTATGTAAGGGCCTAATAGATTTTTGATTCGATCAGTTAGAGAGACATTTTTCCCTTTCATTGCATCCTTCAATGAAGTTGGTCCCTTAGGGTTTATAAGTCCTGAAGCTCCCCCCCACAACCTTAGATTTAATGTTATTGTTTAGTTCCTTCGAATACCATAATATTTCAAATGAAGGACATCTTTCATCAATTTCCACTCACATATCAAAATTTGTAAATAGATAGGAAACCCAAATTTTCATAGATGGTTTGCTTCAATTTTTCCAATATATTTGAACCCTAGATCCAATAGAAAAAAATATTCACATTTAAGTATTTTAGGAAGATATGGAATTTTTCCTTCCATGCATGTATCTCAGCCATGTTTGAGAGTAAGAGATGGGGGTGGGGTGTATCCCAGGAAAGGGAGAAACCACAAGCTTTGATGCATCAAACCCGAGATCTAGCATAGGGGGAGGCCCATTTAATACCTCCATACCCTACAAATAATAAAAAATAGTATATCTTTGTCAATTGCATGAAAATCGGAGAGTGAATAACCCCATTGTGCATGTTTTACATGACCGTTCCGCATGAAGGATTACACCATCAATGACTAAAGGTGGAGGTTTCCAACACATCCTATTTACCAAAATGTATCTGCCATATAATATAAATTTTGATCCTTTTCAATCCCACTCAAGATACAAATATCGTGGTTAACCTTCCATGAGGCCACACCCTCACAGGTTGTTCAAATGTAGAGACTTAGATTTATAAGAAAAATGTTTATTTTCCACATACATGATCCAACACGATCCCCTTAAATGGCCATAGATGGGAGTGATCAAGAATTCTCCCATCCATGATTCCCACAATGAAATACATATTCACTCCCTAGCTTAATAGTGTCAGTGCAACCCTGTAGAAAACCAACAAAGATAAAAAAAAAAAAACCTAGCATAACTTGTATTCTACATTTCATTTTCCTAATTGAATTTAATTAAAACTAGAAATATTTATATTCTTAAATTTTTGTTGTGTCTCTTTATGTATTGTTGAAACTTGTGAATATATATATATATGTGTGTGTGTGTGTGTGTGTGTATTTCTTTTCCAATTCTGTTCAATTATTCCTAACTTCTTCAACTTTATTGATAAGTGTTTTTTTTTTTAAATCTCTAATTTTACCTTCTAAATTATCATAGCCTTGGTGTTGTGGTTCCTTATCATATTAGATTGTCCCATTTTTTATATGATATACATATTCTATAGACTTAACTTCTATGTATGAATTCACTCTAAATTGGAGTAATGTTATCCTCTTTCTCGCATAGGATTTGTCAAACATTTTCTTTTTATATTTAGAAAGAATATCCTCAATGTGTCCATCCAATTATAATGTAGAACTATTTTAAAAATTATCAGATAAAATGTGTAAGAGCGAATTTAGATACAGATTTATAATCATCAATTCATAGTTGTAAGTCTTGAATTTTAAATTCCTTATTTCCCCTTCTTTTTGTAAATTCCTCCATTAATATAAAAATATTATAAAATTTGAGAACTTAATGTCAACAATAAAATATTTGTTTGACTTCAATATAGTTAGAAATTTTCCTTTTAATTTTCGCACCTTTCAAAAAATATTCGAAAACCATCATGTGTGTGCTTTTATTTTCGAGAAAAGATGGGCATGATTATTTTCTATTGAGATTTTTTTTTTTTTTTTTTTAAATGGTTTGTAAATTGATTTTTATGTACAATAATATGGACGTAAGATTGACATGGTTATATTTTGTTGAGGAATCCGTTTGGATGGTTAATATTTTGTTGGCATAAAGGAACTCTATTGGAAAGGGCATTGTAGGATTTTTAACCTTCGAGTGCCTATTGTCTTGACATTGTCATAGTGAAAAACTCATATCTAGGAGGGGTGTAAATATTTCCAGAAATCCTCTTAACACCTAAAAGCTTCTTCTCACGGATAAATACCATATCAGTGCACGAGGATATTTTCTCACATTTGTTTCTCAAGCTTAGTGCTACTTCCTTATTGATTCCACCTACACAAGGAACATAATGAGATAATAATGGAATGATTGTATTAATGTCAACTCAAATTACATACATTAAAACTTCAATGTTTAATTTTAGCATGGAGTATGTGATAATTTTTTTTTTTTTTTTTTTTTAACAATGTTGTTTTACTTCTTCTCTAAATCAGGATATATTCCTTATCATATAAGTTAAGGTTAATTCTGCAGATAAGTTAAGGTTAAGTTAAGGGTGCACACGAGAAGCTAGGGGATGGAGGGTGTGCTTATTCCATTCCACTAGCCCACGTGTAGTAATACATGGAAAAACACCCCTATAAAGTTTCAATTCACATCATTCAAAACACATGGGACAAAGTTATAACCAAACACACAACAAATTTGTTTTTCATTCCGTACAATATATACATGGTTGATTGGATGGATGAAAATACATGAAATTTATAAAGGCTTAATTCAAGTAGAACCAAATCCTTGGATAAGCTAGATAGGCTACCTCCCTTCATCCATTCAACATTTAATTTACACCAAGTAGTGGATAGTAAATATTGGAACTTAGCCTTAGGGAGGAAACCCCATCATTTGCCCCAGTTCATCACTTCATCACTTGGCTTGGGAGTATTATTTTTGGAATGAGAGCTCACATGCACTCTAGAGCTGGGAATTTCATTTTATTTATTTATTTAGATAATGAAGCTCCATTATTTTTAATTTATTTTTATTCTCTCCTTTTATGAGTAATTGTATAGATTTTATTATAACATATATTTTTGTTCTCATTCTTCCAATATATTCTTGGGTCCACTATTTTTTTCATGTAAGAAATTATTCACAATAGAGACAGGCTTCCAATCTCACATTTGGGCCTTATTCTTTGCACTATTCTAATATCACTCAGTTCCTTAATGTAAATATACTAGTTAGGAAAAGAATAAGGAAACAAATTATCGACTCTTGGCCTCTCCTCTTTCTATTGAATCACATCATCCTCCATTTGAGAGCAAGGGAGCATAGGAGCACACCATTTTATCGAGAAGGAGGGCTCTTAAGAGTGTAAGTTTTGGGAGATTCACTACCATATTTATGGATCTTACCACCCTACGGGCTGAGGACGAAATCGCCTTGGAAGAGAGAGAAATAGAAAATGAGTGATACACCCTCATAGACATAGAAGAGATAATAGAGGTAGTGGACTAGGTTCCAGGCACTAGATATACCAAAGGTTGTTACAATAAGTATAAGTGTTTAGTCAACATCTATTATCATTTAAAATATCCCTTGGGTACAATACTTTTTAAATGAAATAAACACGAAATTATCTTTCCCTAAATCAGATCCAAAGGCACATAAATATAACAGATCGAAGGCTTGAGCATCTCAAGAAGCATATGGGAATTCCTCCTAATCTCAATTTCTCCCCAAGAAACTATAAGGAGCATGTTCCAGTTCAAGTCACTAACTCAAATAAATATTTTTTAATGTTTTTTAGTTACTTTGTTTTTAATACTTCTATGGTTTTATTTCGTGATTTTCTATTTCCAAATGGCCTTGGAGGCCTAGTAACTAGTGCTCACATTTTTGTTTCGAAAACATTGAACATCACTTTATATTTTACAATTTTGAAGAAATTGAGGTCCTATATTTGGCCTAGTTTCTCTAGTGATAAACCACAAGAGAGAGGACATGATTATCAATGTTTGATTGAAAGTAATGAAAAACTTTACTTCACCCAATAGAAAAAAACAATTTAAATCACCTTCCTATAATATTAAAGAGTTTATGTTAATATTTAACCTTTTTCAAGGCTAGGTAAACTATATAAGTCATCATAGATTTAAGTTCTTCAATATATATATATATATATATATATATATATATATATATATAATCTTCATATCTTATATGTTGTACTATACTATGGAGGATTTATGGAAATATGTTACATATATATAAACATTTTACATTTTATTTATAATTCATTATATTTATAAAATTTATAAAATTTAAATTTGAAAATTAATATGTAAGTTAAGTTTTACTTTGATTTTTTCATATAATGGGAAAATGTATCATAATTTGGTTTTCAAAATAATAATGAAGATTCTTCATTAGTTTGTATTCATTAATGTGAGTATTATTCAAGGAAAACAATACCATTTGATTCATTTCTAGTTTGCAGTTAGTGTAAATTTTAACCCTAATAATTACATATGGACCATTGGTGGTTAAATTATCTTTTTTAAATTTAATAATATTAATATCAATACTGAAATTTTATTTTATCTATGGTTCAAGAACACTACATACCATTTGCAAAATTATCACTTCATGTTGGCTCATTAAGGAGCCTAACCCTAAGAGTGTAGAGAAAAACATAAGCTTCTATTACTATAGTGTTTTAATGATGAGAAATCAACCAATTGGGCTAACTCTTGAGATTTAATATTAATCTCATAGTCTATTAATAATATTAATACAAATTTGTTACATTAATAATAAATAATCATAATTAATTGAATAATTAAAATATATTCCATACCTAAAAATGTTCATAAATATTTTTAATATTAATAGTACAATATTATTATTTCCATATCCTACCAAATGTTCAGAAAATAAAACTAATATAAATTCATCACCATAATGATGTATAATTAGAATTAATCTTATAATAACAAAGTCGATAGCTAAAATATGTCATAAGCCTAATGAATTGTAAAACTAAAACTTGAATCTAAAAGTGAGTGATTAATGTTATACATATGAATTATAAGTTCCACACCTCGAATGAATAATTAATATTAATTCAAAGTCAAACTAAGTAATGATTTTTTTTTCCACAGAAAAAAAATCGAAATTTCTATTAGTAATAGATAGTCACAGAGCATATGCAGAGCATTTCAATACAATTCCATTCTCCTTTTTTCAAAGAGGAATGGTGAAATCAACTACTTTGCAAAACCTGGGGTAATGCCAAGCAGCCAGTATAAAACCAAAAATATCTCTCTAGGAATAAAGCATCTCCTTTTATTCATCATCCTCCGGATTTAAAAAAAAAACAGAGATGAGAACAAAAAGGTGTTAGATGCCAAGACGAAGCCCAAGGCTTCCTTTTAACAAAAAGAGGGACTGGCAGTAGAAACTATCCCAGTCTCCAATCAACAGTTTTTATCAAAAATGGGACCCAGAAACTCCTTACATAAGGAAAACAATTCTGAGCCCACAGAAGTAGCAGTTTAGAGTTTTAATAGCAAATATGTACATAAAATAAATAAAAATAGCAGTGTCAATCAAGAACCGGCTGTTCCCGAACATGAACAGCCCCATTCACCAACTCAGTTACTATCCAGGACCCCAAATGTTGCTAAGAACCTTCTTTAGATAAGCGATCTGCTTCCTGGTTCCTTTCCCTATAAATGTGACAAATAGTGATCTCAGTGAAAAAACATTTGAGTTGATAAATCTCTTTAAGTAAAGGTAATAAAATATATTTCTGCATTGCTGAGTCCCATTAAACCAATTCACAACATTCCTAGAATCACCAAAAATCTGAATCTGCCTCAAATGTTTCGAAATCAACCAAAAAAGGAGAAAATGGAGGGCTTTAAGTTCAGCAAAATTGTTTGACCCTTGCCCACGGCCCACCGAGGCTCAAAGGGAGATTGTAGGAGAGAGGTGAATAACTAAACCAACACCACAAGAGCCATTTGAATCAGAGGCCCCATCAAAAAAACCCCATGGAATTGTTTCATTGATCACTTCAGGCTGAATGTTTCGTGGGGGACCTGGTCTAAGGGGAGAAGGGATACTGTCATAGATGGCAGCTCCTTCTGCTGCCAATCTGACTATAGGGAAAGACTGATCATTAAAAATAGCCCTGTTACGAGTAATCTAGGTTCCCCATGCTATGAGGAGAGGAATTGATTTTACTTTATCATTTGGAACCTCCTGCCACCACTGGTTCCAAGCTTGAAGAAAATCATCACCGCACTAGCTAAAAGGAATATTGATCAGCCTTAATGTTTTTGCCCAGAGACTGGAGTTAAAAGGGCACTGGAGAAAGAGATGGAGAGAGGTTTCTTCAGCCGACTTATAGAGGGGACACCAACTCAGGCCCGATTTTCTCCTCTTTTGAAGGAAATCCCACATTGGCACATTTTTCTGAGGGATGCACCAGAAGAACAGTCTGGTCTTGGCTGGGCATTTCAGCTTCCAGATTGGTTTATACCACCAGCTCGAGGCCTCCCTCCCCACCTGGGACATCAGCCATTTATAACCCGATTTTGGAGAGTAAGAACCTATCTGTACATGAACCCAACGCAACTCATCTCTTGAATCCGAAATCCGGACAGGAGAAAAATGTAAGGGTGAGACATATCGGCTCCATTCTTCCAACCACCTAACATCCAATTGCAACTCCATGCCAGAGAGCCAGCCTTGTTTCACAAGGGAGGTTGATCTGGGATCAACTACCTGGTTCAAGGTATAAAAACCTCTTTCATTAAGAAAATCTACCAAAGCCAGAGAAAGAGAGAAACTGTTAGAACAGCTAGCCCATGGATCGAAACCTAAACGGACTTGTGTACCATCACCTACATTCCATGCGAAGCCTTGCTCAATTGTTTGAACTGATGCAACAACAAATTTCTGAACGAAAAAAGCATTTTTTGAGGACTTAACTGGAGAGCGAATCCAATCCAGAACCGAAGCTTGGTTAATGTATTTCCTTTTGATGACCGATACCCAAAGAGAATCTGTAGAGATCAAATGCCAGGCAAGCTTGGCCGGAAGGGATTTTGAAAAGGAAGACAAATTTTTTATCCACCAACCTCCCCATTCCTTGGGTCTAGTGATTTTTCCCCAAGCGACCCATGGGGTGACATGTTCCAATTTTGACCCTGCCTAAAGGAATTTACTGCACAATTTATCAATGGAAGCCAAAATTCCTTTCGGGACCCAAGAGAGGCTGGCCCAATATACCGGAAAAGCCATCAGCACTGAATTAATTAGGACCAGTCTACCTACCCTTGAGAGCCATCTGAAGCTCCAATGATTTAGCCTTTTTTATATTTTTTCAAGCAACCACTTCCTGTCACGAATTCGATAGTTGTCAGGCTTGAGATAAAAGCCCAAATACTTAATGTTGTCCTGAATGGATTTGACTTCAAAATTCAAAAAACTTTCCACTCTTCCAATTTCTTCAACAGAAAGACCAGAGGGGCTGAGAGTTGATTTTTTATCATTGATTTGGAGACCTATAGCTTTTAGAAAGAGGCCCAAAATATTTTTTAAGGCACGACAGTCCTCTAGAATCCTATTTATAAACAACAAAATGTTGTCCACAAAGAGGAGGTGGGTAATCCAGATATTTTGTGCCACTTCAATGCCTTTAATATTGCCCTGCCTTTTAGCTTTATGAATCATTAAGCTTAACCCTTCCGCTACCAGGAGGAACATAAGAGGCGAGAGAGGACAACCCTGCCTGAGGCCTTGTTTAGGGTTGAAAAAGGAGGTTGCAGCACCATTTATCAATAAGGCAATAGCGGTAGAGGTTACACAGCTCATAATCCATTTTACAAAATCAAATCTAAAACCAAGGTGAGTGAGCAAAAGGTGCAGATACATCTAGCTAAATCTATCATAACCTTTACACAAATCAATTTTTATGATAGCCCCTTTTCTTCCACTTCTCTTCAGACTGTGAAGGGTTTCTTGAGCTACACCTACAGCTTTATGTATTTTTCTATCATCCAGGAACCCAAATTTTTCAAGGGAGATATGACTGGAAAGGAAAGGCTTTATCTTGGAAGCTATGAATTTTTCAATTACTCTATAGACACAAATACAAAGAGAAATGGGGCAAAAATCAGAAAAAAGAGTTAGGCTGATCTGTTTTAGGGATCAAGGCAAGGAAGGTGGATTTGAAAGGCAGGAAAATGGTCCCCGAGACTCTGGACTCTTCCACTATAGCTACCAACTCATCTCCTAGAACATCAAAGAAATGCTGGAAAAATTCAACAGTCCATCCATCCGGACCTGGACTTTTGTCCTTTGGCATTCCTTTGAGTATGTCCTCCACTTATTGTTTCAAAACAAGAGACATGATAGCCTCGTTGCCTTCTTCATCAATGAAACTAGGGAATAACTGGGCTACTCTGATAACTTCTGCTATGGAAATTTACGCCTTGCTCATCTCCCTATTGAAGCCAGATCGCTCTACTTTTCAAGCGCCATCTTTCTTCCCTGATTTGCAGAATGCTTCTCCTGGTGGCCTCCAAATCCTTAATTTTTTCCCTCGATTCGACAGAAGCATATCCTCCCCCTTCAGGATCTTCCATCAAAGCAAGCTCTGAGTTGAGCTTCTTAAGCTCCTCTTCTTCTTTCGCCTTTTTATGGGCAGCCCATGATTTAGAAGCTGCTTTCATTTTCTTCAGTTTTTTCATGAAAAAATCACTCCTTGATGTTTCAGAGCTAAAACTATCTTTCTCCCATGTAGCAGAAAAGAGTTCATTGTATGAGTCGTCCTCGAGCTAGGATGAGTTAAATCTAAAAGGGACTCCTGGCTTTTTGCCATCACATTTAATTTCCAGGAGAATAGGAAAATGGTCCAAGACACCCCCTTCACCCATCCAATTCCGATAGGTCATGAGTTTTTCCACCCAGTCTTCGCACAACAAAAAATGGTCAATCTTCTTACCCACCCAGTCCTACCCAATTTTTCTGTTTCTCCATGTAGGGCACAAATTCAAGAGGGGAATATCCACCAAATGGGACAGGGCCAGATGGTTCCTAAAGAAGTCAGTTAGCAGGTCAGCTCTGGCTGAGGCACCCCAGGACTCCACTTCCTCCAAAGAAAAGTTAAAGTGTCCACCAATAATTAAGTTAGGGTGAGAGAGCTAGGAGGATCTGAAAATAGAGGACCAAAACTGCTCTCTATCCACAAAAGACCCGTATATATTTAAGGAGAGAAAGTTGAGATTGAGCTCACTAGAAAATAACTCCAAGGCAAAACAATTCACAGATCCCCAGGAAGAGACATATCTGAACTTCTTAGGATTGAAACTAGTAACCACATTGCTTGATCTCCCCACTTAATCGAGAGCATAAAAAACCCAATCAAGCAGTAGTTTGGATATGGAACTGATTACATCATCCCATTTTTCAAGAGTTTCCTGAGGAAAAATATCTGGATTTTGAGATCGCACAAGTTCTCTAAAAGCTAGCTTTTTTGGCTGGCTAGCTGAGCCTCTGCAGTTAAAAGAAAGGAAAATCATGGCACACCTTCAGGGGGTGATCGCTCTACTTCAAGCACCATGGTAAGAGACATATGTTTACCATCTGCTATATCCACAACAGATTTCGATTGAGCTTTGGAAATATTTGATTTTCTGCCTCTCATTTTCCTGGCCCCAACCACTACAGGATTCGGAGCAAGACCACCAACAGTCAAACTAGTCCCAGCCCTGTTTGCCCAATGTCACACTAAAAACTGTCATCCTGACATTTTTCTATGAGTATGAGCTCATTATTACTCATACTTCCTCCTTTTGCAAGTCTAACATATCAGCTCCTCATGTCAAGCTTTCAAAATCAGAGGAAAGTTCCTAAAAATCCCCTAAATATTGGTATCGCACTTTCTCTATTCATTTCCTGCGGTCCCGCACCTAAAGTTCAGCTCTCCTGTGGAACCATACCGCACTTCCTTTGTGTTATAGGTGCGGACCTTAGTAAAACTCAAAAAGGCGAGAAAGTAAAGATAAAAAGTTGATTTCAGATGAATTCTAGAAGATTCTAGATGGGAATTTTCGGGAATGGATACGCTTTGAGAAGGTTCATGCATCCCTCACTTGATGGAGCTAACCCCTTGATGTAAGGAGCTAATCCCTTTGAAGGAGGATTATATCCCTTCATATTTGGAACAGAAAACCTCCTCTTTTCCACTATAAAAAGAGGCCTTGGGTAGCCTCAAAGGGAGTTCAAGCTTTAAGATATTTGAAGTTAAATGCTGTTGAGATTCAGACTTAGTTAACTAAGACTTTCTGTGAGGTTAAATCACTCACCTCTATCTGTCTTGGTTCAAAGAGTGCAATGCTTGTCAAAGTAGAAGAGATTCCTGCTTCGGACCCCAAGAGGACCTGCACGACATCAAGGCACAGGTTGTAAAGGTTTTCTTTTATTTGAAGTTAATACAAATATACTCATTTCTCTCATTAAAATGTCTATTCATGGTTTATTTCATAAATTCCTTGATCATTATGATGAGTATGATTTATAATAATGTCTATACAGGTGCTATGTAATATTTTTGCTTGTTTGTGACTGCAGATTCACGAGGAACGTTCTTTCAAGTGCACGGGAAGGACTTCAACGAGATCAAGCAAGCACTGGACATAAGGTAGGCCTTACACCTATATAGAATTTTTATGAATCTTGTATGCTTAGAGAGAGATTAGTATAATTGGTTGTTTGTTGCTAGTTACTTTTAGTGCTAGAGAGATCGGTCTTGTCCGCAAGATGGATTAATCTACACAACAAAATGGTGACTCTGCTGGGGTAAGAATTTGTTGTTTTTGGTTCTCTTTTACTTTGATTTGAGGAAAAATTATTTCCTGGTTTATGGGTAATTTAGATTTTTCCTGTTTTTGAAAATTTAGAAATATTTTAAGTTTTTCTATAATTTTTCCTAGGACTGCACTTTGGCTTATTTTGACAGTGCGGGCAGGTTCACACTTTCTGTAAAGAATACAGTGCGGGACCGCACCTGTCAATACTGGTTACCTGCGGACCCTGTAAAAATTTTAGAAAACCTCCAGATTTATTTCTGTAGTTTGTATTTATTTTGATTTAGATCTTTGGTTTCTGCCCAGACTGATTATTGTTTCTGTCAAGAATTTTTTGTGAATGAACTCCAACAGTGTTAATGTTTTGATGATTTTCTAGAAGATTTTTGCATTTTGGATTGTTTTTACACTTGGTCTTTGTAGCGATTCAAAGCTTTAACAGTCTGAAGTATCTAAGATTACATTGATCTCTTTTTGTCTTTTTGAATCCGACCTGATTATGAGAACATCCTTTATCGAGAAATAGAGCCTTTTGTTTCTTTGCGAATCTTCGAAAAAACTTGGTTGAAAGTTTTTGAATTTCATTTTTATAAAAACATATTTTGAGTGTTTTTTATCTGTTTGTTATTCTGGACGAATAGATTCTTAGTTTCCTGAACAACTAAGGAAAACATTCTCTCAAAAAAAAAAAAAATCTTAAAGCTTTTACTCAATTTAGATTGTTTAAATTCAATAGATCTCAAGATTAGATTTTGTAGTTTTGAGTAGTTTTTTAATTTTTTTATAGCTTTCTTTTGAAGGAAAATTGTTTTGTAGCTTTGACTTTGAAAAGAAAAGGATTTTGTTATGAGCTTGATATATTATTATTGAAAAGACAAATAGTTTCTTTCAATTATTTTTCATGTTTTAAAGAAAGAATTAAAAGAATTGCATTCTCCAACTCTTTCTTTAGATAGAAAGTTCATTGAAGGAAAAAGAATTGAATATCATTTCTAGGTGCATTTTAGTTTTTTTTTTTTTTTTTTGGAAGTCGAGTCTTCACATCATCCAAAGTTTCATTTCCGCACCCATTGACTTAAGGAACAGCTCTTAAAATTAACGCTTAATTAAAATTCATTTAGTAATATTTTTATTTCTAGGGCTCTTATCACCAACATAGCTTAGGCTAGTATCTTGGAGTAGGGAGTAATTAACTCTCCAAGATAGCTAAAACAAACAAGTAGACGAATCTTGCGGTAGGAAGAATTCCAATTGTTGCATGTATGCTCTGGGAAGCTCCTCTTAAAGGAGTCAAGCACGAGATCATATCTGAACCAGTGGGGTAATCAATCCTTCCTCATTGGGAATGATAGAAGATATACACGTATTAAAAACGGTAAACCTAGGATAGACCATTGTCGAGGAGCCTGGGGTCACTTGTCGGTAAACCTTGGATTATTTCAAGGAGCCTTCAAGGGGATTGAGCTTTGTTACTCTGCCCTTGCGTGTGTGTTGGATCATAGACTGTTCCCCCAGGTATATTTGTTTCAGTTGGTAACCTTAGTGGCTATAATCTATAGGATTCTTTCCTAAGGTGACGGTGGAGGGAAGATCCCACTTTACCTGGAATAGACGTCGGCTAGACTCACTTGGACTCTCCGGAGGGTTATCTTCACTCGAGATGGTATAGTGGAGAAACTTGCACCGGTCTGTTTCATTAAGCAGGTTGTCGGGGTAACTGTTCCAACCGCCCTTTTCGTATTAAAACTCTACTAAGTTGGATTTCATCACCAACTAGTGTTTTTAGTGCGGAAAGTTACTGTTTGTGTGTGGTTTGAACTCCTAGATTTTTTAAGCATATGATTCAATTGTTTGTTTCTTAGAGACATTAAGTGTTTTCATTGAAATTTTTCTTTGTTTGCGTGTGATTAGATAATCTTTAATCGTGGCGGACTTGCCAAGACAATCCCGGAGACTACAAGGGAAACCCCCTGAATATTCACCAAGTCAACTTGAAGGGCTTCATGCTCTGGTATCATCCAGTAGTGGTAGGATTAGATCAACAGAAATTGGAAGTTCATCTATAGTTATACATCCTGATTATCAAACACCTACAACAGAGTACATTCAAGAGCCGATTTCAGTTTCTGAAGTTACTGGTTATGTTTCTCCTACCAGTGAACTAGTTGATGAACCTGAAATCTCTGAACCTGAAACTGAATCTTCTGTGTTAGAAACATCCTCAGGATTTATCACACCAACTTCTAGCGATCCTGGTTCACCTAAGGTAAGAAATATCGTCACTGACGATCTTCCAGCTGGTTTAATTTCTATTGAAGAACTTACTAATCCAGATGAAGAGATATCTCTTCCCGACTCCCCTCAATCTATCAATCTTAGGGAGCGTGAATCTACTTTCTACAGCCCCATTCGAACTGATCCTTGGTATCTTTCTTTAACAAACTTTTTAGAGAATCTGGGTCTTGCTTTTCATCCACCTCGAATTCCATTTCATCCTACACCCAGAGGTTACTATCCGCCATCCATTATGGCAGGAGAGTCGTCAATGTTTTCCCAGACTCCGGAATCATTTTTACACGGTGGTCCTTCTGTTCCTTCGGGATACCAAGCTATATCTGGTACTTTCTCGGGAGCAGCTCCTCAACCTTTTGAAAATGTGTTATCATCTGGTCTTAATGGTCTTAAAATTGAAACGTCAAACGCAGAGAAATTTTTTATGATGACTGGTAATGTTCCCAATCCTCAACCACAAGGCAGTTAGTTACCGCCTAGGGGGCAACCTCAAGGAAATTCATTACCTCCGTCTGGGGGGCAACCTTCAAGTAGTCAGTTACCACCTGGAGGGCAACCTCAAGGTAGTCAGTTACCACCTGGAGGACAACCTCAAGGTAGCTTTTTCCCAGGACAAACTGTGGAATCATATTATTTTGGGGGACAACCCCAAGGACAGTACATACCTCAAGGGTATCAACCTTCAGGACAGTACATACCTCAAGGACAACCCCAAACTCAATATGCGCCTCAAGGTTATCAACCTCAAGGGCAGTACCCAATTCAAGGTTACCAACAGCCTTCTGGTCAACCATCTATTCAAGGAGCCAGAAATTTACCACTAACTTATCAACCCTACGTTCAACCAGGTTATGGTCCTTATGTTCAACCTCCTACGGGACAATACCCCGGAATGATGGTGTGGGATCCATCCCAATATCAACAGCCTTTGCAGCCTAATGTGCAGTTTCCTTATCAACCTGGCCAACCATTGATTTCTGGTCCAACCCAGCAACCTGTTCAGCCAGCTATTCAAACTCCTGCACCTATTTCAGTTCAACAGACTGGGCCTAGTGCACCTCAGACTCTGCCCCAAACTGCTGCAACTGCTGCAACGTCTGTTCAACCTGTAACACCTGTTTCTGGAGTATCTGTAGCCTCGAGTTCTTCTATCCCTGTATCCGTGCAAATCCCTCAAGTGTCTGTACCTCAGTCAGGAACGTCAGTTTAGACTTCGGTTCAGATACCTACAGGACAAACCCGTACAAGTACAGTTGTTACAAGTCAACCTCAATTTACGTATCAATCGTACCAAGGACAACCGCAATTTGGTCCCTATGTACAGAATCCAAGCTATCAATATCAACCGTACCCTGGTTATACTTATCAACAACCTCAGTATGGTCCGGTTCATCCTGGTTTTCCGGGAGGTTACACAATACCTAATGCAAATCCAATTCCTAGTTATCCTAGGTATCCGCCTCCTAGATCTGCTTTGGCTTCTCAAGGTTTTCACGATCCTAATCGTCAGTTACCGTTTATAGCAACTTTGGACTTACCTGATTTAACGCGCCTTACAAACGATCCAATTTTTTATTATCAGAACTGGCCGCTAATGCCTCATAAGTTGCCCAGTGATATACCAAAATTCGAAGGTAGTTCAGGAGAGGATCCATCGAATCATGTCATGACTTATCACCTTTGGTGTGCATCTAATTCAATCATTGATGATTCGATTCGTTTACGTCTTTTCCAAAGAACTCTCATAGGTTTTGCAGCCAAATGGTACATTGAGTTGCCACGAGGCTCGTTTCATAATTTCAGTCAGTTAGCAACTGCTTTCTTGACTCATTTTTAGTTGCTTGTCAGATAAGACAATGGCACGAAATTATTAACTTCACTAAAACAATCTACATCCACGTATATTTCTGATCATATTCATGAATGGCGACGTAGGAGACGTTTGGTGAAAGTTTATATTCTGGATCAAATTTTGGCAGAATGGTTTGTTAAATCATTGTTACCCAAGATCACTGAAGATGTAGCTAAGGCTGGTGTTGTTACTGAAGAGCAAGTAACTTCTCAAGCTCAGTATCTTGACCTCGTTTATACGCAGTCAGGTACTTTACATGAAAAAATCCCAGACCTTCCAAAACAAGTTCAAATAGCTGCTGCTCCTTCAGGGTCTCATGCCGCTGACGGTATGATTGGTACAGTCAATTCTAAAAGAAAGAAGAAATCTTCCAAGAATTCTTCTCCTATTATAACTTTACCTGATTCCCCAAAAGGAGAATCTTCTCCCGAAGTTTCTGCCGATATTCATGTCGTTGAAAAATCTACGACAAAATCAAAATCCGGTGGTAAAAAGAAGGGGAGGAACAAAAACAAAAAGAATTCGAAAGAGAAAACTGATAAAGATGAATCCAATGACGAAAAACGTAAACCTCGCTATCCTTGTTTCATTTGTGAACAAGATAATTTCACAAAAGAATGTCCATATCGAGACGAAGTTTCGAAATTCATTAAAAGATCGCATCAACCTGCTATCTTGAAGGATCCTTTTCTAGTTCAAGATAGTAAGATGATTGGTTCTACCTCGACTATTTTGGAAGAACCTATTATGATGATGTCTCATGTAAGGATTGCGACGCGATCGCAATATTACGGTTCTAAGAATCCTGTTGATGGTAAAGAAGCAGAGTCTTCTAATGCAAATGCATCAACTACACCTCCTCCTGTTTCTGGTCCGCTACAGATCGAGAAACAAAATCCAGACTTAATAATCAAACCGCCTACTAAAGGTGTTCTTCGTAAATCAGCCTTCAATCCACATGCGAGAGCTGCTCATCATTACAACATTGTTGAAGACTTAGCTGTTTCTCCTCCAGCAATGTCAGCTTTGGAAGAGCTGCAATCGTGTCCAGCACAATGTAAATTATTATTGTCTGCCATAGGAGCTGTCGATGTTCAGGATTCTAACCTTATAATCTTCGATTTAGAAAATAGTACACCTCGCCTACCTCACCAAATGGCTTTCCAGATCCAGTGTTAGTAAAAAACAGACCAATCTTTCGGACTGTGATTGATGAGGGAGCTTCAACGTGTATTATGTCGATCCAGTGTTGGAAATCACTTGGTTCTCCTACACTTAACCAATATCCGACAATTCTAAAGGCTTTTGATGGTCGAGGTTTTCAACCTTTTGGTATTTTGCAGGATTTACCCATAGGGGTTGAAGGTAAAATAGTAAATCTAGATGTGGAAGTGGTTGATGCCCCTCTAGATTACAACCTTCTTCTGGGTCGTAGTTCGTCCTATGCTATGACTGCTGTTGTTTCTTCGGTATTTTGACTTATAAAATTTCCATATCAAGGAAAGATCGTGACAATAGATCAGTTAAATTATTTCTCGTCCGACCCAGCCTCTACAGAAACAATCCAGCATGTTGGTAAAATGGCTATCCCTTATAAGGATGTTGGAGTAGTTTTGATTAAAGATTCTGGTTTACTAGGAACTTTTTCCTTTCCTCCTCCTAACGTATCGCCTTCTACTACAAATATTCACATGATTTCGTCAGACACTGTTATGTTTGATGATCCTTGGATTATACCTTCAGAATCCGAGATAGATTCATTTGATGGCGTGATGCCTTTGAGTCCATTTGAAATTGCGTACCAGGCTGTACAGTCTTTTTCCGACCCCTTTTCAACCGAAGTTGATCCAATGAATGGGATCCAAGAGGAATCACTTTCTATATCTAGTTCAGTTACAACGACATTTCCTGAACTTGTTCATACAGATGAGCAAATTCGTGAGTTTTTATCTGTTGATGATTTACCATGGGAAGATCTACATCACCGATCTTCATTTTTACATGAATTAGATCATTTTGAAGATGATTTCGCTTCAATTTTTACTGCTGAATATGCCAAGGAACCTCAGAATCCATTGCAAAATCCTGATTCTGAGTTAAATTTGGAAAATATATCTAGAACGGTTCCAATTGACATTTCAGTAAAACCAGGAATAATTGAAAACATTCATATAGGTGCTTGTTATACAGATGAAGAAATTCAGACTTATAAAGCCCTATTTCAAGAATTTGGTAGCGTGTTTGCACAGTCTTATGAAGAAGTACCAGGAATTGATCCGTAAGTCGTTGTTCATGAGAAGTAGACTTACGGATGCTAAACACAATTGCCGTCCAGCGATTAAATCAAATTCATCACAAGAAAATAACTATCTAAAAGCGAAGTTGAAAAATTACTTAACGATTCATTTATCCAATTCCCTTATAGGATGGGTATCAATTCTTGTTCATATGAGCTAAAAAACAAAGACGATACATTGTATTGATTATAGGGATATTAATCGAGCGTGTCCAAAAGATAATTATCCAACTCCCTATATAGTTCGTATTGATGATTGTAATCGTATGAGTGAATTTTTTCCTTCATGAATTTAAGTTTTGACTACAATCAAATCTAAACATACTCTGGAATCAAGCAGCAACTTTATTTTGTGGGAGCGTTCTTTTTCTTATAGTAAACTACCTTTTGGATTAAAGAACGCTGGAGCAACTTTTCAACGGGCTATGTCTTATGAATTTCATGACATTAAGCACATTGTCCAGCCATATCTTGATGATTTACCTGCTCATTCATTACGTAGGGCCGACCATCTCACTCATTTACGAGCATTTTTTATGAGATGTAGGCATTATAGAATAAGGCTGAATCCGCATAAATGTGTTTTCTGCGTAGAATCAGGTCGATTACTGGGATTTGTTGTCTCGAAAGCAGGCATTCACGTCGATCCATTGAAGGTCGAAGCCATTGTTAAATTGCCTCCTCCTTCGACTTTACGCCAACTCCAAAGTTTGCAGGGGAAAGCAAACTTTTTACGTAGATTTATTCCTAACTATGCTGAGCTTACAAAGGGTTTTACCCGGTTATTGAAACAGAACGTTTCGTTCTTTTGGGATGAGATCGCTGATCGATATTTTGATGCACTTAAACACGCGTTGACCCATGCACCGTTATTGCATCCTCCCAACTACAACCAAGATTACATTTTGTACCTCGCTGCTTCTCATTCCACCATTGGGATGGTATTAGTTCAGGAAGATGAATCTCACAATGAACATGTGATTTATTATCTTAGTCGAAATCTGAATCCGACTGAAATCAAATACACACATGTGGAGAAATTGGCCTTGGCAGCTGTTCAAGTTGTCCAACGTTTTAGACATTACATCTTGTTACGTAAAACCACGGTAATTTCTAATTGCAACCCTATGATGTATATTTTGACCAAACAATTGCTAGGGGGAAAATATTCCAAATGGATAGTTATCCTGTAAGAATTTGACTTGGAATTTGAAAAATCCAAGGCAAAGAAATCTTTGGTATTTGCAGAACTGATGTGCGATTTCCCCTCTACTGATACTGAAACAGTGGCAGAAGAGTCCATTGCGGACGAATCTTTGTTTCTCATCAGTACACTTGATCCATGGTATGGAGATATTATCGTTTATCTCCAAACCCAATCTTTTCGGCATGACATCTCACGAACTCAACGACGGAAAATATGTTTCCAATCCCAACAGTATAATATCATTGGTGATACACTTTATTGTCGTGGAGCAGATTCTGTGTTCCGACGTTGTCTAACTCATGAAGAAGCAGAAAAGGTGTTAAATGACTGCCATTCTGGAGCATGTGGCGGTCATATGTCTGGGTAGGCCACGGCCCAAAAGATATTGCGTGCAGGTTATTTATGGCCAACGTTGTTCAAAGATTGTATTTATGTGGTTCGGAAATGCCACAACTGTGAAATTTTTGATCAAAAAATGCATGCGCCACCCGCTCCTCTTCACCCTATAATTGCTGTTGGTCCTTTCGTGAAATGGGGTATCGATTTTATTACATGTAACCCTCACTCGGCCGGGGGGCATGCCTATATTATCTTAGCAGTAGATTATTTTACAAAAAGGGCCGAGGCGATGCCTACATTTTCAGCTGATGGCAAGACTGCTGCAACATTCGTATTTAATCACATAATTGCTAGGTTCGGTGTTCCCCAAGCTATTATTACGGATCATGGAAGTCACTTTCGGAATGTCATGATGACTGAACTAACAGACCAACTTGGCCTACGCCACGATAGTTCCACTCCATATTATCCGCAAGCCAATGGTCTGGTTGAAGCCATTAACGAAGTTTTAGTCACCATGATCAAGCGAATCATTGGTATTCACAAGATGAATTGGCACTCCATGTTATTTTCAGCACTTTGGGCATATCGAACCTCAGTCAAAACATCAACGGGTTTCACTCCTTTTCAACTAGTTTACGGTTTGGAAGCTGTGTTGCCGATTGAATGCGAAATACCGTCATGAAAATTAGCCATAGAATTACTTCCAGCTACGTCTGAAGAGGAAAAACGTTTCTTGTACTTAGCCCAATTAGATGAGAATCGACGAAATGCTGCAATAGCAAACGAGGCTCATGTTAAAAGGATAAAAGCTCAGTATGATAGAAGTGTGACCCCTCGAAATTTTTCAGAAGGAGACCTAGTTTTACTTTATGATCAAGCTAACGACAAGCTAGGAGCTGGGAAATTCATGCCTATGTGGCATGGTCTTTACATTGTTAAACGAAAGTTAGCAAAAGGGGCTTATGAGTTGATAGATTTTGACGGTGTTCCTTTGGATAAACCCAGAAATGGGCTCTATCTAAAGCGATATTATGCTTAAATGTGGTGTGGAGATTTTGTTAGTTTAGATTTCTTTACTGCTGGTGTGTTTTAGATTAGAAAAGTGTGCCTAGTTTAGAGAGTGTGTTTTTATCACCATTCCTGCTTATCTGAGTTTTACTCTTGATATTGCAGATGTCGACGTCTCTTCAAACATACATTGGTTTTGATGATGGTGCTTGTCGTAGTACATGGAACATTTCTTCCGCAGCTTGGGTTATCTATTCACCCTCTGACGAGTTAGTATCCATGCATGGGGTAAGCCTTGGTGAAACAACAAATAACATTGCCGAGTATAGTGTAGTGATTGAGTTATTATATGAATCCATATCATTTGGAATTCGGAGTTTGATTGTAAGGTTGGATTCTGAACTTGTTGTATTACAGCTTAACAGGGTTTATACCATTAGAAATCCAGTGTTATTACGGTTATCTTTAAGAGTTCGTCTCTTGGAACGTGAATTTGATTACATTGAATATCAGCATATTCCAAGACATTTAAATACATTAGCAGATTCAATTTCTTCTAGTATGATAAATAGACATTTGCAATAATCAAACGCAGTAAATCAAACAACATTCACATATGTACACAGATAGCCGGTAAATAGTGATATATCATAGTATAGAAGTGTTTACAAAAAATATACATCATCTTCGATCATAGGTTGGAAACACCTTATGATCGGCAAAAATGATAATACAAAGGTCAAAAATATAAGTATCCACGATCATCCCATCACTGATGGTGATCACGATAAGAAACCACTGCCCGAGCTACCCTGCATAGGAACCTCCTAAAAGGTCCTGGAACTCCAATCACGTATCTCTACAACCTGAGTGGAATGTCATCTATGCTCGTCTCTGGAATATCTAGAGTCAAACGCTCTAGATGATGCTCTAAATCAGTCAAAATCTCCGCTGATTGGCCTACTGGGGTTGGTGCGCTGCAACTGGTTGTCTTCTCTCGTAAGGTTGGAGATGGGCTGGTCGTTCTGGACCCACATCTGTATTCAAAAAATTTTGATTATTAGTTTTCAAGACGATAAAAAATAAAAAAAATTAGAATTTAGCAAATGTTGAAAGATGTTGTTACCTGACTCATCCCACTGTTCCCCTGCTGGGAGAACCATCTCTCGGTCGCCGCGGAAATCTATCTCGGCGTATGGAAAGTCCTCTATCACAAAAAGTTGGCGATCCAGCCAACAAAAATGTGAAGGAGGAAATCGGACAATCTCAGAACCCTTGATAGCATGACGAGCCATCAATGCGGACCAAGGAACCATCCTCGGTTCTCGAAGTCGACCGGCATCAACAATAATACTATGTGGAGCTAACATAGGGATCCTCTCTAGAGCAAAAGAAACAACGATGGATCCGTATCCAAAGTTATTCAGTTTCCCATTTTTTGCTCTGGTTAGTTGGCCTTTTACATTAGCCAACACAGCTTCACAGCAGTTAAAGATGGTGCCGCGAAAATAGTCCACGAAAATACGTATTTGGGAACCAGTAGCTACATGTAGCGCAGCACTCCCACATAGTTTGGTAACAGTAAAAGAAATAACTTTCAATTCATGATGGATAATGAGTTTTATATCAATCTGTTTGTCCCAAGGATTTGCCTGGTCAATGCAGAATTCTAGTTGGAGATTAGCGACAGACTGGCCACCTGGCCTAGTCCCAAACAAAGAAACTTGTTCGCCCCTCTTGGAAAAACCAGTTAAAAAAAAATATATCTTCCAGCTCAATTTCGAGCCGGTGGCCACCAATAAATAAGCACTAGTCCTGCACATTCCATCTGGTCACCAACCATGTCAAGAGTTCTACTTGTGCCCTCATGCCTGAGATGGCCCAAAATTTGTACAAGCCACATGCTCTTAATGCCTGTTGTGTGGGAAAATGGAGCATTGCGGCTTCATCCATGTCCTCGAGCTCATGTTCTCTCCAAATCAGCATCTTTTCAATCCTACAATGCATAAAAAGGCAAGTTAGAACAGTCTTATTTGAAATTTTTTGGGAAACAAATGAGAAATGAGTGTTTTAAATTCAACCGCGCGGGTACCGCACCTTCGCTTTGTAAAAAGTGCGTAGATACGCACGTGTACTGTATGTCGGGTGCGGAACCCACGACTTTTTCTTTATAGAAAAAATTTGGGGTCCGCAAGTAACGTGTGTCACACCTGCGGACCCCGCGGGCGAACTTTTAAACCATTTTTTTCCCTAAAAATACAAACTAAAGCCTAAAACTGAATTTGAAATGGATAAAAAACAAGATAAAGAGGTCGTGGATTACCTGGGACTAACGGTTCTCGATTTCGCCGGACGGATTTTCCAGAATCTTCACAGAAAATTTCTTACCCAAAAGCTTTTTACTTTTCACTCTGAAATTGAACGGTAAAAATGAAATTGAAAAAGTCCTTTTTATAAGTTTTTTCGAATCGATGAATTTTAAATTTGTTTATTTTTTACTTTAAAAAGGGTATTTTTGAAAATCATTTTTACTTATCTTAAACAGGTATGTGTAATGTTTCAAGTTTTTGTGCAGAAATTGGATTTTTTAGGAAAACTGATCGTTTTTTAACAAAGAGCATACTTTTATCACTTTTTCGAACTCTTTCAAAAAATTTACGAAAAAGTAAAACCTTGGAGTCCTCTTTTAAGCCCTTTTTAGACTCTCTAAATATAAAAATATTGCCGAGTACTTGATTATTCGAACTCGTTAAAGTAAATGAATGATCGTCCCTTCAGTATAAGTTTACCCCTTTTCCGGACTGAAATGGACTATTTACGAAAAAGGTATACGTTGACTAATTACGGTCAATAGAGTTCTCTCCCGCATTATTTTATTCTTTTTTGGGCTCGAGGGACTAAATTTACGAAAAATAACACCCATGGAGTTTTCTTAAGTTTTTCTTCTGACTCCCTAAAACTGAAAAACACCGAGTTTCTCCTATACTGGACTTGTTAAAACTTAACAGTAAAGGACTTGTTCAATTTTAAACAGGAACGAACCACTCCTTCTTAGGGTTCGAATCTTAAACTAAGTTGGACTCATCCGAAGGATAAGCTTATAAGCAAGCAAATGTTATCCTCCTCAAGCTTGTCAAAAATAAAGAGGTACTTGCCAAAAATGGTGGGGGAAAAAGAGAGAAAAATGGGCGTGTTTGTTGTATTTTAAATTTTTCGAAAATTCAGTCAACCACTCTTGAACACGACACTTTCATTCACCTGGGTTGGGAAATCCTTTGCCTAACAGTTAATCAAACCATATTGAAAGTCTTCAGCCGGTTTCTGGGTATTAGCTTTGGGTCAATTGCTACCAATCCATCTGCAGTGTCGTTATGTGTTCAAGAGGACAGTTCAAATAAACCATTCATCTGCAAAATATATGTCATCCATTTTTGACCATCCCTGAGTCAGTCCTTGCCAATATATTTTCAAAACTTGATCTATGATTTCGTGTTGTGGGCTTGCCTACGACAGATCACTTTCTATCGACATCAACACATTATCTAGGAAGTTGATCCAGAAATCGTCAGTACCTTGAAATCTGCATGCCTCAATGGCAGGTTTCTCGCTTTCGACGACAGGTTACATCAATGACCTTCGATCGAATGACTCCGTGACATGTTCGACTTCAACTCATTCATTCACATTTCATGGACTGTACTGAGTACTTTGAGAGCCATTGACATTACTGGTGGTTTCTCTCACACTTGTTAACAGTTCACATCATTGACTGGTAATCAAGTGGTTTCTACCATATTCGACTTCAACACATTTATTCACATGGATAGAATCGTACTAGTTCGAGATGCGGAAATCAAGACCCTGGATCTAGTTTCCACCATCCAGGCTGCGAGGAATTTTATTATTATACAGTAGACTATTCATTACAGATCGCTGCGCCCATGCTGTGTCTACACTATTGATGTAATATTAAAATCATTCCTGTATCAGAACGATTTGAGTTAGTTTCTAGTTAGTTTTAATCTGAGTATGGGAATGCCTACCTCAGTGATGACATATATATGTATATATTTTTTGCATTGAATGTTTTTACAGGTTCCGACTGGGGTGTCCACAGGATGATCTTTGAAATGATAAAGTACTGCACTCTTCATATATGACAGACTTCAGCTTCATCTATTCCAGACTTTGCACTTTAGGGGGAAATTTGTTACACTAAAAATTGTCATCCTGACATTTTGCTATGAGTATGAGCTCATTATTACTCATACTTCCTCCTTTTGTAAGTATAACATATCAGCTCCTCATGTCAAGCTTTCAAAATCAGAGGAAAGTTCCTAAAAATCCCCTAAATATTGGTATCGCACTTTCTCTATTCATTGCATGCAGTCCCGCACCTAAAGTTCAGCTCTCCCGTGGAACCATACCGCACTTCCTTTGTGTTATAGGTGCGGACCTCTGTAAAACTCAAAAAGGCGAGAAAGTAAAGATAAAAAGTTGATTTCAGATGAATTCTAGAAGATTCTAGATGGGAATTTTCGAGAATGGATACTCTTTGAGAAGGTTCATGCAGCCCTCACTTGATGGAGCTAACCCCTTGATGTAAGGAGCTAATCCCTTTGAAGGAGGATTCTATCCCTTCATATTTGGAACAGAAAACCTCCTCTTTTCCACTATAAAAAGAGGCCTTGGGTAGCCTCAAAGGGAGTTCAAGCTTAAGATATTTGAGGTTAAATGCTGTTGAGATTCAGACTTAGTTAACTAAGACTTTCTGTGAGGTTAAATCACTTACCTCTATTCGTCTTGGTTCAAAGAGTGCAATGCTTGTCAAATTAGAAGAGATTCCTGCTTCGGACCCCGGGAGGACCTGCACGACATCAAGGCATAGGTTGTAAAGGTTTTCTTTTATTTGAATTTAATACAAATATACTCATTTCTCTCATTAAACTGTCTATTCATGGTTTATTTCATAAATTCCTTGATCATTATGATGAGTATGGTTTATAATAATGTTTATACAGGTGCTGCGTAATATTTTTTCTTGTTTCTGACTGCAGATTCACGAGGAACGTTCTTTCAAGTGCACGAAAAGGACTTCAACGAGATCAAGCAAGCACTGGACATAAGGTAGGCCTTACACCTATATAGCATTTTTATGAATCTTGTATGATTAGAGAGAGAATAGTATAATTGGTTGTTTGTTGCTAGTTACTTTTAGTACTAGAGAGATCGGTCTTGTCCGCAAGACGGATTAATCTACACAACACCCGAGGTCTGAGGTTATATGGAAGAAGGTCAGATGAAGAGGCCTGAGAGCTCGGGGGCAGGGAAACACCAACATCTTGGGAGGAGGAAAGATCAGGAGGGTCAGGAACAGAGAGGATTACACTATCAAAGGACAAAAAAGAGATATTCAAAGCCGAGAGGTCATTTAGAATCTGTCAGGAGGGACCAGGGTCATTAAAATTAGATAATGAAAAATAAGAAGTGGATTGAAAAGAGTGAGGATCAGAGGAGGACATACCCACCTGAGACGCCCCAACTAGTTTAGCAACTTGTAGGGTAACCAGGGAGTCTGCCAGATCCTCAAGAGGGGAGGAGAGAGGGGCTGCTTCTGCCTCCTGGTCCTGTGCCACGTTCACCTCAGAAGGAGGGGGAGCCTCCTGCACAATAGGACTAGGCACTGCTTCCTAAGGGATCTCATCTAGATCTGAGAGAATGGATTTCTCCTTTCTGCACTTCTTTTTTTGCCTGCGACATCTACGGTGACCAAGCGGACACTCCTTCGCCAGATGGCCATACTTGTGGCATATGTTGCACCGAAAGGGAAGGTGCTCATAGTCGAGAGACTGCAAGAACTCTAGATCCTGGTAATAGAGAGTCATCACATCCGCAAGACCTTCCCTAGGATTTAGACTCACCAGGATACATGCCACACTCCGATTCCTGGTTTGGATATATGACTTATCAGCTTCCAAAAAATTTCCTAGAGTGTTGCCTATGGAGACAAAAATAGAGTCAGTCCAGAACTGCAGAGGAAGACCAGGGAGCTTGACCTAAACTGGAGATTCTGCCATTTTTTCCTTTTGAGCATCGAACAGGGGAGTCCATCTTCTCGACAGTATGGGTCGCTTTCCAAAAAACTAGTTCCTTTCTAGAACCCAATCTACTTGTTATTTTATGTCAAAAGTGATATAGAACCAGCCCCTTACAAGGATTGAAATTTCTACAGGCATGCCTGAAGCTTCTTTCCACACTGATTGAGCCCAGTCAGTGATGTAATCTATCGAATACTTCCTGCCTCTTACTCTTCCAACAATCATAGTCTCAGAAGCTTCCATTTCTTTCTCAATGCTGATGTCCATGCCCAGCAGACATTTAGGTCTAACTTCTTTCTTCTTGATAGGTTTAGATTTTTTCCGCTTCTCTCCCACATCTTTCTTGAAACCCTCCCCTTCTTCCACAGGATTGGAAATGGGAACATCTGCCCCTATAGAATCGTGCAAGAGTTTCCTGAGTTCTTCAAGGGATCTGGGAGGCACTACTTCCTTACTTAGGTCCGGCTAGGCACAGGGCCCATATGCAGCTTCGATTCGAGGGGCACGATCCTGATTTTCTAAGGCCAATGATCTCGGAGATTGTTCAACCCCCTCATTCGAGGAAACCCTTGATTGATCGCAGAGGGCTAAACCCCCCCCCCCCCCCCCTCGCTCAGAGGAAGGGAACCCACCTCCATTCTGCACGACAGGAGAAAGACCCTCAGCCGACACTGGAGGGACAACCTTCGAAAGGACATGACCAACCCCAGGAAAATGCAGCGTCGCCGATACCTCATGAGGAGGCCTACCCAGGGGAGAAAAGCCCATACGGGGTTTTACCCTTGGTAGATGAAGGCCCGAAAAATAAATAAAACTAGTACAACCCACAATATCTTCTAGGCCTCCTCTAGGAACAAAAGGAGTAGAGTTACCTTGAGGAGCCGACAGAGGCAGAGGCCGAGCTAGAGTGATGGCTGGTCTGAAGCCTGCTTCTGAAGTCGGATGATGTCCATTGGTCGGATCTGGTGGCCCAAGAATACTATGCCCACTCGAGGAACTGACTAGGGTTTCACCTAGAAAATTAGCCCCATGTGAAAAACCCCCCAAGGCTGCCTTAGCTGCAAGGTCGTGAGAGACAACCGAGTTGGGGAAAAAGAGCTCGAGGTTTTTCTCCGAAATTTCAAGCCCCCAGCAGGTAATAAGGTCTTCAGGAGAGGGTTCTAGCTCCACCGAGACACTGTCGAAACCCATTGTAACCACCGACAAGCCCTGTTATGGCGACACCAAGAAAGCGTGAAAGCTGCTTAGCCACATAAACCCTAGCTCCTAAACTCTGTTGAGAGTAACAAAAAATGCGTAAAGAGTAGAAATCCATACTGTTAGCTAGAAGGTTAAACACCGTACGCCTGGCAACAAACCAAGAGCCTAGAGTGAGAAACAAGGAGGAGCGTTGGCAGTTTCTGCAGAAACGGCAGGCGAACTGCTGTCACATCCATCATTCCCTCCGGTCCCATCCAAAACACTTTGATTGTTTTGGGATATTAACTAAGTAATGAATTATTAATATGATTAGGGTAATAAAATTAAGATTAAGATTATTAATTGATTATATTAATAATAACCTTATTATTATTAATAATTTGTTTAAGGAGATGAGTTAACATGTTGATTAAAAAAATTGATATGATGATGTGGAATGGAAGAATAGGAAATAAAGGAGTGGATGGGATGTTTACAAGGAAATAAAGGAGGTTGGGGTGAAAGGTCTTGCAAGGATAATTAAGGTTATAGAAGAAAATAGATATATATGGAAAAGAAAAAGGGGAAGATGAAGAAATTAGGGGTTGGTGAGGTGATTGATGAGAGGGAATCAATTACTACTTACGTCATGTTCACTACTTTTATTGAAATTGTTTGGATGTTTTAGTATCTTTAATTTTTTTTTAATCTCCATTTGAATGGTGATATTATTTGGAGATGATTTCAATGTTTATGAGGAAAGTATGGTGTTTACTGTGGAGGGAGTATTCCATAAGAGATAAGTGTATATGCACTGATTTTTGTATGTCAACTTCATGTTCCTTAATTCTTATTTTGAAGAATCTCCCAGTTTCCCTAATATAACAAATACCATGAACTTAAAATAATTCTACTCTTCCCCTTTTCTTTGTATATATATCTCTTCTCGTCTCCTTTGTCTCCATAATATAACACATACCATGGACTTAATATAATTTACTCTTTTCTTTGTATATGTATCTCTTCTGGTCTCATTTGTCTCTCTAATATAACACATACCACGGACTTAATATGATTTACTCTTCCTCTTTTCTTTGTATTTATATCTCTTTTGGTCTACTCCTCTTGTCTTAAGTATTTTTTTACAACTCCCATTTTAGACTCAAAACTTTTACTTACAAATAAAACTTTGAATTATATTTCAGACACACTCTCTTCCAATTCTAATTATAAAAAATTATAAATAAACTATTTTTAAAACTGGTTTTAACTAATACCATAGTTTAGAATAAATATAAATACAATATTAATGGAAATTATGTAATACCGATTATTTTTTTAAATAGTTGCACAAACTTTCTTATATTTAAAGGAATATGTTAATTTTGGTGTTAAAATTATTCAAAATATATTGAAAATGTAAAAATAATAAAAATATAACCAAACAACACTCAAGCTAAGAATTCATCAGTAATATATTGTATTTACATTATACAATATCATTATATGCAGTCATGTATTATATGTTACAATCATCAAAATCGTGTTCGTAATTTATTTTTTATTTTAAAATATAAAAAAATGTTATTTTATAATTAATTTTAATTGTATAATTATACGCAGTCATGTATTATATGTTACAATCATCAAAATCGTGTTTGTAATTTATTTTTTATTTTAAAATATAAAAAAATGTTATTTTATAATTAATTTTAATTAAAAATAATGTTAAATAGAAGAACAATAAAATATTTAGATAATTGATAGAATTAAAATAGTATATACAATTGTTAAATTTTACTAAAACAATTTTTTTTCTCATAGATACAAGTTTATTATTTGAATTTTGTTTAAATTTTATTTTCAAGATTAAAATTATTAGGAGAACTTTTCTGTTTTTATTATAGATTTAAATTTAGTGACTTCGAAAGTTATTTTCATTTTTTTTTACTTTATTTTCAAGATTAAAATTATTAAGAGAAATTTTATATTTTTATTATAGATTTAATGACTTACATAGTTTGTATTTTATCAATCTTTTGAAAATAGCATTTTATTTAGGTATATGTGAGACAATTTAAGACCATTTTAAAAAAATTACTTTTATCCTCAACCATTTTTGTGTCACAAAGAAGGTAGATTCTTTCTTCTTATATTATTTTGGAGTTGTTTGAAGTTCAATTTCACTATTGAGTGGGTAACAGTTTATTTTTATGTTATTTTAGGAGATTTCCAATCACCAATTTCACCATGGAGCACATGTTTGTGTGTAATTACTTTAACAATGTTGATTATACTTTTGGAATACAAGTTAGAGTAAATCACCTTGGTATAATATTTTAATTTTATTTTCCTCTAACGGTTTATCACAATGGTATTTCTTTAAATTTAAATTAAATGTAATAATATTTATAATATTATCGTTATTTTTTACGATGAACATTTTCTTATTGCTTTATGATTTCACTTATAATGTTTATTTTCGATGAACACTTTTTCATTGCTTTATGATTTCACTTATAATGTCTATCTTTACGACATCCTCATTTGGATAATGAAGTGATTTTGGTGAAATATATTGACTTCAATGTTGTTTATTTTATTCTTATACATTAGTTAATCTCTCATAATTATACTTTCAATATGGAAAATGCTCACTTTAAGAAAATGTAATGATTTTAATTTTGAGATTATAATTTATAAAAAAATTTTAAACTTGTTATATCATTCATAACAAGAATGTGGAAATTTTGCATCCCTAACTACTAATATAGAAGATCCAGACACTTACCAAAAGCAACCAAGATTATATGGAGAGAAGGATTAGTAGTAGCACCTATTAACTCATACCAATAAGCACGAGCAGCGACAACTGTAACACACATTTAAGAAGGAGCACTACCCAAGTTTAGCTTGAACCATCAACAAAATCCAAGCTACTATAGGTAGATGTTTCAATTGAGTGAGTGGACCAGTCTCTCCGCTATCCGAGAAGCACCAATAATTGTAGTGGTAAAGGTCGCAATAAAAGTATAAAGAGGAGTTTTTTAAATGTCTTATCCAAAATTATTTTAATTTGCAATTGATTTCTAGCTTATAATAATCCTTTCAGCCTACATTTATCTATTTTTCAATGTTATAGTTTTAGGTGATTTTATGATGGATATTGGTCTTCATAAACTTTAGCTATAAAGTCATTATGCAGATGTGATAGCCTCATTAAAGTTAACTAGTATTAACTAGTTAAAGAAAATTTGTTTATTTTATTTTCTGGCAAGAAAGACTTAAATTATTATTGTTTATAAAACAAATTAATTTTGCTGAATTATTAAATTAGGAGGAACTAATTAATGAAAAAAAAATCTTTTTAAGTTGTTGGTAAAATGTTTCCAAGAATAGGAGATGGTTGGGACAGTTGGAAAATAGTTACCTACTCCTCTGAGGATAAAGCTGAATCCTAGAGGAGGAGTAGGGGTTTTGTGCAAAAGTGGTCAGGGGGAGTATTTTCTAGAGCTGGTGGTGACCAGTTGAAGATAACTCACAGCAAACCTTATGAAACCAAAAACTTTTTGAGTGTGACTGGATTGGCCATCCAGAGGTCATAACAGAAAGAGAAATCTTTTCCACTGTTAACCTGTGGAACCATCCAGATTTTAGAGCTAGGGGGCAAGTGGAGGATGTAATAGCCTCCCTCGAATGGTTGGGAGGACCACAGTTTGAATTTGTTTAATTCAAATAAGTATTATTGTGAAACCTTAAATTAGTTTGATACTGAATTTGAAATATTGAACACAGTAACATTTATGGTTAAATAATGTTCTATTGTTTTTATTTTAAGTTATATACTTAGATTTATTTACATATTTATCTAAGGCAGGAAATGAGTTTATGCAGGGAATAATATTCCTCCCTGGAAATATGTAGAAAAATACTAAATATTTTCTTTACGCTAAATTGTTCTCCGTTGCTATTACTAGATAGAATTAAATCAAGAAAAAAGCTATACCCTATTTGTCGGGAAGGATAAAAGAGTAAAGATGGATTGCGCATAGAAAAAGAAGAAATGAGTAAATCACTGTAGATAGACAAACAATATCTTATATGGAATATAAGTAAAGGAGGCGCAAGTATAATCTGTATGTTATTTATACTACTGTAATAATAGCAGAAAATAGTTTTCCTTCATAACAGTGAAAGAATAACGTTGGAAATGGGACAATGTTTTTTAGAAAAAGCAAATAATTTACTATTATAAAGACCAGAATACACTAAAGAAGGGAACATGGGTCTTGATGGACTGTCAATCCTAGTTCTGGGTGTAAACCCTAAACTTGGATGCATCGTCTGCAGCCAGTCCCAGCTATACACAGACTCTAAACTATGGTGGTCTGGCCACTATCACAGGCAGTAAAGTATTTTTATTACAAAAGAAGTGAAGACGTAAGAATACCCATGTAGTGAACATTTGAATCAAAACGAGGGAGTGAATCCCTTAAGACAGTAGAAAGACTTAGCATGAAACCTCTTCTACAGAAAAAGGTAAATTGCAGAAGATAAAAGATATGAGTAACCTTATAGTTTGTACATAGAGAAGAATGTAAATAACAGTGAACTTATTATGGAAATTTTATAACGAACTGTAGCATAAAATAGAATCTATTTACATGCATAAAATTATGTCACAAGTAAAACTTGAGAGACATTGATATAGATAAACTTAACAAGTATTGATGGAAGACGTTAATAAAAAGTATCATAAATGTTCAGAATTTCAGAACTAAAATTCACGGCCTTGGCCCCAAAGATATTAATAACAAGAATTTACTCAGAATGCTCAACAGAATTGTGAATGTCATTAACAGTATATATAACACAATCTGGGGTGAAACCCTAAGAACCCTGTCACATATTAACATACAAAAGCTACAGATTTCATACACCTTAGGTCGGGATTCAAACCCTGAGTCCTCTTTTACAAGTGCCATATAAACTACGGGCTACAATCTCCCTTCATATAAGCAAAGTACCTGTTGGAAAGGGGTGTAACATTAGTCGTGGCATGATGGAATGCTGATGAAAATTGTTGGCAGGGTTTCACTTAGAATTTCACTAACCTAAGACAAAACAAAACCCTGATGAGAGGAAAGTTCATAAGCTAGAATAATTAATTAATATAGTTCTAAAAAAAGGCTTAATCGAATGATGACAAAAATAGGTTAATTACCTGTTGGAAGGAACGACTATCGTCGGACCTGCAAGTTAAAATACGCTATGAGTTACTCTTATATTGAATCTAAAGCCCTGTAACTAGTTCTGTAATAGGCTAAATAATTAATATCCAGAGTAAATCATAAACCGAAAGGGGGTTACCTTATAAGTTTGGTTTGCAACATATCAAGCCTGTAATCGTAGACCCCAGTGCAGAGTAAAGTGCCATTCCTCTCTGCAAGTGTTAACCCCAGAAAGAACACGAAACCCTGAAAGATAAGATGTGAAGCAGCTGAAAAAAAAATTCACAAATGAAAGTATTGAGAACTGGTATAGCATGGCTATCAGAGGAAAAGAGTAAGGTTCCCAACACATAGCTTACCCTTTAAATAATTGCGACAGAGAACTCAAGGAGAGGCCGAGCTCTGCAAACGTGCCAGGGAGATATGGAAATAGCTAATAGACTAGCTAACTGACCGAGGTCACCGAGATTTTTCCCTTGTAAATTATGCAGCATCCAAGGCGAGGGTAAGAGCTATCAAGGCTATTAAAGGCCCAGTACTGCTATTCATAAATGGAGTTGACAAACAACGATACAGCGAGATGCTTAATAGGCCAACTGGCATGATACATATCTCAAGAATCCATTTACCGTAAGTTAACTATGGAGAGCAAACTCGAAAATCAATATAACAAGACTTGAAATTTAATGTTTGGACTGTTGATTTAATATCTGATGTTTTAATATTTGTTCGTATAATATTTGTATTAATTCGTACCCAGAGCAATGATCTCATTAGTATATGATTGGTGCGATTATTATATAGAGGATCTGTATTTTTATTGCAAATAATTACCAAGGCCGAAAACAAACTAAAGGATTCTCAAGGTTTTTTAATGATTATTAAGAAAAATCATAATCTTATCATTGGTAAATTAGTTATAAACATTGCGTGATGAATTTATATATGTACCTTTTTAATATGACTAGTAAATTTTTTTTTATGGATGTAAATAGTTTATGGATGAAAGTGACAAGTGGTATCAAAGTCGGTTGCTACACTGGGATCCTAAGGGTCTACTAACAGTGAAGCTGTGTATGTGAATTGTGCACATAGAGAGAGAGAACCAGTGACAATGAGAAGAGATATAGAATCATAATCACATCCATAGGAAACTCAAGCACCAACAGTCCTGAATCCAGAAATGTGGGTTCAATTAAGTGTAGAACAACATCAAAAGACTAGTCGGTTGCTCGAAGAACAGCAGCACCAAACTGGTTTTTTGTTGAACACAATGTAGCAATTACAAGAGGAAATGTTAAAACTCAGAAAGGATAATGAGCGATTGTTGCAAGATCAGGAGAAAATTTTAAAGAGTTTATCACACAAACAAAATCAGGAGATGGGATATCCTAGTGCTGAAGAAGAATTGTCAGCAGAACAAGAAGATCAGTAAACTAGAAATAACACTACAGGCAGAGCTGAAAAGAGTCCCTCCCAAAAAAGCAAAAACAAGAATTATAATGAGGCAGAGTTGGGCAATTTGTTTGACCAGCAAGACAATAAGAGACAGAAGGTGGAATTGCAGGGGGAGTTTCGCAAAATTAAACCACCAACTTTTGATGGTGAGGCTTAGGAGGTGGCTAAAGCCTGGTTAATTAATATAAATAAGTACTTCCAGGTGTATGAATATAGTAGCAATCTGAAGGCCAGATTGGCTATATACCAGTTATGGGAAAAGGCCACCCTGTGGTGGGAAGAAGTGAAAAATGTATGCAGTATTGATGAAAAGGACATTACTTGGGAGCTGTCTCAGCAGTATTTCAAAGAAAAGTATTTGACAGAAAGGTTTTATGATGATAAGGCTAAGGAATTCCATTATTTACGGTTGGGGCAAATGACCATGGACGAATATGTCACTAAATTCACTTCCCTGCTACTCTATGTTCCTTATCTTCGAGAGGAAAAGGCCAAAGTGTAGAGGTTTCTGAGTAGTCTACCTACTCATATGAGAGAAGAGATAGAATTTTTTAATCCTCATACCATGGATGAAGCCATCCATAAAGATCAGATGTGCTATCAGCAGTCCAAGGGCAAAGGTAAAGGAGGAAAAATCTGGCAGCCAAAGAAAAACCAAAAAAATAATTCCAATTTTAAAAACAGTAAAAGTGGAAATTCTAAAGGCGTAGCACGGAACTCCATCAGTAAGAAATTTGGTAGAAACCACCAAAGAACTAAATGGCCAGGTGAAGAGAAGCCCATGGAGGCATCTAGCAAGCCAGAGCAGGGACAGACCACAAAACCTCCTTTGCAATCCTGGGGCTATGGAGAGGCTCATTACTATAAAAACCATCCACAACGAAATAAAATTTAAACTATAGCAAATCTGCAGGAGCCATCTACGATAGGGGACATGGTGCTTAACATACCCCGCATCAATGCAGCCTTGGAAGATCAGCAGGCTGATTTTCAGCCCACAATGATCGAACTAGAAGGTACTTTACTAACTAAACATGTTTCAATTTTGGTAGATCCTGGAGCAAGTTTGAGTTATGTAAGTCCCAAGTTAGTGGAAATGTGTAAATTGAAGGAACATAAATTTAGGAACTCCTGGCTAGTATAGCTACCTACTGGGGAAAAACGAAAGGTAACAGCAAAAGTTCCTTACTGTGTGCTGGAAGTGGCAGAACATAAGTTACAAGTATATCTAAATATCTTACCACTAGGATCTTACGATGTATTATTGGGTATGGACTGGTTGGAAAGACACTATACTCTAGTGGACTACAAATAAAATATTATTTACTTCAGAATGCAAGATGGCACGCGTAAAGAGATTCAAGGAATTAAAAAGCATGTGCAATTATGCCCAATAACAACATCCCAAATGGACAAGTGTATCAGAAAAGGATGTCAACTGTATGAAATTCAAGTAGGATATGCAGAATCCAAGGAAAAGGCTCCAATAATGGAGGATATTCCCGTGGTATGGGAATTTCTGGATGTATTTCCAGAAAAAAATTCTCGGTTTTCCACCCAAGAGGGATATTGAATTCACCATTGAATTACTTCCAGGAGCCTCTCCAGTGTCAAGAGCTCCTTATAGAATGAGCATGCCAGAACTAATAGAACTAAAGATACAGCTACAAGAACTGTTAGAAAAAGTTTATATCTGTCCAAGTGTGTCTCCATGGGGAGCACCAGTCCTATTTGTTAAAAAGAAAGACGGAACCTTACACATGTGTATGGATTACAGGTAGCTTAATAAGCTCAATATTAATAACAAATACCCCTTACCAAGAATTGATGACTTATTCGATCAGGTAAGAGGGGCTAAGGTGTTTTCTAAGATAGATTTAAGATCCAGATATCATTAGATTCAGATTAGAGATGAAGATATTTTCAAAACAACCTTCCACACTCATTATTGGCATTATGAATTCGTAGTGCTGCTCTTCGGATTGAAAAATGTGCCAGCAACCTTTATGAGGTTGATGCATGGCATCCTTCATCAGTATTTGGATAACTTTGTACTTATTTTCATAGATGACATACTGATATATTCAAAAAGCGAGGAGGAACATAAAGAACATTTGAGGATAGTTTTGGAAATGCTAAGAAAGCGTCAACTTTATGCTAAGTTTAGCAAGTGCGATTTCTTTAAAATAGAAATCCAATATCTGGGACATGTTATACCAGTTGAAGGAATAGCTGTTGATCCAGAAAATATCAAAACGATTATGGAATGGCGAGTACCTCGGAATGTGGCTAACATTAGATTGTTTATGGGTCTAGATAGATATTATAGAAGGTTTATAGAAGGATTTTCTAAAATTTCTTTTCCTATTACATCTTTGCAGAAAAAAGGCAAGCCTTTCAAATGGACTAATGAATGTCAGAACAACTTTCAAAAGCTGAAACAACTACTGACTACAGCACCAGTACTGAAGGTAGTTGATCCTGAAAAATACTATAAAATTTGTACTGATGCCAGCAAAGAAGGAGTAGGAGAAATATTAACTCAAGAAGGTAAAGTAATAGCCTACGAGTCTAGAAAACTGAAAGATCATGAACATAAATATTATGCTTATGATCTGGAGCTTACAGCCGTGGTGCATGCTCTCCGGGTGTGGAGGCATTACTTGTTGGGTAAGAGGTTTGTAATTAAAATAGACCATAGCAGCTTGACTAACTATTTCAAGCAAGCAGATTTAAATTCTAGATAGGCAAGATGGAATTCCTTTCTAAGTGAATTTGACATGGACATACAACATGTTAAGGGAAATGAAAATAGATTTGCAGATGCGTTGAGCATAAAACTGCATGGTATTTATGCATTATATTATAATCATCTAGAAAGCCAACTTTTGGAAAAGCTAAAAGAAGAGGCACAGAAAGATCCGGAATATAAATTCTTGTGGCAGAAAATGGAAGAAGATAAGAAGCAAGGAAAGACATCCGAGTATGGAAAGAATGAAGTTCAAGTTTTCACTTTTCGAGGAAGAATTTATGTGCCTAATCATATAACTCTAAAGAAATTAATACTGAATGAATTCCACTGCGACAATTACGCTGGTCATTCGGGATATCAGAAAATTCTTACTACAATAAGAAAGGTATATTATTGGCCAGGTATCCGTAAGAATATTGCTGAGTATCTAAGAAAATTTTTGGAATGTCAGCAGGTAAAGGTGGAGCACCAGCATCCTGCAGGACTATTGCAGCCCATACCCATCCCTAAATGGAAGTGGGAGGTTATCTCCTTAGATTTCATCACGGGATTACCATGAACAAAAAGACAGAATGACTCAATCATGGTAGTTGTAGATAGATTAAGAAAATCTACACATTTTATACCTGTATAGTCTATGTACAAGACAATATAGATTACTGACATATTTATGAAAGAAATCTTCAGGTTGCATGGTATACCAAAAACTGTGATTTCAGACCGGGATGTTAATTTCACATCCGCATTTTGGAAAACTTTGTTTTCCGGTCTGGGAACACAAATAAACTTTAGTACCACCTATCACCCTCAGACTGATGGGACAACAGAGTGGGTAAACCAACTATTGGAAGACATGTTGCGCATGTATGTGATGTAGCAGCCAACCAAGTGGGAGGATTACTTGCACCTTGTTGAGTTTTCTTATAACAACGGGTATCAGGAATCTCTGAAAATGAGTCCCTTCAAGGCATTGTATGGTAGTCAATGTCGTACACCTATAAACTAGAGCAGTCCTAAAACAAATTATTGTTGGGACCTGAAATTTTGGCTGAAATGGAAGCTGACGTAAAAAGAATAAGGCAGAATCTGAAGGCTGTGTAAGATCGACAAAAGATTTATGCAGATAATAAAAGGTCTTACCGTGAATTTGTAGTATGAGACCATGTTTACGTGAGAATTAAGCCCAAGAGGAGTACCATGAGATGGACCTCTTGTGCCAAATTATCTTCTCGGTATTGTGGACCTTCCCAAATACTGAAAAGGCTGGAGCCAGGAGCCTATAGGATGGCCTTACCCAGCCATATTCAAGTTCACAATGTGTTCCATTTGTCTTTGCTGAAGCGATATGTACATGATGAAAAACATGTGATTCATTGGCATAATATTCAGGTAGGAAAAAGATAAAAAAATCCTAACTTGAAGTTCTGAATAAAATTGATGCATACTGACTTGAAAACACTTTTTTTTTTCAGTTAGAACTGAACGGAGAGTTTATGGTCGAGCCGCAATGCATACTTGACCAAAGAGAAATTGAACTCCGCAAATGAGTAGTTATCGAGGTAAAAGTGCAATGGATGAAATTCGGACCAGATGAAGATACTTGGGAGGACGAGAAATTTATGCGGGAAGTTTACCCGGAGCTCTTTGCAAAGCTGGGCTGAAACACCGAGGATGGTGTTACTTCAAGGGGGGGAAGTTGTGATAGCCTCATTAAAGTTAACTAGTATTAACTAGTTAAAGACAATTTGTTTATTTTATTTTCTCACAAGAAAGACTTAAATTATTATTGTTTATAAAACAAATTATTCTTGTTGAATTATTAAATTGGGAGGAACTAATTAATGAAAATAAAATCTTTTTAAGCTATTGGTAAAATGTTTCAAAGAATAGGACATGGTTGGGGACAGTTGGAAAATAGTTACCTACTCCTCTAAGGATAAAGCTGAATCCCAGAGGAGGAGTAGGAGTTCTGTGAAAAAGTGGTCAAGGGGAGTATTTTCTAGAGCTGGTGGTGACCAGTTGAAGATAACTCACAGTGACCCATGTGAAACCAAAAACTTTCTGAGTTTGACTGGATTGGCCATCCAGAGGTCATAGCAGAAAGACAAATATTTTCCATTGTTAACTCGTTGCACCGTCTAGATTCTGGAGCTTGGGGGCAAGTGGAGGATGTAATAGCCTCCCTTGAATGGTTGGGAGGACCACAACTTGAATCTATTTAATTCAAATAATTATTACTGTGAAATCTTAAATTTGTCTGATACTGAATTTGAAAGATTGAAGACAGTGACATTTATGGTTAAATACTCTTCTGTTGTTTTTCTTTTAAGTTATATACTTAGATTTATTTCCACATTTATCTAAGGCAGGAAATGAGTTTATGCAGGGAATAATATTCCTCCCTGGAAATATGTAGAACCATACTAAATATTTTCCTTATTCTAAACTGTTCACTGTGGCTATTACTAGATAGAATTAAATGAAGAAAATAACTGTATATTATTTGTCGGGAAGGATAAAAGAGTAAAAATGGATTGCGCATAGAGAAAGAAGAAACTAGTAAATTACTGTAGATAGACAAAAAATAGCTTATATGGAATATAAGTAAAAGAGGCACAAGTATAATCTGTATGTTATTTATACTACTGTAATAATAGCAGAAAAGCATCTTCCTTCATAACAGTGAAAGAATAGCATTGGAAATGGGACAATGTTTGTTAGAAAATGCAAATAATTTACTGTTATAAAGACCAGAAAACACTAAAGAAGGGAACATCGGTCTTGACGGACTGTTGAACCTAGTTCTGGGTGTAAACCCTGAACTTGGATGCATCATCCGCGGCTAGTCCCAGCTATACATGGACTCTAAACTATGGTGGTGTCATCACCATCGCAGGCAGTAAAGTATTTTTATTACAAAAGAAGTGAAGACGTAAGAATACCCATGTAGTGAACATTTGAATGAAAACGAGGGAGTGAATCCCTTAAGACAGTAGAAAGACTTAGCATGAAACCTCTTCTATAGAAAAAGGTAAATTGCAGAAGATAAAAGATATGAGTAACCTTACAGTTCGTACATAGCAAAGAATGTAAATAACAGTGAACTGATTATGGAAATTTTATAACAAATTGTAGCATAAAATTGAATCTATTTACATGCATAAAATTATGTCACAAGTAAAACTTGAGAAACATTGATATAGATAAACTTAACAAGTATTGATGGAATACGTTAATAAAAAGTAGCGTAAATGTTCAGAATTTCAGAACTACAATTCATGGCCTCGGCCCCAAAGATATTAATAACAAGAATTTACTCGGAATGCTTAACGGAATTGTGAATGCCGTTAACAGTATATATAACACAATCTAGGGTGAAACCCTAAGAACCCTGTCACATATTAAGAGACAAAAGCTATAGAGTTTATAAACCCTAGGTCAGGATTCAAACCCCGAGTCCTCTTTTATAAGTGCCATATAAACTATGGGCTACAATCTCCCTTCATATAAGCAAAGTACCTATTGGAAAGGGGTGTAACATTAGCCGTGGCATGACAGAATGCTGATGAAAATCACTGGTAGGGTTTCGGCTAGAAGTTCACTAACCTGAGACAAAAAAAAACCCTGATGAGAGGAAAGTTATTAAGCTAGAATAATTCATAAATAGAGTTCTAAAACAAGGCTTAATCCAATGATGGCGAGCATAGGTTAATTACATGTTGGAAGGAATGACTATCGTCGGACCTGCAAGTTAAAATATGCTATGAGTTACTCTTATATCGAATCCAAAGCCCTGTAACTAGTTCCGTAACAGGCTAAATAATTAATATCCAGAGTAAATCATAAACCGAAAGGGGGTTACCTTATAAGTTTGATTTGCACCATATCTAGCATGTAATCATAAACCCCAGTGCAGAGTAGAGTGTCATTCCTCTCTGCAAGTGTTAAGCCCAGAAAGAAGACAAAACCCTGAAAGATGAGATGCGAAGCAGATCAAAAAAAAATATTCACAAACGAAAGTATTGAGAACTGGTATAGCATGGATATCAGAGCGAAAGAGTAAGGGTCACAACACAGAGCTTACCCTTTAAATAATTGTGACAGAGAACTCAAGGAGAGGTCAAGCTCTGCAAATGCGCCATGGAGATATGGAAACAACTGATAGACTAGCTAATTGACAGAGGTCACCGGGATTTTCCCCTCATAAATTATGTAGCATCCAAGGCGAGGGTAACAACTGTCAAGGCTATTAAAGGCCCAATACTGCTATTCATAAATGGAGTTGACAAACAATGCTACGACAAGAAGCTTAACAAGCCAAGTGGCATGATACATATCTCAAAAATCCATTTACCATAAGTTAACTATGGAGAGGAGACCCGAAAATCAATATAACAAGACGTCAACTTTAATGTTTAGACTGTTGATTTAATATCTGATGTTTCAATATTTGTTCATATAATATTTGTATTAATTCATACCCAGAGCAATGATCTCATTAGTATATGATTGGTGCGATTATTATATAGAGGATCCATATTGTTATTGCAAATAATTACAAAGGCCGAAAACAAACTAAAGTATGAATCTTATTTGACCCATTCTCAAGATTTTATAATGATTATTAAGCATACTCAGAATCTTATCATCGGTACATTAGTTATAAGCATTGTGTGATGAATTTATGTATCTACCTTTTTAATATCACAAGTATTTTTTATTTTTATTTTTTAATTTATTTTTTATTTTTATTTTTTTATTATTTTTATTTTATTTTATTTTATTTTATGGATGTAAGTAATTTATGGATGAAAGTGACAATAGAGGGAAGTTGTTTTTCATAAAAATCAACTTTTTTGTCTAACCTGGTCATTTAAAAAATATATACATTTTTTTTAATATAAAACTCTGTTATAAAAAAAAAAATTAATTATAAGTAATTTTTATTATGAATTTTCAAATCATACTTTAAAAAAACCTTAACATGTTAAATTATTTCAATAAATTCAATTTAAACATTATATATAAATTAATTTAAATTAAAATTTGATAATAAATAAAAATAAATAAATAAATATATGCTATAAAGTTAATACATATATATAAATTATTTGGTATAGTATTTCATACTAAAAGTGATTTTTTGACCTTTCAATAAGCTAAACTACCTACAAGTTATTAAAACTAGAAAAGTGTGTTTATTTCAGTGAGGAAAAAGTTTGTTTCTAAAATAATATAAATAAAAATAGTGAAAAAAATCTTTCGGTAAAAATCACATCCAAATAAATTTGGTTGACGCGTTTCGAACGAGCCAGTGTGGTTCATTATCAGGACTTGATGAAAAATTTGATCAGGAAACTCAATTATATAGATACGAGAAGCTCCAACTGGCCGTTGAAAGATAACGGCCAGTTTGACTAAATCAAAGTCATAGAAAAAAAAAATATAAATAAATAAATAAATAAATAAATAATATAAAAAATGATTAAAGATTATAATATGAAATAATATGAATATTATTTATTTTTAAATTTTCTAGAAGATTAAATAAATATAGGATTATTTCTATTAATAGAATAATAGTTAAAATATTTATTTTGTCTAATATTATTTAAAAACATAAAGGATTAAATGTTACTCTAGTATAAAAAATAAAATTAAAAAAAATAATATATATATATAATAATAATAATAATAATAATAATAGTAATAATTTAATTTTTAACGATTTTTATTTTATTTTATTTTATTAATTAAAATAGATTTATTCATTTTATTATTATTATTATTTATTTATTTATTTATTTTTTAACTTAAAAAATCTATTTTAATAAAATAAAATCAAATAAACTAAAAATTAAAATCAAATAAAATAAAAAATAATAAAAAATAAATAAATAAATAAAAATTTTAGGAATGAAGAGCAGGAATCCAACACCTGCTAACCATCCACCCATCGTCCCTGTTGAGGTTAAGAGGCCTCTTTTGTTGAGGTTAAGGGGCCTCTTTTCGATTTCCAAGGCTTCTCGCAACTTGCGATGGTGGAAATGGTCAATCTTCGCAATCACCTTAGCATCCTCAATGCAAATGTGATGATTAGTCTTCGCAATCACCTTAGCATCCTCAATGCAAGTTGCAAGAAGCCTTGGAAATCGAAAAAAGACCTCTTAACCTCAACAGGGACGATGGGTGGATGGTTAGCAGGTGTTGGATTCCTGCTCTTCATTCCTAAAATATTTATTTATTTATTTATTTATTATTAATTTTTATTCTATTTGATTTTAATTTTTAGTTTGTTTGATTTGATTTTATGAAAATAGATTTATTAAGTTAAAAAATAAATAAATAAATAAAAATAAATAAATAATAATAATAATAATTATAATAAATATTCAAATAAAATAAAAATGGTTAAAAATTAAATTATTACTATTATTATTATTATTATTATTATTATTTATTTATTTTATTTATTTATTTATTTATTTTTATTTTTATTTATTATTATTATTATTATTATTTTATATTATATTATATTATATTATAGTAACATTTAATCCTTTATGTTTTTAAATAATATTAGACAAAATAAATATTTTAACTATTATTCTATTAATAGAAATAATCATATATTTATTTAATCTTCTAGAAAAATTAAATATAAATAATATTCATATTATTTCCTATTATAATCTTTAATCATTTTTTATATTATATATTTATTTATTTATTTTTATTTTTTATTTTTTATTTATTTTTCTATGACTTTGATTTAGTCAAACTAGCCGTTATCTTTCAATGGCCAGTTGGAGCTTCTCATATCTATTTAATTGGGTTTCTTGATCAGATTTTTCATCAAGTCCTGATGATGAACCACACTGGCTGGTTCGAAATGCATCGACCAAATTTATTTGGATGTCATTTTTACCGAAAGATTTTTTTTCACAATTTATGGATCACAAAAACAATATTCCTAAAAATAAATAAAAATAATTTTTAATATTAAATAAATGAATAATATATTTTAAGAAAATAATTTATTAATAAATAAATTTATTATATTAAAAAATAATAATATAATTTAATAAATAAAAATATATAAACTAAATAGGTTAAAATCATACTCAATTTAAATTGATTTGTATTAAAAGACAATAATGTTTAAAGTAATGCACATTATCAATAGCCAAGTTTCGGCCCGTAAAAGTAAAGCACTCGTCCCACGTTGGGAGAAGGAGAGTATGTGGTGATTATAATAATTTAATTTTATGTTCGTTGGGTCTAGTTTAAATAGTGAGAAACTATTATTTGTAATTTTTTTTAATTGGATTTTTAGAATATGTGGGTTTTAATTTTAAAGTTAGGTCAGATTATTTTAACATATAATTCATTTTAACATAAATAAATAAAAAATAAAAATAGATAATTTCATGGTTTCCTTCGTTTGACTAGTTTTATCATTATGAGACTCCAATTAATTTTTTGTTTTTTTTGCCCTCTTGTCATCTTAGCAATGGTTTACCACAAATATCGTAAGTTGAGTATCTTTATGAGGCCTGAATTTAAAACCTCGTCACAATCACTTTATTTATTTTCCAATCACAAACTTTATTTATTGTTTTTATTTATGTCTTAGCAATTATTTGCATACTCTGTATGCTCCAAATTTTTTATTTTTCAATTTGTGTTAATGAGACTTAAGTGATATAATGACAGGTTTGTCCCAGCGGTGGAATATAACTATAAAGAAAAATTGAGAAACCCATTTTAGGATATTGATCATACATTTATTTACATTAAAAATGAGCATGATGAAAATCAAGAGTAGTTTGAGTCCTCCAACTGATCTTCATAGTTATCATCACGAAATGACAGATTATCCCCACTTTGAAACGTCACCTTCTGGTAACCATCATTAATGGTGGCCCCTTTTGGGCATATATGGATCCCATGCTACAACCTACTCTTAATTTTGAGCCATGGTTCCTATTCCCAACCTTATTATATTCCAAATATAATGTTTGGTAGCCGCACATCAAGGCTAATTTCAGATATGGTTTTTTTAATAACGATCAAAGGAGGCCCGGTTTGAAAGCAACGACCACCGGATATATAGAGGTATTAACCGGAGGAAGACTCAGCACCAGACTTCCCCTGCTATGCTGCGATCGATGATAACTTCCCCAACGCGTCTGCCTCGGCGATAACAGTGTGGAGTTCCATTGGTTTAATGATGGCTACTTACCCTCAACCTATATGTAATTGCAAACGCTACGTTATTACTCAACGTAATTGTACAAATATCCATTCACTGAAAAATCAACGAAAATTTATTTTATCAAGCCCAAAAAAATTTCAAACCGTGTATTAGTGCCTGATTTGTAAAATAAACTTGGTATTTCCTTCAACGAGTTTGTGGGAAAATTTAGATTGATTTTTATTGTAGTATAATGACACTCGGTAATGTGATTATGTGGGAAAAATAAATAATATATTAAAACTGTAAAAATATTTAATCATAAAAAATTAAATAGATTTATATTAGTACAATTGTATTTGTAAAGATGATGATATATCTTAATTGACAGCACTTTCATAACTTTCATATGTATGAAAGGAGGAAAATGACACAGATCCATGTATATCAATCATTTTTATGAATTTGGTTGTGCCAATTGATAATGGACATGCCTCAGGAAGATTTGTACACCATGGTCAACTATGGCTAAATATGGTTATGATTGATGGTTATAATAGTTAACATATAGTTGAGTATGAATGACTGTGGTTGTCAATTTTTAGCTATGATTGAATGTGAAAGATTATCACTAGCTATGGTTGACCACAATTGAGGATGTTGTCTATGGTTGACCATGGTTATCCATGTTTGACCATTGTTGACTATCATTGCACATGTTGACCAAAGCTTGGCCATGTTGATCATGAGTGATGATGCTTTGACAACTTTGACCAAAGTTGTCTATGATAGATTATGGTTGATCAGGTTGACAATGGATGGCTATGGTTACCCATGGAGTCCATGGTGACCATTGTGACCATGGTTGACCATGTTGAGCATGGTTAAGGATGGGTTGACTATGATAAACATGGTTGATCAAACATGGCCATGGTTGGCCAACGGTGACCATGGTTAATTATGGATGACCATGGTGGACAATTGTTGACTATGTATAACTATGGCTAACCATGGTTGCCTATGGTTGATGAGGGTGACCATAATTAACTATGGTCAAACCATATTGTCAAATGATCAATCATAGTCAATCATGGTGACCATAGTTGACTATAGTTGACCACAGATGAGCATGACATCCACGGTTGACAATGGATTATTGTGGTTAACCATGATTGACTATGGTTGACATGGTTGGATATGGTTGTTTATGGTTGACCATGGTTGACTATGGTTGTCCATGATTTACCATGATTACCTATGATTGTTGATGGTTGACTATGGTTGATAATGGTTAACTATAAGTGACTATGCTTGAACAAAGGTGACAATGGTTGCTCATGGTTGACTAAGGTTTACCATTATTGACTATGGTTACATCTTATTGAGGATAGTTGACCAAGTTTGATCATGCTTAAATATGTTGACCATGATTTTGATCATGTCGAAAATGGCTTACCATGGTTAACCATGATATCTATGACGAATTATGATTGAGCAAATATGGCCATCGTGAATCACGGTTAGCCATGGTTTATCATGGCTACCCATGGTTGATCGTGGTTACCCTTGGTTGATCATGGTTAAATAAGATTAACCATCATTGATTATGGTTGACATGGTTGAGCATGTTCAACCACAACAACCATGTTTGGGATGGTTGACTATGGTGACCATGGTTACCATGATGAACATGGGTTGACCAAATTGACCATGGTTGAGGTGCTCTCTATGGATAACTACGATTAACCATGGATGATCATGTGTGTTATGCATGGTTGACTAGGGTTGGTCATGATTGACTATATTTGTCCATGATTGACCATGTTGATTATGGTCTACTATAGTTTACCATGGTTGAGTGTGGTTGACCATGTATGACCATGTTGTTTTTCATATACCATGATTGACCATGTTGATTATGTACAACCTTGTTTAACAATTGTTGACTATGGATACCTATGACTACCCATGAAATTCTATAGTTGCCTCTAGTTGACCATGGTTGAAGACGTTTCGCCATGGTTGATAGTGTTTCCCATCACTCACTCAAGTTGAATACAATTGTACATAGTTGAATATTATTAACCATGGATATTTATAGATGATTATGGCTAACCATGGTTAGCATTGCTTGAATATCATTGAATATTATTATTAATGGTTGATCATTGTTGAACACAGTATGATGATATCTTTGTCACATATTGGATTTTATTTTTTACATTGTTATGTTTGGTTATGTTCATTGTATTGTGATATTAGGAAATATTTTTCATGTTGCAATGTCTAGATTTTCTTGTGACAATGCAGTCTTAGGTTATGTTTATCTCATTGCAAAGTTATTTAATGTTCATCAAATTCTAATGTTAAGTATTTTGGTCACATTAAAATTTTGGAAAATTTTAACCACTTTGTAATGCTCGACAATGTTTGGCACATTTTGACATTGGGTAATGTTCATCACATTATGAGATCAAGTAATGATCATCTAGATTCATTCATTACATCGTGTTATCAGATCATGTTCATCAAAATACACCATAAAATATGGTTCCTCACATTCCAAGATCACGTAACGTTCATTAGGATGTGAAATCAGGTATTGTTCATATGGATGTGTTTGCCAATTTCCAATGTTGGGTGACGTTCATGAAATTGTGACATTAGATAATGTTGATCATATTGTGATGATTAGGAAATGTTTATCACATCATTATGTTGGGTAATACTCATCACATTTGACATTTAGGAAATATTTGTCACATTTTCACATCAAGTAAAGCTCATCACAATGTGACATCATGCAATGTTTGTCATGTTGCACTCTAGAGTGATATTCACCACATTGTGACATTGTGTTATCTTCACCACATTGCAATGTTTTGAGGAAACTTTCCCACATTGTGACATCAAAAAATATTTCTCACACTCTATCAGTTGGGAAATGTTAAGGACACTACAATATTAGGAAATGCTCAACACATTAAAATCTTAAGAAATGTTCATCACATAGAGGTATCAAATATTGTTCACCTAGCTATGTTAGTCGCATTGGAACAACTAGTGACATTCATCACAAATTGATGTCAGAATATGTTTTTCACATTTCAATGTCGATTAGTGTTCATCAAATTGCAACAATGGGTAGCATTCATCACATTAAAAAGCTAGGAAATGTTTGCACATTATGACATAGATAAATTTTCATCACATTAAGTAATATTCATGATAAAGTGGAATTAGGTAATGTTCATCGCATTGTGATATTTGATATTGTTCACCACATGGAATTGTAGGTTTATGTTATCCTTGTAGAAGATTGGTTTCTATATGAGAACTAGAAAAAGGAAGTTGTGGCAATGTTTCTTGAATACAATTATAATTAAATACTTTCTTTATGAGAAATATACGAACATTAAATTGACAAAATAACATATAGATAGGAATTTATCTAGATTTATTGGATCATAGTTTTATAATTATTCATAATGTAGTGGATAAAGTAAAATCAGTCTATAATGCAAGAGATACAAACTTTTGATTTTTAACAAAAGTGGTTGTGTTAGAAAACTATTGAAAACTACTAAAATTAAATGAAAACTAACTAAAACTAAATAATGGTTCTCACTATTGATATTTAGTTCTTGATGGCTCATATTAATGTTCAAAGGTTCCCGATGGTTTTCAAGGTTCAATTTTTCTCTTTATTTTTCAAAGTTATCATTACTTTTCAATGGTTCTTATTAGTTTAAAATGTTCATTGTTTCTTGATATTTTTAGCATTTGGATGTTCTTGTCATCATTCTCATTATTAATATGGTTCTCATAATTAGAACAAAATTATCCAACTTTAATAAATTAATTAAAATAAATCTCCAACGAATAACCCTGAATATTTCTACGAAAAGGAAATATTTCACACTCGTATATATTAAACAAATGAATATATGAACATATATATGAAGGGGGGGGGGGGGGGGGGGGGGGGGTGTGTGGTGGGTGGGGGCCGTTGCACGAATATTATGACCCAAAAAGTGTTAATGGGGCCATTAGGAATGTAATCAACATGGATAGGAATGCACACATGCTCGATGTGTGTATACGCTCAAAACATTCATGCGCTCCAAAAACATGCACATGTTCTAGGAACATCCATGTGCTCTAGGAATACACACACATTCCTTATATGAAGTTTGATTTATGTACCCATGGCCCCATTTTATAACAAATAGGAATTGCAGATCATATTTTTGGAACCATTAAACAAATTTCTTGCTTCTCAAACAAACTTGAGTGCTAAATCAACACCATACCTCGTCTTTGGATTACAGCTAAGCATTCTATAATGGTTTTATTTTTATTTTTGTTTTTTAAAACTTTGATTATAATTGTAGAAAATAACCAAATTAATACCCTCAACACAATCATTGTATTGAATTGAAAATAAATTGGATAATAAGAAACCTAATATGAACCCAAACCCACCATCTACAAACCAAAATTTAAAATAGCCAAACCCAAACCAAGAACCAAGAAATAAAATTGATAAAGTTGATTCATCCTTAGCTAAATTGAAGTCACTCACACAAGATCTCCTAATCACTATAGAGTTGTCACAAGTGTCTCTTAAAAGGTCATTAAACTCAATGGTATCATCCATATTGAATTCCTAATGCCAGTTAACCAATATTTTTTATCATAGGACTAGAATGTATGAAAAATATAGAACTAGTATACATAAGGACCAAATGAAAGACCACAACATTATTAAGCAAGATTTATTATATTTTTGTTGTTGACCCAAGAAGAAAGTTCCAACTAACACCAACAATGAAAAAATACATTTGGATGGATTGGTGGACCTATAAACCCTTATGTTCTGAAATCCCATGTTTTGATCCTAAATCCCTCATTTCTACCTTTTCCCATTTACCTAAAAAACCCATTTAACCCCTCCTTTCACTCATCTCCCTCCTTCCTTTCAAACCAATAAAAAAGCCCATTTTTTTACATTGTTTATGAATAAGTTTTATATCTCATTTGGGCCCCAATATTTAAAATAAGACCCTGTTTATTTTAAAATACCTAACAACCCTTATATTCTTTAAGCCCTTGCTTTAAAGCCTTTAAAATCCACTCTAAACCTTCACACCACCTCTTCTTTAAAAGCACCCGACTCCTTCATATTTTAAACCCTCGTCACGGACTTTGCCCCCGCACTCATAAAACCTTGGCACACCTTATATTTAAGCACCCCTACTTAAATAAACCATGTGCCCCACATTATTAACACCCCGTGCTAATCCTTTTTAATCTCTCCATCATATTCAAAGACCCAGGCCCCACCTTTCTGAACCTGCCCATGGTCCAAATTCCCCGACCACCGTTGGATCAACTCCTCTCGATCCAACGGCCCTAATCCCACATCGTAGATCCAAATGTGTGATTGTTAAGAACCTTTGGACCATGCGATATCAACAGTATTCCTGCCGTGACATCTTGCCATGTAGCACCTCCTTTATGGTATCACATCCCCGCAAATAAAACCGCCTCACTTCCTATCGACCATGCGATAAATATTTTACTCCCTCCTGCCATAACCCTAACGCCGCTAATGCCTGTTCACATGTGTGAAACCCCGAATCCATGCGATGAGCCCCTACCTGCCACATATGCCCCTGTAGCACTATAAAAAGGCCCAAAAGCCCAAAAAAATGCAGAAAACCCGCAAATTCCATCGTCTAGAGTCTCTCCACAACAGGATTTATTGTTTTTAGTGTGAAAGTGATTATACATGGCAGAGAATGCATAATTTTCATAATTAAGTCCAAAAATTATTAAATCAAACTCTCTGGGTGACAATCCAGCAACTTTTTTTACTCAAAAGGACCAGGAGCGAAAGATCAGTATAAATCACCAATGGACCATGACAATTGGAGGCTATTAAAACCCTCCAAAGGCAGTGAGATTTCTCCATGACGCAGGATAAAGAAAAAGAAGTTTCTGCAGTGGCTGCACAGAGATACAGATAAGTAAAGAACACAGTCACCAAATAGTCAAAGATAAAAGAAATTAAAGGGTTAATCAAAGGTCAAAGGAAAATAAACAGGATTATAAGACAAAGATTAGAGGTAAAAGAAGATCAGAAGGATTCAAATGAGAAAGCAAAGTTTAGGAGACAAATCAGAGTTAAGGAAAAGATAAATCTAGGTTTAAACTAAACATGGTTTAAAGGAAAAATCAAAGGTAAATTAGCACAGAAGGAAGATCTGAATGACAAGGAAAAACATCAATTACTTCTTCAAAACACATTTACCACCTTCAACCTCATAAAAGAAGTGACATTTATTAAAAAAATCAAAGATATTTTTAGGCAACTCCACAATTATTGTAAAAGTTAAAGAAAATCCATAAAAGTAAAAAATATCCTAAATTTAGCTCAAAAGTAAATTTGGAAGTTATTATTACAGTGAGTCAGTCATTGAGATTTTTCCTTGGGCCTTGCCTGGTCTCAAAGGTCAAGGTTACATTAACTCTGTAATAAATACAAATCTATCACCCTAGGCTAGGGAAACCTCCTCATTTTGCAGATAAATATTGCATGTATTGTTCATTTTTAGTGTTTGTTGGTTGGTTGTTGCTAGTTGTTGGGTTGATTGCTAGGATTTTTTTTATCAAACTCTGAGTTGCAGAGATTTTTGCACTAAGGTATTGTAACTGTTTTGGACATCAGTAATACAAGCATATTCACGGGATTCTTGAGCTATGTTAATGGTGATGTTATCCTTCTTTGTCAATTTTTCTCTTCTGTTTTCCATATTGTCCATCATTTCTCTGATAAAAGAACATAAAATTTAGATTAATATATGTTGTCTTGAAACTGTAATTATGTCTGCTTCTTTCATCTTAATGTTTTCTTCTGCAAGGTCTGATTAGAGAATTCAGAGTTGTCCTACTCTTTAGTTTTTCCTTGCTTGTTGCCTTGAAATTTATTCAGTATAGTCTAGCCAAAGAAGTTTATGGTTTTCCCTGTCCTCTGGTTTCTCTTGAAATGTTACTTTTGAGGCCCTCTTTGAAGTTTACATTGTAGAGTATGGCCAAAGAAGTTTATGGTTTTCCCTATCCTTTGGTCTTTCTTAAATTTTTTCTTTAAAGGCCTTATTTGAAGTTTGATAAAATAATTTAGGGGTGTCCTCCTCTTTACTTTCACTGATTGTTATCTTGAATTTTTTCTTTATCTGAAAGTAATAACTAGAGAATTCAGGGGTTTCATGCTCTCTAGGATTGTTGGATTGCTGTCCTAAGGTTTTCCTAGTAGAGTGTGGCCAAATAAGTCTATGGTTTGTCTTGTCCATTGGTTTTTATTAAATAGTTACCTAAAATGATTTTCTTGTTGAAGTATGGTTAAAGGATTCTTAATTGCCCTAAGGTTTTATTGATTTCACAACTTACTGTCATTTCATATGTCATCTAACCTAAAAGATACACTTGATGTAGTTAGCTTGCCCTATGAAAACCCTTGCAGAGTTGATAAACAATTAAATCCTTTTATGAATCCATATCCCAATGGATTAATTCTTCTCATAGTCTATATATCCAACTGAAACAATCAGTCAATTAATCAAACAATTTATCAACCAAGAAAAACAAAACAAAAAGTCCTAGAACTTCATAACTAGCATAAAATCAGGAAACATAAGCATAAAGATAAATCATTTTCATCACAAACATAGAGAGATCCCACTCTGAATCCAGGAAGGCTAGGTCCTTGGACTCCAAAGCAGTCTGATGCGGTTCCCTACAGAGTTGTTCTTTCCAATCTTGCAAATCATGGGGAGCCAACATAATGGTGACCATACTGGGGAGTCTGAGTAATAAAACAACTTAAAATTTACCTTAGAAATTAGAAACCCCATTCAGAATTGGATGAATCAAGTGCTAGCCAAGACTGGTATCTGGTTGTTGATGGTGGACAACATCCAACCTCAAGACAGTCAAAATCATCCACCTGGCGACTCCACAACTCTCACTAGGCCTAAAGGCTCCACTAGTAGAAGAATACAGAGTGGTTGTGAAGATGCAGTAACCCTTTTCTCTAACTAATTAACAAAATGACAAGGTTTGTGGCAAACCTATTATCTAGTGAAATTTCAAATCAGTTATCAGAATTTCAGCTTGATGATGATTTCCTAAAAGTTGTCTTTATTATTTCGAAGTCAAGCAAATTTAACCCTGAAGCTAAGAAATTTTTTTTGGAGAGAGTGGTTGAAAGATATGAAACTGATATTGAACTCCTAAATTCTCAAATTCAGTCATACAATTTCTGAGATCCCAATGAATTCTTGGAAAATCCCCCTTCCCATAAGCAAGAGGAAATTGTACTACCTCTTGACTTACATATTGAGGATGATTATGCTTTCAAGTATCAGAATGAAGATGAGGTTTTCAGAGTTAATATTGGAGATATAACCAACCAACCAGTCATGGAAGGCCTAAAAACAAAAATCTTGTTGCTGCTTAATTGGCTGCATTGGCATTATTGTATCATTTAGAATAACAGAAATTTTCAGTAGATTAGGGTAGGTAGGTATGTAAAGAAAGATGATCGAAAAAAGACAAAAAAAACAAAAAAGGAAGGAAATAATAAAAGAGGGAAGATAAGAAGAGAAAAGGTAAAGCCCCATACCAAAAAAAGAATATTTCTGAAAGTGTGCAAGTCCAAATGCCACTGCTTTTTAAAGGAAGTCTTGTTTAGTCATACAGCCTAATAATGATTGAACAAATTATGAATTTTTGCAGATAGGTTAGAAAATGAAGATTTTCCAAATTGTTTAAACTTAGCTTATCAGTAGGAAAATATATTGGTTCCAAAGTCTAAATATGAACGAAAAAAGAGAAGAAATGGATAAAGGATAAATTCCAAATAAAATCCCTTAGTTCTAGTTTTACATTTTGCAAAACAAAATTTTTGTGTAGCTTGTCCAAAATGCCACAATTTCATGACAATCAAACTGCTTAATCTTGATTTAGTCATGCTTTAAATTCCATGTTGATAGATAGAGAATGAAAATATGTCAAACTTTTTAAATCCTGACAGATAAATAGATTAGGTAGAGAATAAAAGAGCTCATCAGTCTAATCTGAGCCTTTGGAAGATATAAGGGTAGAAATACATAGTTTTTTGCTTTCAAAATAAAAATGATGTCAAGGGTTTTCCAGTCTAAATGCACCCAAATAAAGAAAAAAATGTTAGAATGGAATGTTGGGTAGGTAGAATTAATTTGCAGGAAGCATGGTTGTCAAAGTTTAAAGGGTCACTGTTACAAAGAATTGCATCAGATCAATAATTACAAAATGAGATATCAGCCAAGTACAAACAAGGCACTGATCTACAAAGGCCAAAGATATGAATCTGAGGGTCTTGACACCTCCTAAAGGAGCTCCCTCCCTAGCTGGAGCCACTGTCATTCATCTGTATTCCACACTATCACTAGATGACTATGGTTTTTCTATACTATGCTAAAAATAACATTCCTTGACTATCAACTGTTTTCAGAAATCTCACTATCTTCGTTATCTTTATTTTTCCTAATTCATTATCTTTCATTTTTCCTCTTCAAATTACCCTCATGTTCTGAAATCCCATGTTTTGATCCTAAATCCCTCATTTCTACCTTTTCCCATTTACCTAAAAAACCCGTTTAACCCCTCCTTTCACTCATCTCCCTCTTTCCTTTCAAAACAATAAAAAAACACTTTTTCTCATTGTTTTTGAATAATTTTTATATCTCATTTGAGACCCACTATTTAAAATAAGACCCCGTTTTATTTTAAAATACCTGACACCCCTTATATGCTTTAAGCCCTCGCTTTAAAGCCTTTAAATTATGCTCTAAACCTTAACCTCGTCGCTTCTTTAAAAACACCCGACTCCTTCATATTTTAAACCCTCGGGATAAATTTACCCTTGCTCTCATAAAACCCTGGACCAATTTATATTTAAGCGTCCCCGATTAAATAAACCTTGGGCCCCACATTATTAACACCCCACGCTAAGCCTTTTTAAACCTGCCATCTTATTCAAAGACATGGGACCCACCTTTCTAAACCTACCCACGGTCCAAACCCCTCGACCACCATTGGATAAACTCCTCCCTCTTCAAAGGCCCTAATCCCACATTTGAAATCCAAATGCACGATGGTTAAGAACCTTTGGACCATTTGATATCGGTAGTATTACCACCATCACATCCTGCCATGCGGCACCTCCTCTATGGTATCGCATCCCTACCAATAAAACCACGTCACTGCCTATCGACCATTCAAAAAACCACTTACCGCCTCCCGCCATAACCCTAACACCACTGACCGTCGTTCAAACGTGTCAAACCCCAAATCCATGCGATGAGCCCCTATCCACCACATATGCCACTGTAACACTCTAAAAAGGTCCAAAATCCCCAAAAAACACAGAAAACCCACAAACCCCATCGTCCGGACTCTGTCCACAACAAGATTTAGAAATTAACAATTTTTTTTAGTGATTAGGTGATTATACATGGCATAGAATGCATAATTTGCGTTATGAAGTCCAAAAATGATTAAATCAAGCTCTCTGGGTGATGATCCAGTAGCTTTTTTTACTCAGAAGGACCAGGAGCACAAGATCAGTATAAATCACCAATGGATCATGACCATTGGTGGTTATTCAAACAATCCAAAGGCAACAAGAGTTCTCCACAACGCAAAATAAAGAAAAATAATTTTGCACAGTGGCTGTGCAGAGATACAGGAAAATAAAGAACACAGTCACCAAACATTCAAAGATAAAAGAAATTAAAGTGTTGATCAAATTTCAAAGGCAAATAAATAGGATTAGAAGACAGAGATCAGAGGTAAAATTAGATCAGAAAAATTGAAATGAGAAAGAATATCTTAGGAGACAAATCAGAGTTAAGGAAAAGATCAATCCAGGTATAAACTAAACAGGGTTTAAAGGACAAATCAAAGGTAAATTAGCATAGAAGGTAGATCTGAATGATAAGGAAGAACAACAATTACTTCTTCAAAACACATTTGCCACGTACAACCTCATAAAAGGAGCTACAGTTATTAAAATAGTCATAGATATTTTTAGGTATCTCAAAATTTATTGTAAAAGTTAATGAAAAGCAATAAAAGTAAAACATATCCTAAAGTTAGCTCAACAGTAAATTAGGAAGTTATTATTACAGTGAGTTAGTCAGTGATATTTTTCCTTGGGCCTTGCATGGTATCAAAGGTCAAGATTAAATTAACTCTATATAATAAATACAAATATTTCACCGTAGGTTAGGGAAACCTCCTCATTTTCCAGATAAATACTGCATGTATTATTCATTTTTAGTGTTGGTTGGTTGTTGCTGGTTGCTGAGTTGATTGCTAGGATGGATTTCGATCTATCTCTGAGTTGCAGAGATTGTTGCATTGGAGTATTGTAATTGTTTTGGACATTAGTAATACAATCACATTCACAAGATTCTTGAGCTATGTTAATGGTGATGTTATCCTTCTTTGTCAATGTTTATCTTATGTTTTCCATATTGTCCATAATTTCTCTGATAAAAGAACATAAATTTTAGATTAAGATATGTTGTCTTGGCACCTTAATTTTTTCTGCTTCTTTCATCTTAATTTTTTCTTCTGCAAGTTCTGATTAGAGAATTTAGGGTCATCCTTCTCTTTAGTTCCACCTATCTTGTTTCCTTGAAATTTATTTAGTAGATTCTAGCCAAAGAAGTTTATGTTTTTCCCTGTCCTTTGGTTTGTCTTGAAATGTTACTTTTGAGGCCTTCTTTGAAGTTTACATAGAAGAGTATGGCCAAATAATTTTATGGTTTTCCATGTCATTTGGTCTTTCTAAAATTGTTTATTTAAAGACCTTCTTTGAAGTTTGATTAAAGAATTCAGGGGTGTCCTGCCTTTTAGTTTCACTAACTGTTATCTTGAATATTTTCTTTGACTAAAAGTAATAATTAGAGAATTTAGGGGTGTCTTGCTCTCTAGGATTGCTGGATTATTGTCCTAAGGTTTACCTACTAGAGTGTGGCCAAATAAGTCTATGGTTTTTCTTGTCCTTTGGTTTATCTTAAACAGTTACCTAAAAGGCTTTTCTTGTTGAAGTATAGTTAAAGGATTCTTTATTTCCCTTTAGTTTTACTGATTTCACAGCTTACAGTCATTTCATATTTCATCTAATCTAAAAGATCCACTTGATATAGTTAGCTTGCCCTATGAAAACCCTTGCAGAGTTGATGAATAATTAAATCCTTTTATGACTCCATAGCCCAATGGATTAATGCTTCTCATAGTCTATCTATTCAACAGAAACAATTAATCAATTTATCAAACAATATATCAACCAATCAAAACAAAACAGACATTCTTATAACCTCATAACTAGCCTAAAATAAGAAAACATAAGCATAAAAATAAATCATCTTCATCACAAACATAGAGAGATCCCTCTGTGAGTCTAGGAAGGATAGGTCTTTGGACTCCAAAGTGGTATGATGTGGTTCACTGCAGACTTTTTCTTTCCATTCTTGCAAATCACAGGGAGCCAACAATATTCAATAAGCCTTCCTATCATAATAGCGAGGTACCTCTATGATTTTTGATGAATTTATCATCAAATTTTTCGATAGGTTTCAATTTCAACTACTTTGACATGGGATAATTCCATGAGGTTGATTGTAGTTCTATAGAATATTGACAAAAGTAAAGGCTTAACCCAACACGAGGCCCTCATCCATGTACATGAATGACTAACTTCCCTTCCCAACATTTTCTAGTTATGGATATAGTTGTTGATTCCTAGATGATTCTAGCTTCAGTGAATCACATAGTAGTGCCTCATGGTTACTTGGTGACATCATCACATGGGAAGCCACCAACATCTAATGATATATATGGGATAGGAACATCTAGCTTTTCAACATGGCTTGAATATCAGTGGCTATTAATAATAACACTATTGATAGTAATAATTTATTTAAAGAGATGATTCCACATTATCATAAAATAATTGATATGATAATGGAATAATGAAATAACATGAAAGAAAGGAGCGAAAGGGATAAACAAAGGGAAATATAGGAGGTCAGTTGGTGGAATTGCAAGGAGGATCAAGGGGAGAGAGGGAAACATATACGAAAGGAAAATAATAAGGAGAAGATGTAAAAATTAGGAGTTGGTGAGATGAGTGATGAGCTATTATGTAAGAAGCTTTGGAAGTAGAGGAAAAAACAAAACAAAGGATGTAAATAACAAAACAAAATAAGATCGAAGAGTAGAGGATATTGGAGGAAGAAAATAAGAAGTAAGAACAATAATAGAATCATAAACATGAAGGAGGAGAGAGGCTAATCACAATAGAAGAAGAAATAAAAAAAAACAAGCTAAGGAGCAAGAGAAAAAATGGAAACTAGCAGAGGAGGGAAGACAGATGTAGGACATAGAGCTTGCTCAATTGATTGATGCATTGATAGAGATTGTAGACATGGAGGAGGAATGAGAACTACATAATCAAGATGTTGACCTGATGCCAAGTACACAACAAGTCACCATTCAGTTTCCACCACCTCAAGAAGCAAATTTAGCTCCAGATGAGGAAGAGGAAGTTGTTCTCTTGATGATGATACAATTATGGACACATAAAATATTTCCTATGATTAACTCCGAAATAATATTATACAAGCGCTAAGGAGGCATTTTATATACTACCTAGCATTAGTTGGATTTATTAGAGAAAGTGTGAATGTGTGAAACACAAGGAAGAATACCAATGCCATTGTCACAACCATCTTGGGCTTCGCAGGTGCAAGTGAAAAAATGAGTATTTGATGGTCGAGAATAATCAACTAGCACATAACTTATAGAGGTTCTATTTAGGTGAAGCCTATGAGCCAAATACTAGTGGTAAAATTATTATTAATATAATGCAAAAAAAATTCATTATTAACCCTAATACTAATATTAAAATATATTATTATTATTATTATTATTATTAAATATAATATTCATATTAATATATTATAATGTTAATATTATTAAATGTAATAACTTTGGACTCATACAATATTCAATTTGTTATATAACTCTAGATATATATGAGAGGGAAGAAAAAAGACATAGAGTGATAAATGTGGAGAGATACGGAGAATGACAAGGGAGAGATGGAAATAAACTGAAGGAGAAGGGAGAGGAGGAATGAAGAGAGAGATAGGGACAAGAGTGAGAGAGGTAGAGAAGGGTAACATAGGGAGAGCGAGACACAAATATGGAGGGAGGAGAGAGGGACGGAGATAGTGAGAGGATTGGAGGGTAGAGAGAGGGAGAGATATGGGAGAAGAGAGAGGAGGGAGGAGAGTAAGGGAAATATCAGAAGGACGAGAGAGAGGGGTAGATAGATGGAGTTAGACGGGAAGAGAGGGATGGAAGAAGAAAGATATATAGAGGGAAAAGTGGAGAGAGAGGGAGTGGCAAGGGAGAGATGGATGGAGAGTGTGTATGTTTAGGGGTGAGATAAAGAGACAAATAAGGAGAGGTGGAGAGAAGGGGGGCGAGAAGGAGAGAGAAGGGGAGAGGGAGGGATATAGTAACATAGTTGGAGAGATAGTGATCTAGGTGGATATTGGTGGTCACCCTCATTTTATTCCTAGAGCCCCATCATTGTTTCTTTCAGTTTTTTCAGTTTCCTTAACTGTAGCCCAATTTACTATTTTTAGCAGTTTTTCGGGTTCTAAACTTTCAGAGCCATTTCGAGGCCCTAAACGACATGTTTTGGAAAAACTGAGAGCAACATGGATTTTCCTTTGATTTTTGTCACATAAAAATCTGTAGTCCTCGGATAGATATTTCTAACAAAGTATTGTGCGCGTCAAACATAGATCGCATGCCAAAGTTACGTGCACGGTAAGATTGATGTACCAATTTTCCCAAACGGGGCCCATAGTTTTGGTGCTTGATCTCCTAGGGTTAGGTTTTTGAATTTTTAGGGTTTTCCATTGTTTCTCAATAATAAATAGGCCCTCAAACCTCATCGGAACACAGTTCAGAGGCCTGTAGCCTCCACATATCTTCGCAGAGATAAGTTACCAGTGCCCTAGCTAGTTTATTACCATTCTATCTATAAGCATATTTTAGTTATTTGATATTAATGAAATGAAGTTTTATTTCTACTGTATATCTTATTTTATGTGTATTTGTGTATTTCATTTTGTTTCTACATATATCCAGATCAGTGGTATCAGAGCAATCTACTCTTTCTCGATCCTTCTTTGCATGTCCCCAATGAGGTCGGGGTATAAGGAGGTAGGGCTTGATTTGGTTGAACCTTTGCAAGATCAACCTCACAAACTCCAATGGCGCCCCATCGGGGAAGAAAAGAAATATGAGGGAGCAGGATATCCTTTCAAAATATTGCTCGAAGAGTCCCTCGAGAAACAAAGGAACACAATGATGGATAACTTTTCCCAGAACCTTCAACGACTGCCCATCATCGGTGCATCTACATCCAATAGTCAATCTCAAGGTGCCACCCCTTTTAAGGTACAAATAAATTTTGAAATTCCAATATTTGAGGGCCAAATATATGTAGACGTTATATATAGATGGTTGAATCTATTAGAAGGATATTTTTCGATTCATGAATTTTCCGACTGGGAGAAGATTGTTTTTCCACTCCTCAAATCCATCCATGATGTCAAGGACTGGTGGGAAACCTACTGTGAGAAAAATGAAGAGGGGGAACCTTCTATTTTCTTGGTTGTACCCACTTGGAATTATGTCGGAAACACCATCAAGGAACAATATTATCCCGTGGGAAGCTATGAGGAAAAGTACATACAATGGACTACGCTGCGGCAACAAAGGGATCAAGATGTGCATGAATTGACGAATCTGTTCCATACCCTGTGCACAAATTTGGGAATCAAATATTTAGAGAAGCATTCGGTGTTGAAGTACCACAATTGTCTACATAGATACATTTAGTAGGAAATCGAGTTCCTCTACATATGCTCTCTTGGTACAGCATACTGGTATGATGCCAAGATTAAGCAGAAATTCAAACAGAAGAAGCAAGACTTTGGATGTGAGAATTAAAAGCAAGGGAAAGGTGCCCCCAAACCACAGAACAAAGGAAAAAGCCAAGGCATCGCAGCCCAAGATAACCTGTCGAATCCATAAGAAAATAACAACACCACAAAGCTGAAGAAGGACATGGGAAAGTGGTGTGAGTTCCATAAGAGCCCCACTCACAACAGAAGTGAGTGTCGAGCCAAGAAGTCACTAGTGACTGAGATGAAGGCTTCTGAATCAGTTGCATGCTCTGACTCTGAACCAAAACTCGAAAAGTAGAATGAAAAAGGGAAGAAAATTATCGATGCAGATCCCAACGGCATCGTTTCCACCAAAAATATCCAGAGGAGCAGGAGCGTCTCTTGCACTCCCAGATGTTGTTAAAGGGTTCCTTGCTACAGTTCATTGTCTACAGTGGGAGCCAAAAGAACATCATTTCAGCAGAGGTCATGAAGCGGTTGGGCTTGCTAACCACATCACACCCACAACCGTACACCATTGGGTGGCTTCACCAAGAACATGATCTCCGCATCAGCCAGCAGTGTCACCTTCCCTACAGCATCAACCCCTTCACAGATGAGGTATTATGTGAAATTTCTCCTCTTCATGTTTGTGATGTATTATTATACCAACTATACTTGTGGAAGCGACATGTTGTGTATGAGTCCCGGCCTTGTGCTATTATTGTTACTTTAGAAAATAACTTGTACATGATATAGAGGTACCATCGCTTGCCGCTATCTCTTTGGTTACTGCAAAACAATGCAGTAAGCTCATTTCCAAAACTAGGAAATTTTATTTCCTGATGATCCATCCTTAAGGAAAAAAGAAGATTGTGGCCACGACCTCTAGAGAGGGCTCCTCCACACAAAAATAAAAAATATGCAAGGTCGTGGACGAGTACAGGGACATCTTCACCTCACCCGTAGGGGTACCTTTGTACTGTCAGGTCAAGAACCCCATCGATCTTACCCCAAGTGTGTCGTTGCCTAATGGACCAATTTATTGATGCTCTTCTCTGTAGAAAGATGAAATCAAGAGGCAGATTCAGGAGTTGCTACAGAAAGGTCACATCCAAGCAAATTCATTACCCTGTAGGAGCCCAATCGTGTTGGTTCAGAAGAAGGATGGGACTTGGAGACTCTATAGTGACTATCGGGCACTGAACAAGGTCACTTTCTAGAATAGGTACTCGATCCCATGGATTTATGACTTTTTAGAACAACCAAAAGGGAAAAAATATTTCAAAAATATCAACTTGAAGTCCACATATCGCCAAGTAACAATCAAACCCTCTAACGCGTGGAAGACTACCTTCAAAGCCAAGGAGGTACTCTTCGAATGGCTGGTCATGCCTTTCGGGTTAACAAATGCTCCCCCAACCTTCATGAGGCTGATGGATGACAACTTGCGTTGGCCATTCACCAACTCATTTGTAGTAGTGTACTTGGATGACATCCTGATATTCAGCTAGAATTGGGAAGAGAACCTCCACCACATCTGACAAGTCCTCCAAACACTGCGGCAACACAAGTTGTGTGCCAATTTGGAGAAGTGCACTTTTGGAATGATCAAGATTCAATATCTAGGATACATTATTGATGAGCGAGGGGTACATGTGGATCTAACCAAGATCCAACTCACTCGGGATTAGCCCGCACAAATTACTATAACAAACCTTTCCATATTTCTGGGTATTTCTAATTTCTACCATAGGTTCGTGTTGGGATTCTCTCATATCACTTGGCCCTTGAGTCAAGTCCCCAAGGGAGGAATGAAAGAAAAATTCTTTTGGTCGAATCTTAACAGAAGGCATTCATAGAATTGAAACATCACCTCGACTCTGCCCTAGTGCTCACATGACCAAACATGGAACAACCATTTGAGATCGATAAATATGCTTCTGACTATGCTATTGGGGAAGTTCTTACTCAACAGGGGCATCCAATGGAATATCACAGTAAGAAACTATTCGAGACAGTCCGCAAGTATTCCACTTATGAAAAAGAAATTTATTCCATTGTCCAGGCTTGTAAAAAATTGAAGCATTACATTTTGGGGAAGGAAACGGTCATCCACATAGACCACTGACCCATAATGTTCATATAGATGCAAGGGAATTTGCAGAACAATCACCATCAGAATTGGTCCACATATTTACAACAATTCCATTTGAACATCAAGTACAAGAAGGGCAGCACCAATAATGTTGTAGACTACCTCAGCCGACCACTAATCATGGCATTAACCATCATTATTCACTCTTATGGGCACAATACTTATGATTGGCTTCTTCTCTATGAGAAGGATCCCGAATTTGACCACACATACAAGACACTCTTGGAGGGTACGTAAATTCCAAAATTTCACCTCCAGGATGCACTGCTATTTCACTTGGGACACCTTTGTGTTCCTTCAAGCGAGTGTGCCAAGGTGATTTTGGAAGCCCACTATAGTCGAGTTGCTCGGAATTTTGAGGTTGAGAAAACAATTGTAGTACTGCAAAAGTATTTCTATTGGACGAGCCTTCGACAAGATTCCAAGAATTACATCATATCCTACACTTCGTGTGTTATTTCCAAATCGACCAACAAGAAGCAAGGCCTCTATACTCTGCTACCTACCCCTAGTCGACCTTGGGAATCCATCTCCATATATTACATATCGAGCCTTCCTTCTAGTAAGCATGAAAACTATTGTGTTTTTGTGTTCGTCGACAGATTCTCGAAGATGTCCATTATGGCGGCCTACAAGAAGAATATCATGACAAAAGGAACTGCTAAACTCTTCTTTGAATGAGTGTGGGTGCACCTCGGGATCACACAATCTATCATATCAAATCAGGATAGCAGATTCCTCAACACATTTTGGTCTAGCCTCTGGTCAATGTTGGACACCAAGCTCACCAAGTCCGCAATATTCCATCCCCAAATTGATGGTAAGATAGATGTTGTCAACAGGATGATTGTGGGTACATGGGATGAGATCCTTCCCAATGCACAACACGGTTATAAGTGGATTTCCACAGCTCAAGCAGCCACATCCCCTTTCAGGTGGGCTTGGGATTCCAGCCACTATGTCCCATTAACATAGCCATTCCATTTGTAGCCATTCATGTCGATTGGGCTCATTTCCAGTCTGAGGCTGACAAGGCGAACAACTCCATTGAGAACATTCAACACATCCCCCAATAGGTTCATCACATATTGGACAGAGCCAATGCTAAGTAAAAGCATTGACATGATCAACATCAAGTGCCACACAACGTCCATGTGGGTGACAAAGTGTGGCTACATTTGCAGAATGAGCGCCTCGTTTGACCCAATCACAAGCTTCGCCTGCTCCGATATGGGTCTTACACCATCATCAAGGCTATAGGGGCCAATGCCTTCGATCTCAGTATTCCACCATTCCTTGGTCTGCACCAAGTCTTCAATGTGGATTTCCTTCATCCCTACTTCCCACCTCTATTGGACACCTCCAACATTGCATAACAATGCACACCAATAGAGTTAAACCAAGACTACATGGAACATGCCACCATAGATCGTATCATGGACATGAAAACCAAGAACAATTTCCAACAAAAGATCCAACCGTATTGTGTTGTCAAAGCTGGCCAACTCCTACACCAAGGAAAATGGTTCACCAGGGACCAAGCTCAATAGAAGTTTCCTCATCTCATGGAGGAACTCAACGTAATGGGGACCATTTCTTCCTAATGGGGGAGGAAAGATCCAGGTGGATTTTAGTGGCCACCCGCCTATTCCACTTGGGGCCTCACCATTATTTCTTTCAGTTTTTTTCATTTTCCTTAATTTTAGCACAATTTATTATTTTTAGCAGTTTTTTGTAGTCCTCAGATAGATATTTCTAACGAGGTATTGTGCACATCAAACGGATATTGCATGCCAATGTTACTTGCCCAGGAAGATTGATGTACCAATTTACCCAAATAGGGCCCATAGTTTTGGCATTTCATCTCCTAGGGTTGTTTTTTGGATGTTTAGGGTTTTCCATTGCTTATTAATAATAAATATGCTCTCGAGCCTCATTATAACATAGTTAAGAGGCCTATAACTTCCACATCTCTTCTCAGAGATAAGATACTAGTGCCCTAGCTAGTTTATTTCCATTTTGTGAGTAAGAATATTTTAGTTATTTTCTTTTAATTAAATGAAGTTTTATTTATGCTGCATTTCTTCTTTTATGTGTATTTATGTATTTCATTATGTTTCTGCATAAATCCAGATAAAATAGAGAGAGAGAGTGATGGGGGAAGGGAGAGGATTTGAGGGCAGAGAAAGAGAGAGAGAGAGAGAGAGAGAGATGGGGATGAGAGAGGAAGGTAGGTGAGAAAGGGAGAGAGAGGAAGGATGAGAGATAAGACTCAGAGAGAGAGGAGGATAAAGGGAGGGAGAGAGGAGGAGATATGGATGGATAGAGAGATGGAGTTGGAGGGGGAGAGAGGGAGCGAAGAAGAAATAGATAGAGCGAGAAGTAGAGAGAGAGGGAGTGACAAGGGAGAGAGGGAGAGAGAGTGTGTATTATTTGGGGTGAGATAAAGAGCCAAAGAAGGAGAGATAGAGAGAAAGGGGGATAGAAGGAGAGAGGAGAGAGGTAGGGATATAGTAACAGGGTTTGGGGAAGAGAGATGGAGGTAGGAGAGAAAGGGAGAGAGAGGAATGATAAGAGAGAAGACTTGAGAGAGGGGATCATAAAGGGAGGGAGAGAGGAGGAGAGAGGGATGGATAGAGAGATGGATTTGGAGGGGAAGAGAGGGATGGATAGAGAGATGGAGTTGGAGGGGGAGAGAGGGAGGGAAGAATAAATACATAGAGAGTGAGAAGTGGAGAGGGAGAGAGAGTGACAAGGGATAGAATGAGAGAGAGAGTGTGTATGTTTGGGGGTGAGTTAAAGAAACAAATAAGGAGAGATGCAGATAAGGAGAGATGGAGATAAGGGGGGAGATAAGGAGAGAGGGAGATATATAGTAACAGAGTTGGAGGGCGAAGAGAGAGAAAGAGAGAGAGAGGTGGGAAAGAAAGGGTGAGAGAGGAAGGAAGAGAGAGGATGTGAGAGAGTGGAGAGAGGGAGGAAAATAGAGATGGATTTGGGGGGGGGGGGGGGAGGGAGGTAAGAGAAAAGACATAGAGAGATAAAGGTGGAGAGAGAGAGAGAGAGAGAGAGAGAGAGAGAGAAGGAATATGGAGAGAGAGGGAGAGAGGTTAGAAATATGAAAGAGAGATAGAAGCAGGGGAGAGGGAGATAAGGGGAAGATATAGATATATATGGATGTTGAATAGAGTGAAGAAGAGAGAGAGGGAGAGAGTGGGGGAGGGACAAATAGCTTGATAGATATGGAATGAGAGAGCATGTGTGTTTGAGGGGTGAGATAGAGAGACAAAGAAGGAGCGATGGAGAAAGATATAGATATAGATGGAGGGGGCAGAGATGAAAGAATATTTCTTTCACTATATGCATTTATTTGAATGTGGAATGTGATTTATAATCCTATTTTATTGCTTGCACTAGATGCATTGATTTTAGTGCAAATATTTATTTCTAATGATATTTGATTTCTTGCACTAGATGCATTTATTTCAATGTAGATTATTTCTAATCCTATTTAATTACTTGCAGTAAATGCATTGATTTTAGCATAGATGGTGATTTCCAATCCTACTTGACTGGTTGCAGTAGATGCATTTATTTCAATGAAGATTTTGGTTTCTAATTATATTTGATTGATTTCTCTAGATGCATATATTTCAATGTTGGTGATTTCTAATCCTATTTGATTTCTTGCAATAAATTCATTGAAATGGAGAGAGAGGAAGGAAGATGAGAGAGTCAAGAGAGGGAGGGAAAGAGATATGGATTTGGAGGGGAGAGAGAGGGAGGTAAGAAAAAATACATAGAGAGATAAAGGTGGATGGAGAGAGAGAGAGAGGGAGCTATAAGGAAGATGGAGAGAGAGGGAGCTATAAGGAAGATGGAGAGAGAGGGAGAGAGGTTAGCATGAGGAAAGAGAGATAGAAGCTGGGGAGAGGGAGAGAAGGGGAAGATAGATATATATATGGAAGGTGAAGAGAGGGAAGAAAAATGATATGGAGAGAGGGAGGGAGGGAAAAAGAGCTTGATAGATATGGAGTGAGAGAGAATGTGAATTTGGGGGGTGGGATATATATACAAATAAGGAGAGATGGAGGGAGATATAGATATAGATGGAGGGTGCAGAAAGGGAAGAATATTTATTGCACTAGTTGCACTGATTTCAATGTGAATGGTGATTTCTAATCCTATTTGATTACGGCTAATGGATGCATTTATTTTAGTGTAGAAATTCATTTCTAATGATATTTGATTACTTGCACTAGATGCATTGATTTCAATGATGATGATTTCTAATCCTATTTAATTTCTTGCACTTAATGCATTGATTTTAGTGCAGATGGTGATTTTTAATCCTATTTTATTGCTTTCAATAGATCAATTTATTTCAATGTAGATGTTTATTTCTAATCATATTTGATTGCTTTCTCTAAATGCATAAATTTAAATGTAGATGATTTCTAATTCTACTTGATTTATTTCACTAAATGCATTGAAAGGGAGAGAGAGGAAGGAAGAGAGAGGATTTGAGAGATTCAAGAGAGGGAGGGGAAGAGAGATGGATTTGGGGGGGGCGGGGGGGGGGGGGAGTGGGGGAGAGAGAGAGGGAGATAAGAAAAAATACATAGAAATATAAAGCTGGAGGGAGAGAGAGGGAGTGATAAGGAAGATGGGAAGAGAGAGAGGTTAGCAAGAGGAAAGTGAGATGGAAGTGGGGGAGAGGGAGAGAAGGGGAAATTGGAGATATAGATGGAAGGTGAAGAGAGGGAAGCCGAGAGAGATGGAGAGAGGGAGGGATAGAAACACAAGGAAGGAGATATGGAGGGAGATATAGATATAAATGGAGGGGGGAAGAAAGGGAAGAATATTTCTTGCACTAGATGCATTGATTTTAATGTGGATGGTGATTTCTAATCCTATTTGATTGCTTGCACTAGATGCATTGATTTTAGTTTAGGTATTTATTTCTAATGATATTTGATTGCTTGAACCATATGGATTGATTTCAATGTAGATTATTTCTAATCCTATTTGGTTGTTTGCACAAAATGCATTGATTTTTGTGTACATGGTGATTTCTAATCCTATTGGTTGCTTGCACTAGATGAATTCATTTATATTTATATTTGATTGCTTGCTCTAGATGCATCGATTTTAATTTATATCATTTATAATCCTATTTTATTTCTTGCACTAAATTCATTGATTTCAGTGTAGATGGTGATTTCTAATCCTATTTTATTTCTTGCACTAAATGAATTGATTTCAGGGTAGATGTTGGTTTCTAATCCTATTTTCTTACTTGCACTAGACACATTGATTTGAGCGTAGATGTTGATTTCTAATCCTATTTGATTGCTTGTGTTAGATGCATTGATTTCAGTGTAGAAGTTATTTTCTAATATTATTTGACTCATTGAATTAGATGCATTGACTTGAGTGTAGGTGTCGATTTCCAATTTGATTTAATTGGATGTATGATGGTACATTAATTTTTAAAACGATTGGATTAATAGTCAGATTAATAGTCTACATTTATTTCAGTGTAAGCACAAAAAATTATTGACAATGTACATTGATTTTTGCGTTATAGTAATTCAACATATCAATATTGGAGAGAAAGAGGGACAATGTATGATGTTTACTACATTAACTTGAGCTAAAGATTTAAATGGTTTAGGATTTCATCTCTCATTTTCATATTATCGATATGAAAATATGACAAAACTGACAAGGGTGACAATAATAACAGTAGAATGAAATAGTTTGAGAGTGATCACAATGAAGACTATTTGTAATTGACTACATTCTTATTATTCACATTTTCTAGCATTCAACACTATTACTGTAACTTTGCATTCCAAACTTTTATTTCATAATTTTTCATCAGTAATGTTAATAACAATATTTATCACCTCAACAAACGAAGGTAAGTAAGAAAATATAAAATTAAATGACCAAGTTAATCTCACACATATTTAACATATTTAAAATAATTATATTAATATTAGATATGTTTACACATTATTGATAAAATTAATCATATATTCGATAAATTTTCCTTGGCTGCACATGACTGAAACTAACCTAGATCCATATTAACTTCGGATCTATCCAGTGCCGAGAGGGATCAATCTCTCAGGTGCAAACCTTTCTTCAAGTTTTGCACTAAAAAAAGAGGTTTGCACCTGGAGAGATTTGATCCCTCTCCGCGCTTGATGGATCCGAAGTTAAGATGGATTTAGGCTGGTAACATATAATATAATTATATAAATTGAATTCCTAATGGATAAAGATGAGAGCATTCATTAATATATTTCATATTAATAAAAAAATACATGAAAATAACTAAATTATAACTTTATTATATAGATATTAAAACAATAACCTTATTATAACCTTTTATATTGTTATTGTTAATTATAAAAATAATTAATATATAAGCTATATATTAAGCAATATTCTTAACCATGTACATGTTTATTTTGTAAAAACGTTTTGTTATAATATCATGACATACTATTATTACAAGTCAAAACCGCTATAAATCATGTCAATATAACACATATTTATAGTATTTTTTCTTTTAATTAATAACATTGTTACTGATGAAACAGGTAACCTGACCTCAAAACGGGAACTCTAGCCCAAAAAGACTCAAAAAACATGAAAAAACACCCCAAAAACAAAAAAAAGTGTATTCCGGAACGCACTTGGTTTTTTTTTAAGGTCAAATTTCAACATTTTATAAAATTATGCTAAAAACAAAATTGTTTCTTGAAAAAAGGATTGAAAAAACAACCTCAAAACAAAACCAATAGACATTGGAATAACCAAAAAAAAAAAATTGTCATATTTTTTACATTTTTAAAAATAGAAATAACATTTTTTAATTTTTAAAATTCAAACATTAAAAAAAACCTAAAATTTAAGAAAAAAATAAATTTAAAAAATAAAAACATTTTAAAGCTTCAAATTTAAAAATATATAGGAATAAAAAAATAAAAATAAAAACAAAATAAAATTTTTAATTCAAACATTAAAAAAAACCTAAAATTTAAGAAAAAAATTAAAAATTAAAAATTAAAAAAAAAATTAAAGATTAAAATTTCAAAATATATAGAAATAAAAATATTAAATTAAAAAGAAAAACAAGTTAAAAAAAGAAAGAAAGTATAAAAAATTAAATTTAAAAAAGAAAAAGAAAATATTTATTAAATTAAAAAAAAAAATTAAAAATTAAATTTTAAAAAAAAAAATTAAATTTAAAGAAATATATTAAATTTTAATAAATTTAAAACTTAAAAAAAAAAAAAAAACATTATTGAAATTAAAAGTAAAAAAAATTAAAAATTAATTAAAAATAAAAATGAAAAAAAAATACAATAAAAATATTAAATTTAAAGAAATATATATTAAAAAAACAAATAGATTTTAAAAAATATATTAAATTTAAATTATAAAAAATAAAATATATATATGAACTTAAATTAAAAATATATATATTAGATTTTATTAAATTAAAAAAAAATGTTAATATTAAAATAACAAATTAAATTAAAAAAAAAAATATTAAATTTTAATAAATAAATGAATAAACAAATAAATTTTGAAATAAAAATTAAATTTTAAATATAAAGGAAAAAAAAAACATTGTTAAAATAAAAAGTTAAAAAACTTTAAAAATCAATTAAAATTGAAAAATTGAAAAAAACAAATTAAAAAAAAAAATATTAAATAAAAAAATAAATAAAAAACAAATTAATTTGAAAATATTAAGTTTAACTTAAAAAAAAAAATCTAATTTTAAATACACAATTTTAATTGAAATAAAAAAATATAAAAGTTTTATGTAATTAAAAAAATAATACTAAAAAAATAAAAAATTAAAAAAAATATTAAATTCAAATAAATAAATTAAAAAAATACAAAATTTACTAAATTTTAAATAATTAAATGAAAAAACTAAACATAAAATTTAATAATAATAATAAATAAATAAATAAATAAAGTATTAAAAAAAAATCTAATAAAAATTATTAACAAAATTTAGAAAAAAAAATTAAAAACAAAAAATGAATAAAATTTAAAAAAATATTAAAAAAAATTAAAACAAATTAAATTTCAAATACAAAAATTAAATTTAAAAAATAAAAATAAAAATTTTGAATTAAAAAAAAAATCAAATTAAAGAAAAAAAAATATTAAAAATTAAAAAAATAAAAAACAAAAAGGAATTTTTTGATTGTTGTGGTGCTGCCAATCGGCCTCCTGCCCAGGTGATGGCGGAGGCCGGCCGTTAGGCGTGAGGCCGATTCCGAGAATCGCCCTCCCATGGCGAGAGGTCGATTCTGGGAATCACCCTCTCGCGATGCGGGAGGGCGATTCTCGGAATCGGCCTTTCGCGGCGGGAGGGCGATTCCCGGAGTCGGCCTCAAGGCGATTCTCGGAATCTGCCTCTCGCTGCAACAGGGCGATTCCCGGAATTGGCCTAAGGGCGATTCCTGGAATGGCCGAGGACGTGAGGGCGATTCTAAACGTCTCCCGCTACAGAGGGAAATTCCTGACCCGCCTGTGGTGATTCTCTAACGGCCCGCCAGGTGGCTATGAGGCCGGCCATTGGGCGGGCGGGGGGCTGTAGCCCCTACCCGCCCAGCGGGAGGCCGACTGGCGGCGCGACCACGATCAAAAAATTCTTTTATTTTTTTATTTTTTTTAATTTTTAATATATTTTTTTTTAAATTTGATTTTTTTTTTTTTTTTTTAATTCAAAAAATTTAATTTTTTTTTTTTTTTAATTCAAATTTTTTTATTTTAAATTTAAATTTATGGATATTTGTTTTTTAATTATTTGCACGTGTTTTTTTTCATTTTTTTTGTTTTTTAATGATAGCTTTTTTTATTATAATTCTTTTATTATAATTTTCTTTTTCAATTTTAATTTTTTTTTTTTTTAATTTGTTTTTTTGTTAATTTTAAAATTTATATTTTTGTTTTCTTATTATTATTATTTTTTTAATTTAAATTTTTAAATTTAATTTTTTCTTTTTTTGTATTTTATTTTTTTTATCTAAATTTTAATTTTGTAATTTAAATTATTTTTAAATTTTCTATTTTAAATTTTTTTTTAATTATATGGATTTTTTTAATAACTTAGAAAAAAATGTTTTTGATGTTTTTTTTTTTTTTTTTTTTTTTTAAATTGTTACTTTTTGTTTTTTTCTTTAAATTATGTGTTTTTTTTCAAATTTTGTCATTTCTTTTGATATAATTTTCGAATATTTTTGTTTTTTTTTGTTTTATTTATTTACTTTTGTTTAAATTTTTTATTTTTACGAGTTAATTTTGTTTTTTTTAACATTTTTATTGGTTTTTTATATGGTTTTTATATATATATTTTTTAATTAAGTTTTGTGTTTTATTACAAACCTGAAAATCACCACTCTAAAAAAAAAAAGGTTGATGCTGCATCAATACGTTTCAAAATTAGCATGAAAATCACCACTCAAAAAAAAAAAGTTGATGCTGCATCAATACGTTTCAAAATTAGCATGAAAATCACTAACATTTTAAAACAAATATTCATACTTCATAAATAAAAAAATTAAAGTGTCAAAAATGTGCTAAAAAAAAAAAAGAGGTGATTCTGCATCACCACTTTTCAAAATCGGGTGCTTTTTATGCTACCAAAAAAAAGTAGGTAACAGTGCGGTTGGGTGCTTTTTATGCTACCAAAAAAAAGTAGGTAACAGTGCGGTTACCTATTTCATCGGTAACATTGTTTAATCAATGAACTAAAAAATTTCAACTAGAATAACTGTTATCTCATAACCATTAATCCAAATACTACTACAATATTTTGAAATATTATCTGAAATTCAAATTTCTGTTATTCATATTTATTGACAATAAAATTCAAATTTTGGAAATATTATTTCAAAATAAACATGCTTATAGATATATTTATTATTTTTTAAATATATAACATAAATAATTTCATGATACAAAATTTGTGAAAAAGAAATTTCATAAAAATACTTAACAATGTAATAGTATGACTTGTATTTATAGTCTCTTTAAATGATAGCACTAATATATATAATGATGATTTTAATATACATAGCTAAAATATTTAATATTTTAATTTTAATAATTTGTACAGTTATATGAGTTTATAATTAATGTATCTCTTTTCTGAATTAGTTGATGTGAAACTTAGTAAGTGGGAGGAGGAAAGGTTATTTTCACACCATGCATTAAATGGAAAGGACATGACATGTCATCCCTCACCCACCTAATATTACAACCCCACATCAAATTTTTTTTTTTTAATGTTTTTACAAATTAGTGATAACTCAATCATGAGAGTTCTATGCCAAGATCATTTACTTTTTTCTCATGGCTCTATTTTTTCCTTCTCTATTTATGATGGAGATTCTCCATCTATTCATCATCTACTTATAGTAAAGAGATTCATGCATCCCTTCTATCCCTTTCCATTTTCTTTTATATGGATATATGTTGTTTCCTACCCATCTCTAAATTTACTTAGTGGTTTCAATGTTTGTTTCCAATCAATAAGTTCAATTTTATTTCTATAGCTCAACACATGTTGCTCTTCTCCCTATTTGGCCCTCATCATTTTCATCTCCCTTATATATCCTTGTCCGATTATCTAGTTCCTATCAATGAAATGACACATCATCATCCATCAGAGTGAAGGATGTGGTATTTAGGGAGGTTCTCATGCTTCTCAGAAAGTAAGTTTCTCCTCTAAGTTGATCGTTAAACAAATTTCATATGAGATATGACATGAGATTTAGGATGTAGAGATTGAGGTTGTTCGTGTAAGAGATTGCCACTTAGATTTAGATATTTTCACTGATGTGATTGCATAGATACTAGAGATAAGGAATACAAAAAAGACACTAGAGTTCATACAACAATGATTACTATAAGATGAAGACATCTCTCATCAAGATAATATTGAAAAGAATGCCATTAAAGATGAAGTCTCCATAATGTTAAAAAAAATCACAATAAAGATGAATTATTGTTAATGCTTGATGAAATGTAGCTTCAAATGAAAGATTGAGACTAGCTTCAAATGAAAGATTGAGACAATAAAAGAAGGTGTATAAAAGCTAGCTTAGGCCCATGATCCAATAAGGCAACTGCAATGGTTATTGAGATGAAATTCATTTTTTCTTATTGTGATTCAATAATTAATTTCACAAATAACTCATCAAAAACCAACATTAATCTGAAATATCTAATTTTATAAAACACTATTGATACATCTTTACACAAAATATATATATATATATATATATATATATATATATATATATATATATATATATATATATATATATTTATTTATTTATATATATTTATTTATTTATTTATTTGTGGTTTTTCTTATGAGATTAGCTTTTATAAACGGTTCACGAGAAACAGGTATAATGTCGAATAGTTGCCAACGGTGCAATGAAGTTTTGGATACGCCCCTTCGAAAAAGTCTCAAGTCACTAGCTTTTGTATTTGTGTGGAGTTTAAATATTCCTTCAAAGTTTTCTTAAAGAGATGGGAATGATATTTTTTTAGTTTTTTCAATATTTTAAAGGAAGGTGAAATATGATCTTTAAATACTTTTCCACATTGTCATAGTGAGATTTCAAATTTCCTTTATTCTTTTGGTGAAACTTTGAAACTTTTTCAAAAGGATTTTTTTAATGTTATTTTGAATTTACAGGGGATTTTTACTAGATGACCTTCTAATTCAGAGGTAAACAAAATAGGAAAAGGTGGTTGTTTATTTCTAAGGCTAAATGGTATATTAATCAAATCTAGAGAGGATTTTTTCCCATGATTTGCAATTCATCTCAGACTAATACTCAATTCTTTAAGATCAAATAGAATAAGTGTGAGGCCTTAGGTGACGCCTTCAAGTTCTACATCTTACACTACCACCAACTATCCTCCATAAGACCCAACTCTAGCAAGGAACAATATATCATCTTAGCATTGTAATGGTGGCACAATTTTCCAAAAAAATGTTCCATATTATGTTATGCATTGCTTAAGAAACACGATATTTTTAAAGGTACCCTAGGAACTGTATCCAAAATATCTTACCTTCACCCTAAAAATCCACCGATTGTGCATCTAATTATCCTTCGGAAGGTTTTATGTTCCCCCTAAAATCCCATCACCTCTCTATCTAATTGTTCCTGGGACCAAAAAGTAGTGAGATTAGGCTCATTAATTTTGATGATTTTTCTTATACTTGTAGCTCATAAAGGAATGATACTTTCTTTAGGAAAGAATAAATTTCCTTGGAAACCCATGATAATATCCACACCAATTCATGTTCACCTAAACCAACTTTCCAACACCAAAAAATATTGTAGTGCAAGAAACACGAAAGTCAAAATGTTCCACAATTTTATGGATTATGCATAGACTTGCGCTCATCTAATCCAATATAAAACTAAATCTAGCATTATGTACTTTTCCACCAACACTTTTCTCCACAAGCTTTCTCTAGTTAGGAAGTTTCACAATGATTTATTAGCCAAATAACTTTTAAATATAAATTTGTTTTTGATGCCCCATCCAACTTGTAGTTTGGGTCTCACAATAATTTTCCAATTGATAAGATGATATCTTAGATACTCTTACTTTCCTTTCTAAATATAATTGAAGCATGTTTCTGAATTTTATTTAATATTTGATACAGATCACATTCCATTAGATGTCAATAAAACAAAATTACTTAAAGAATAAATTTTATCAAAACCAATATTCCACCTCAAGTATTTGAGAACCAATACTTATTCATTTTCAGAAGATAGCCTAGCTATTTCATACCTTTTTTCTAAATCAAAGGCATTCAGACAGAAAATATCCACCATGTAGTTGTATAGGTCCTCATCAATGGAAGGGAAATAAAGGGTTGTTTTGAGCACATTGACCATCATGCTTCTTGTAGAACAAAAAGGATATAGGATTTTATTTAGTTGTTCAAATTCAAATTTTGAGAAAAAATAAAATTAAAAAAAAACATTGTCTAATAAGAAAAAATATGTTACTTTCTCAAGCATAATTTTTAAGAATTTTAGCTTCTTTTGTCATATGGCTTCGATAAGAGCATGGAAAAGTCCTTATACTAACAAGAGAAATGGATAGGGGGAATTGGGTACCATTGTTGGAATCTCCTTGAAGATAGAAAAAGTATGAACATAACCCATTTATGAGAAACAAAAATTCAGTTGATGTAGCACATTCGATTATCCATTTTATGTCCTAGTAATAAAACCAAATTTATAACATGACTATACCGAGATAGAGTGAAGAAGCATGGTCATAGGATTTACATAAGTCTAGTTTGAGAACAAATATAGAATACCTATTCTTTTATTGAGTTTAGACATCCTAGGATGTACATATTCTTTCATCGATAATTCAAAATTTTCATGTAAAATGACATTTGACAACACTTATTTGATCCTTCTGGCTACTAAATTTGGAAATATTTTTATACAAGAAATTAGAAAGGGAAATAGGATTGAGACCATTAAAGGTATTATGATTATTGAATTTTCGAATCAAAGTGGTGAAGGTAGAGTTGATGCTCCTGATAAGTTATGAATGAAGCATGTCTCCTCAATTACTAGCAAGAGGTCATCCCTAAGAGTCTCAAAAAAAATATGCAAAGAAATCTACCATCCAACAATCTAGGTTAGTGATATTGTCTTGTTTAAAATACATCACAAATTCTAATAATTCTTTCTTTGTGACTAGTTTAAAGATATTTTCATTCATCTCCTCTTTAATAAGGGTCGGGAATAGACCACTAGATCAAGGACCTTGCTCATATCTATATGCTGAAATTCTATACATATTTCTTTGAAATGTTAAGCATGTAGATTAAAGATTACTTGAAATACAAATTTTTGTTACCCTCTTGCATTTCTGAACTCCAAAATAGTAATTATATTTTCTCTATATCTTTAAAAATGCTGAGAGCACTGTTATTTGACTACCCAACTTTATCAAAGGTGCATGACTTCTAAGACTTGAATTCATGTTGGACTATAATAGCTCAAGCTTCTTTTCATTATTCATAGGTTCCTATGAGAATTTGTCATGGTTAAGAGATGCAAATAGAACTTAGAGAATATTAGCATGTGACATTCCACCATGGTTATGGGATGCAAATGAAACTTGAAGCTCTTTCTCCACAACCAAATTTTCTTTGATGGAATATCTAATTTCTCTTCTTCACATAATATATTAATAAATATTGTGTATGTTGTAAAATTAGAATAATAATTTAATTTAATATTAATAAAAAAATAAAAATGTGTTAATATATTTTGAATTTAAAACCATTATAAATTTAAATTAGCTTGGAATAAATGTGTAAATAGGAAAATAAAATCATTGTAAATGAACTTACAATCAATATATAAAATATATAGTATTTTTCTCAAATAATTATTAACAAATACATGTTTATTCCAATTAAAGAAAAATAAAAAAATATAGATAAAAATGTTAAAACATATAAACATTAAGTCAATTTAAAAGTAAAATAACTTTACAAGTATTTTATATAAATATATCAAATATTAGATAATTTATTATCAAATATATTAGATAATTGATTATCAAATATATTTATAAGTAAATAATAATTTATATAAACTCCTTAAAAAATTAATTTAATTTCAATGATAAATAAAGCATAATTGAATATTACATATGTATATTTCAGAGGCTACCATTAAAGAGTATTCCTATAACATAACAAGGTGGGCATGATAATTTAAATTAATCTTGTCAGAATGCATAAATTAATGGGTAGATGGTTTTGTTGCTTTTTGTGTGACCACAATTGAGAGCACGATGAAATATTCCTTTATTTATTGCTTTTCTGCCAAAACCGTCTTGTGTTAAATTTAAATTTAAATTTATGACGAGAATACCTGAGCCGGCGGTACATGACAAGGTCGTTTCGATCGTGGGATGGTTATAATGGAAGGAACTGCGAAATTTTGTAAGTTATGACGAGAGGAGATGAGTAAGCACTATAATGACAATCTGCTATCTACCATGGGAGACTTCTAATGCAAGAAATTCAAATTCAGAACCCCATTCGTTGACGTTGATCACACATTTCCGGTCTCTATTATGGGAGAGTTAAAAGGTAACAGAGTGAAATTTAGAACCCCATTCGTTGATGTTGATGGCGCATTTCTTTACCTGAACTGTGTTTGAAACGACCTTCGTTCTTATCATCGAAGTTAATATAATAATTCCACTTTAAGAGCGACCGCGATGTAATGTTTTGTACACATATGGGTATTTCAAAGCAATGGCAATTCGAGGATAAGAAGGGATCAACCAGACGACGAATCAGCACCTAGTCATTAGCCTTACGCTCGCTCTACTTGACTACGTTTTTGACACATTATTCTTAAGCATGTAAATGTTTATTTTCAAAAAACATAATTGTTATAATATCATCATTACAAATCCAAAACACTATAAATCATGTTAATATGACAATGGATGATATGAAAGTTTTTTTTAATTAACTAATTTAACTACAAAATTTCAACCAGTATAATTATGATTTCATAAATTTCAACCATTATTCCAATTATTATTATGTAAAAGTCAGCCAATTTTTTTTTATTCACATCATAGTTATTGATAATTAAATTTAAATTTTAGAAATTTTATTTCAAAATAAATGTGTTTAGATATATAATTTTTTTTTTTTTTAAATATATAACAAACAATTTGATGGTACAAAATTTGTGAAAAAATAATTTCAGAAAAATACTTCACAATGTAATACTACATTTTTATTTATAGTCTCTATAAAATTATAGCACTAATATAGATGATGATGATTTTAATATATATAGTTAAAATATTTAATATTTTTATTTTTTAATTATTATATGTATTATTGAATATATTTTTTAATTGATAATAATGCTTTATTAAAAAAAAGTTGTGATGTCAAATTTAATAAGTGAGAGTTTCACAACATGCATTGAATGAGAAGGACATGACATGTCATCTCTCACCCACCTAATATTAGAACCCCATGCCAAAAGTTTATTTGTTTAATGGTTTCACAAATTAGTGATAACTCAATCATGAGAGTTGGATCCCAAGATCATTTAATTTTTCATGTGGCTCTATTCTTTCCTATCTCTAATTATGACGAGGGTCTTCTTCATCTATTCATCACCTACTTCTACTAAAGATATGAATGCCTCCCTTCTATTCATTTCCATTTTCTTTGATATGGGCACCTTTTGTTTCCTACCCATCTCTAATTTTCCTTAATGGTTTCAATGTTATTTTTCAACCAAGAATATTCGGTTTTCTTTCTATAGCTCGACCCATGCTTCTCTTCTACGTATTTGGCCCTCATCATTTCCATTTCCCCTGGAGTCCATCCTTGTCCCATTATCTAGTTCCTATCAATGCAATGACACATCATCATGCATCGAGTCACTGAGAAGTGAAGGATGTGGTATTTAGGGAGGTTCTCATGCCTGCTAGAAAGTAAGTTTGTCCTCTAGGTTGTTCCTTAAACAAATTTCATATGAGATATGACATGACTTTTAGGAAGTAGAGATTGAGGTTATTCAGGTAAGATATTGCCACTTAGATTTAGATATTTTCACTGATGTCATTGCATGTATTCTAAAGATAAGGAATACAAGAGGATGGATTCTAGACACAAGGAATGCAAGAGGACATCAAAGTTCACACAATCAACATTTACTACAAGATGAATACATATCTCATCAAGAAAATGTTGAGTAATGACATTAAAGATGAAGTCTAGATAATGTTGAAAAGAATGACATTAAAGATGAAGTCTTGTTAATGCTTGATAAAATGTACCTTCAAATGAAAGCTCTAGACAATAAAATAGGGTGTATAAAAGATAGCTTGGGCCATGATCCTGTAAGGCAACTGTAATTCCAATTGAGATGGAATCTAATATTTATTCCTAATTTTTGAAATGATTTTGAAACATTTAGTTTTTTCTTTTTCTTTTTTTCTTTTTATAGATATTTTGGAATAAATATTAAGAGATTAATCTACCTATTAAATAATTTTTTTCTTTGTTATAATTTTAATCTTTCAAAATATCATGTAAAAAAAAATTATTTAAATTTCAATAATTAATTTCCCAAATAACCAATCAAAAACTAGCATTAAGATTTGAAATATATAATTTTATAAATTCACAATAAAATTAACTTAGCAAAAAAAAATTTAATACATCTTTGCACAAATAACATGGTAATATATATATAATCATACGATGGTATGGTAAGTTTTATTTGGGAAACTTGAAGCGTCATCTTATACTTTTGTGGGTTTTCTTATCCAGCGTAGCTGTTATTTGGGATACATTTCTCTTTTTTAAGTTATGATGATTACACATGAATTACTCGTATAATGCCGAGGTTTTTCGCTTATGGTATGGTTCTTAAGCAACCAATTGTGAACTCCACTCTGAGGACCTTTAGTGCGCATTTTGTTACATTAAATGTGTTTGAAATGAGCTTCATCCTTATCACCATGGGATGACATATTCATTCAACTTTGAAATCGACTCTCAAGTAACCATCTTGCTCATCGACTGTTCTGGTAGATAAACGGTTGACGAGAAACATGTATAATGTTCAATAGTTTCCCATGATGCAACGAATATTTGGAAACGCTCCTTCAAAGAAGTCTCAAATCACCATTTTTTATATATGTGTGGAGTTTAAAAATTCCTTAAAAGTTTTCCTTCCAAGATAAAGAGGTAGGAATTTTAGTTTTTTTTCTAGAGGTAGGAATTTTAGGTTTTTTTTTTCAATATTTTGAAAGAAGGTGAAATATGATATTTAAATAGCTTTCCACATTGTCACAGAGAGAGTTCGAAGTTCCTTTAGTCTTTAGTGAATTTTTTTAAGGATTTTTTAATGCTATGTTTAATTTAGAAATGGTTTTTAACTAAATGGCTTTCTAACTCAAATGAGACATTCCTGGTGAAAAAAAAGGAAAATATGTTTGTTTAATTTTAAGGAAAAATGACATATCAATCACATCTAGAGAGAAATTTTGACTTGCAGTTCGTTTCAAGCTAATACCCAGTTCTTTTGAATCAATTAGAATAAGTGTGAGGCCTTAGGCGATGCCTTCAACTTCCAAAAATTACACGACCACCAACTCTACTCCATAAGACCCAACTCTAGCAAGGAAAAATATCCCATCTTAGCATTGTAATGGTGGCACAATTTTCCAAAAAACAATTCCATCTTATGCTATGCATTGCTTAAGAAACATGATATTTTTAAATTTCCTCTAGGAACTCTATCCAAAAGGTCTTACCTTCACCCTGAAAATCCAACGCATGTGCATATAATTGTCCTTGGGAAGGTCTTATCTTCATCCTAAAATCTTATCACCTCTCCATTTAATTGTTCCTCCAACAAAATGTAGCGAGATGAGGATCATTGATTTTGATAAGTGTGCTTATACTTGTAGCTCATAAATAAATGATAATTTCTTAAGGAAAGAAGAAATTTCCTTGGAAATCGAGGATTACATCCCCACCAATTCAAGTCCACCTAAGAAAACATTCCAAAGCCAAAAAATACCATAGTGGAAGAAACACCAAAGTCAAAATGTTCCAGCATTGGATGGATTACACATAGAATTTCCATCTATCTAATCCAATCTAAAAATCAATCTAACACTATGTACTTTTTTACCAACACTTTTCTCCACAATATTTCTTTAGTTAGGAAGTTCCACAATGTTTTTTTAGCCAAATTATTTTCAAATATAAATTTTTTTTTGATGCCCCATCCACCTTGTATTTTGGGTCTCAAAATGACTTTCCAATTGATAAGGTGAGATCTTGATACTCCTCTTTTCCTTTCTAAAGATAATTGAAACATGATTTCTGAAATTTATTTAATATTCGAGATGGATCAGGTTCCATTCGAAGTTAATAAAGAAAAATTAGTACAAGAATAAATTTTATCAAAACCAATATTCCACCTCAAGTATTTAATAGCCCATAATTATACATGTTTAGAAGATAACCTAAGTATTTGATTCATTTTTTCTAAATCAAAGGCATTGATAGAGAAAATATCGACCATGTAGTTTTATAGGTTCTCGTCAATGGAAGGGAAATAAAGGGTTATTTTGAGAACATTGACCATCAATATTTTTGTAGAAAAAAATGGATATAGGATTTCCTTTAGTTTAAATTCAAATTTTGAGAAAAAATAAAATAACAAAACATTGTCTAATAAGAAAAAATATGTTAGTTTCTCAAACACAATTTTTAAGCATTTTAGCTTATTTTGTCATATTGCTTCAAGAAGAGCATGGCAGAGTCTTTATACTATTAAGAGAGATGGATAGGGGGAATTGGGTACCATTGTTAAAATATTTTTGAAGACAGAAAAAACATAAACATAACCCATTTATGAGAAACAAAAAGCAAGGTAATGTAGCACATTCAATTATCCATTTTACCTCCTAGTAATAAAACCAAATTTGTAACATGCCTAGATGGAGATATAGTGAAGAAGCATGGTCATAGGATTTAGATAAGTCGAGTTTGAAAACAACTATAGAATACATATTTGTTTATATTGAGTTTAGACATCCTAGGATGTACATATTCTGTCATCGATAATTCAAAAATTTTCTTTTAAAATGACATTTTACAACATTTATTTGAGCATTATGGCTATCAAATTTGGAAACATTTTATACAAGAAATTAGAAAGGGAAATAGGTTTTACATCATTATACGTATTATGATTATTGAATTTGGGAATCAAAGTGCTGAAAATAGAGTTAATGGTCCTGATACGTTATGAATTAAGCATGTCTCCTCGATTACTAGGAAGAGGTCACCACTAGGAGTCTAAAAAAAATATGCAAAGAAATATACCATCCAGCCAACTAGGTTAGTGATATTGTCTTGTTTAAACGAAATCATGAATTCTAACAATTTTATATTTGTAACTAGCTTAAAGATATGTTCATTCATCTCCTCATTAATAAGGACTAGGAATATACCAACTAGATCAAGGACCTTGCTCATTTATATATGCCCAAATTCTATAAAGATTTATATGAAATGTTAAACATATATATTAAAGAGTTTTTGAAATACTAATTTTTGTTACCCTGTTGTATCTCTGAACTTCCAAATAGTAATTATATTTTCTCTATGTTTGTAAAAATGCTGAGAGCACGTAGTTATTTGACTACACAACTTCATTCAAGGTGCACGACTTGACTCCAATTCGTCTCAGACCATAATAGCTCAAGCTTCTTTTCATTGTTCATATGCTCTTATAAGAATTTTTCAGGGTTAAGGGATGCAAATGGAGCTTAGAGAATATTAACATGTGAGATTCCACCATAGAGCTATGAGATGCAAATGAAACTTCAAGCTAGTGCTCCACAACCAATTTTTCCTTCATGAAATAACCAATTTATGTCTCACACACTATATTAGTAAATATCTTTTATGTTATAAAATTATAATAATAATTTAATTTTAATAAAAAATATACAACTATATAAATACATTATAAATTTAAATTAACTTTGAATAAATATGTCAATGAATTACGAATATAAAATCACTCTAACTTTAAATTAGCGCTTATATATATAATATTTTTCTCAAATAATTATTAATAAATACATTTTGATTCTAATCTCCCGGAAAGCAAAACAATTTAATCTTAGTAAAAATATTCAAACATATAAACATTCGGTCAATTCAAAAATAAGATAAATTAAGAATTTAATCTTGATAGAAATATTAAAACATATAAACATTCAGTCAATTCAAAATTAAGATAAATTAACAATTTAATTTATTATCAAATATATTTATAAGTAAATAATAATTTATATAACCTCCTTAAAAAATAATTTAATTTGAATGATAAGATAAAACATAATAAAGTATTCCCTATGTATATTTGAGAGGCTACAATTAAAGCGTATTCTTATAACATAACAAGGTGGGCATGATGATTTAAATTATTCTTTACTAAATCTGAGAATGCATAAATTAATGGGTACGATGGTTTTGTTGCGTTTTGTGTGGTCACAATTGAGAGCACCATGAAATATTCCTTTATTTATTGGTTTTCTGCCAAAATCGTCTTGTGTTAAATATAAATATAAATTTATGATGAGAAGATCTGAGTCAGCGGTATATGACTGTACCAAGCTCGTCTCCATCGTGGGAGGGTTATAATGGAAGAAATTGCGAATGACAATCTGGTCTCTATCATGGGAGACTTATAATGCAAGAAAGTCTAATGCGGATCCCCATTCGTTGATGTTGATGGCACCTTTCTTTAGATGAACTGTGTTTGAAACGACCTTCGTTCTTATCATCATGGTTAACATATTATATTCTATATATAAAGTTGAAAAGACGACCACCTAAAAAGGTTCAGAGTTCGGTGGCTTTATGGCTATGGTGATAATCTTTAAATTATATCACAGAGGCTAGTCATATGTTTTATTTTTAGTGAATATGAGAGATGGACATCTCAAAAGCAATGACAATCCGAGTATAAGAAGGGTTCAACCAGACGAGGAATCAGCACCCAGTTATAAGCCTTAGCGTTCACTTTACTTGACTACGTGTTTCATACACATTATTCATTCTTTCTTCTTTTGCCTACCCTTCATCTGTGCGTCTTTACTCCTTGCTGCAGCCTCATATTTTCGGGAAGCATGAGTGCCAAGATTCATCCACGCGAAGTAGAGATTGCCGAGCATGCAGCTTGGATCGACGATGAGGTCTCCAAGGCATCTGCCACAACGCTCACAGTGTGGAAAAAGTCTCTTGTTTTCAGCTGCAATGGATGTACTGTTTTCGACTCGAGCGGCAACCTTGTGTTTAGAGTGGACAACTATCCTTCAGATACCAAGGACCAACTCGTTCTCATGGATGCTGGAGGAATGGCTATTCTCACAATGCGGCGAAAGGTATACAAACATATATAATATCCTTCGATTGGATTTCTCTCGTTTTCCCTTTAGAAGAACAAAATCTGTAAAACGTTTGAAAGCACACTGAATTGTATTATTGTATGTGAAACAGAGGTTGAGTCTACAGAATGAATGGCGAGGATTCTTAGGAGAGTTCCGGGATGCCCAACCATTGTTTGTTCTGAGAAGGCCGCCATCTCTCTTAATAACCAGAAAGAGCTTAGCAGAAGTGTACATGTGTACTTCTTCGGCTAAAAGCAAAATGAAGAAGACACCAGATTACCGTCTTGAAGGATGTTATGCCAAGCGTTGCTTCACCCTTGTGAACAACTTTAGCGAGGTTGTTGCAGAGGTATGTAGGTGTCGAGATGATTTGTTACATGTGTACATGTATGCTAAGAGTAATTCATTGGACTGCATTCGTGCCAAGTTCTGAAAATATTTGGTGTTTTCCTTGCAGGTGAAGCCAAAGCAGGTAAGATCAGATATAAGGTTGGGAGGAGATGTGTTCAATCTGATAGTGATGCCTGGCTACGACCAAGCTTTCGTTATGGGGCTGATTATCGCTCTCGATCAGATCATGCCTTCGGATTGAACGTCCAAGAGGTACCAGAAGGAAACGGAGAGAAGAGGAATATGTTTTAGGCTTTCCTCCTCTCTTGGGATTTGAAATTCCAAATTCCGCTGGAGAGGATTTCAAGGTACAGAATCCCACTTCGGAATATGTGACAACTGTGGAACAGCATGTTTGGCCGGACTCCAATGCCATGTTTAGAGTGTGTTAGGTTATCCTTTCTACACGTGGATAACCTAACAGAGTGGACTTTGCAGTCTCCTTTCGGCCTAGATAAGGATTGTTAACCCTGACCATCTACAGCTTATCTTCATTGAAAAAAGCGTAACCCTATTTTACGAAAGAAGACGAACATGGTGCCCCATTCCCATGTGCATATTGCGTATTGAAGAACTTGGTGTTCATTTCCATGTGAATATTTGTAAATTGAGTTGTGTATAGTAAGATGCATACGTTTATCTTTTGCTGAGGAAAGATGAGTATGTTTTTTCGGTTGAGTAATTTACTGCGCAGATGGTATGGCATGGACATGATTAGATGGTATGTAAATTGAATTTTATAAAAGTAAAATGTACATGATTATTTGCGTTGAGGATTTTTCTGTTAATTTTTTGTTGGGATAAGGGCACTTTCTTTTGAAGTGCATGGTAGGGTTTTTAACTCTCGAGTGTTATTTAGCCTTAGAATTCTCAAGGGTAGTTTTCAAATGACAAGCAACGCTAACGAAGTGTCATCAATTTAAAGAAAGCTCAGATACTTTTTTCTGTGTGAATCTACGACTGAGGTTACGTATGTTAAACATTGGTGGATACCATTCTATTCATTTCAACAGGCAAAGACGTGAGTGGGCTATGAGTTGACTTAATTATAAAAAGAGTCCATTCACTAGCGAGCAAATAAGAAAATACTTTATAAAGCCTCAAAATGTATCAAAACACGTTTCACTTCTTCATCAGTAAAATGCAGCAGGTATTACTTTGTTATTAAAAAAAAATATGATACATAATTTTCATAATTTTATGATACAAAATCAAAATAAAAAAATAGTTTTTGGAAGACACTTCTCATTTAATAGAATGGCTTGCCTTTTATATATTTTTTATAAAATGCTAATTATATAGATTGAGTTTATTACTAGCAATTGTTTTTGAAGGTGTGCAAAGATAAATATGGTTATCATATTACTGTAAAAATATGAGGAAATGTGTTCAGAGTTGCAATAGTCTCACACTTGTGCCCATACCTGCCTCAAGAATGTTGTTCAAACAACCATTCCTCTCTAAATCATTTTTTAGAATCACTTAATTTTAATGTTATGAGCAAGTTGAATCTATTTATATATAAAATAAATAAAAATAAAAAAATAAGAAAGTTTAAAAAACACAAAATTACAATATGACTAAAGAATAGAATGTGTTTTTAAATTAAATTTGTTTATAATATTTTTATTTTTTTTTGTAAATTTAGTAGTTCCTTACCATTTTCTGTTTATCAAAAAGAGGGTAGGTTGCAACCTATAAATATTTGGTGGCCTCAACCTTCCCAGAGGAAACGAGGTCTGCTGGCCACCTTAAAGCATTAAATGCCATCCAAGATTGAAATTGTTTCTTTCTTCTACTAGCCACTATGTCAATTTTACTGTTTGAAACAAATTCTATTGGACAACTTAAAACATAAAAGCTATCCGAAAAAATCATAAAAACTTAAAGCATGATATGTTATCCATCTGAAGAGTTAATCGGTGCTAGATCTTTTGTTGTTGATCTGGGCATGTCAACTTGTTGCATCTGTTCAAGCTACCTTTCGATTATGCCAATTCGAGCTATTGCATGGTACTGTGACACCCTGATATCTTGGATTTATTTTTTTATTTTCTGAAGTATTAATATCAATTCAGGACTGCCATCAGTTGGTTGTAAGCTTTGCAGTGCTTTGGCTAGCAAGCATTTGAGAGTCCAATATGTGTGGATGGTTTGATGAAAGAGAGAAAGACATCCTCTAGTATTCCCAGGATCAAATACAAAATCCATGTTTTCCTCCTGGACCTCTATGTCTTCTTCATTACTGTTACTTTCTCTCTCCCAACCCTGAATTACGTTTCGAATCTATGGAGGATTACCAATAGAGTAAACTCCCAAGAGATTCTCCATTATCTCTTTCTTCGTCTTTCTGCCTCTCTTGCTTGGCTCAGCCATGTTTTTTGAAAGCTGCTGCTTTCTTTTATCTCTGGGCGGATGCTTTGCAGATTGCCTTTTCACCATTGCTATAATCAGGATGAGTTTAAATAGCTGCTGAGCTAAATCTATATATATTTGCAGAGAGCCTGTAGAAGGTGGTAAATTAGTTACTGAGAACCCAGGAAATGTAAGGGGTATTTCCGCCACAGTGGAGTAAACCAAGGAGATATGAATGCCTATCACTTTACAGAGATAGAGACGGTTTGACAAACACAACTGACACAAACACAACTTCCTATCTACCTTACTGCAGACAGTATTTACCCAGTTGGCTTGAAGGAAAACAGAACTAGGATATTGACTGACCCAATTACAAGAATAAAGGGTTTTAAAAACTTGACAGACTTCTTTCATTTTATCATGGCATCGCATGCTAGAGATTTCATAAGATTGAGATGCCCAACCTTGAATTTTCACCAGGCCATGAAGAAAATAGGCCAAGAACCTTTCAATGAGCAGCCACAGAAGCAAAATTCTATAAGTTTTTCTAAAACAAGGCTGAATAGCCTTTAGAGAGATGAGAAAATTTAGGTTTTTAATCATGCTACAGGCGAAATCAATGCTAGAGATTACAAGGTTGAATAGCCTTTAGAGAGATGAGAAAATTTAGGTTTTTAATCATGCTACAGGTGAAATCAATGCTAGAGATTACATGCCAAAGATTAAGAGAAGAGCGATTGTATTTCCTACCCATTCCGTCATTACAAATATGAACAAGGATGGGGACAAGAACCATAACATACCATTAAGCCTGAGAGCGAAAACGTTGTAGTGTTGGCGAGGCGTGTTCTATAGCCAATCCTTCCAGACCTCCACAACTGCTCCCGCTAGGAAGAATGTTCTGCCTTCGACTCTTTGCTTCATTCCTTAAAGTCCTCTGCAACTTTTTCCAATGTCGCTCTGACATGGTTGGCTGGCATTCCATTTCTACCATTATGAACCGGTATGTAGAGTATCGTCCTTCTCTCTCTGTAGGCTTAATTAATGATGACAGTTTGGGCCATGCCGTCGTCACATGCCACCACTTTTCTATTGTCCTACAAATTAAAAATATATTTAAAACAACATAAAATCACAATCTAGAGATAAGTTTCATAAGTGTACTTCTAATAAGGAGCTAGGGAGAAAGATAAAATACTATATTGAAGAGTTTAGTCTCACTCATAATCATAGCAAAAAGGGTACATAGAGGTCAATATTTCTTCTAGAGCCAAAAAAATTATTTCTCAGCAAATGACTAATTCTCATCAACTCCTTTGTGAAACAGGGCACTAGAAAAGTCCAAAAGAACTATGGGAAGAAAGATAATGCTTTTTTTCTCTCCTAGAAAAGTGTAAATAGAAAAATATTTTCATTTTAGAATGTAAGAACCTCAAAAAACAAAAAGGAAAGTTATGTAGATATTATGGTAGCTTTTGGGGTAATCTGTTCAACTCCTTAGAGTTTATTGTCAGGCATCACAAGAAAAGGGTAGAATACAATAACTATATGGAAAAGAAATCTCTCTCATAGGCTATATTTATCCTTATAGACATTAAAATAATTTCTTTCTTTCTTTCTCATCTTTCCAGAAATACTTATTGCTTCCTTTGCGAGCTCTTGCCCTTCACACAATAACTAGTGACCATGTAAGTTAAATGTAGATAAGAAGTCTTTATGTCAAGGATGACCATTCCTAAAAAAAAATACCCAATAAATTGAATTTATCATAATTAGTTAAAGCAATTTTGTGTGGTAGTTATCTTGAGAATCTCCAAAGCATACCAAAAATTTAGAAATTTTCTGTTGTATAAAAAAATTGGTTAGGCTATGATGTAGTTGTAAATTAGTGGAAAAAAAATAAAAATTAAACCCATTTAATTTTTCAATTAAAAATTTTATATGGTTCTACCTAAAAATACCTTAACCACCTAAAGGAAATATTTAAAAAAATATAATCTAATGTAAATCTTATCATATTTATTAATATGCTAGGATCAAGAATAGTGTAAAAAACCATGCAAAAAATGGTTTTTTTAAATCAAACTTAATTTAAGGTGCTTGGTCCCTATATTCATAAGCACTACATCATAAATATCATGGATTTTGAAAGTGAAACTCCATAACCACATCCTAAAAATGAATATATTTAGTGTTTATTTATGATATATAAATAAATATTCGACTACGAAAAAATTAAAATCAACCTATGTAAAACCCTTATAACTTTCCTAGTTCCAAGATGAAAATAATTTATTATATTTTAATAAAATAAAAAATATTTTAGTGTAAAATTTGTATGACTTTGGTAATTGATTTGTTGCATGAACCTACTTATTTAACATATAAATAAATATATTTAATAATATTATTTCCACATTATTCATGAATCAATAGTGGGAGTAATAGTGGGAGTAATAGATGTTCCTCTATTAAGTATTTTTTTGATCTATAATCAAAATTTAAACTTTAATAATTTTGATCATTTTATTTATTTTATTTCTATAAAATAAAATCATATATATCTTAAAAAGTGAAGTTTATCTCATTGATGTACTAGATGTAAAAAGAAAATAAAATAAAAAAAAGAGTAAACATACAACCAAGTACAACCCACATAAAAAAAGTAAACACACAACCAATATCCATTGTGTGTTTCTCTATATGAAAAACTATTTTTATTAATAACCAAAAATGTTAAATTGGTTGGTTCAAAAGGAAACCCTGGGCACCCACTTGCATTTTTCAGCAACTATCATTCTATGGTAAATGGAAAAAGTAATATAACTTTTATATATATATGCTTAATTTTCATGCCATTCCTGTATGGGATTATGAGGAGTTGATCTCTCTTATGCCTTTCAAGTGAGAGAAAGCCTAATAAAACTCTCCATTTTTTTTCAATGGAATAAAACTTGGGTGTTTAGGTGACATCATTGTGATCTCAAGTTCAACTCTGGTAAATTAACATGTTTAACCTCTCAAATATAGAAAGTGTGTTGTGTCCTTAAGTGAATATATTCTATATACTATCAATACTAACCTAAGGCTATAAAAAAACAAATTTATTTATACAAACAATTCTCCCATCCTAATTTTTTTTTAAAAACAAAATAATTCATATTTATAATTTAAATATTCAATTAAATCACCAAAAATATCACATCTTTTTTCATCAATGCTAGTCATCCCTATGCTACAGATTTATGATGTTTTCTTTGCAACATGTGGTAAATTTCTAGTTATATATAATCTTACATTAATCATGTATCGTTTATATTTTCATATACACTAAAATGTATACAATGTTGCATTATTATGTGATTGTATCTAAATAATTATGATCTCATGTAAATACATAATTACAATTAAAACTGGTGGGATATGTCTCTTGACCCTCGAGTAGAGAAGTCCTCAGAAAATAGAATCTACATTCACATATATACTTGAAGTTTATATATTCTAGAAAACCTAAAAAAGAATGGAATTCTCTTGCAATATGAATCATTTATGTCCAAAGTGCTAAATAAATATATAAATTAATTAATAATTGGATATACATAAATAATATTTAAATATTACATACATAAAAATATAAAACCTAGAAAAATAAATGCAATCAAGCATATTTTCATGATTGCAAATCTCTTTCATTTAGTTATTCTCTAATAATCTACTATTATTCATAATAATCATCACACATATTTCTATTGTGTGAGTAGAGATAATAATTTATATACATATATCAAACGAATAATGATTATATCATTGCACTATATCGTTTTATTTTAAAATAACTTTTGAGTGGTTATAAAATTGTTTTTATTTCAAGCCATAAAAAGGGTCTTTCATTTTACCCATACACAATGATCGCTTTGCAATTCAAAATCATTTGGAGGTTATCCAATACAATTTTAACCTTATGAGCTTATTTCATTTCTTATCTTCAGTAAGAGCACGACTAAGTGTTTCTACCAGAAAGAGAAATGGATAAGGCGAAAGTGGGCACCCTTGTTGTGACCTCCTCGAAGATAGAACAATATTAAAATGACCCATTTATGAGAACCACAAAGTTCGATTATGTGGCACATGTAATTATCCATTTTACCTCCTAGAAATAAAACCCAATTTATAACTTGACTAGTTGGAGATATAGCTAAGAAGGATGCTCATAGGATTTAGATAAGTAAAGTTTGATAACTACTATAAAATAGTGATTTGTTGTGATTGACGATAGACATATTACAATGTACCTATCTCTTCGTGGATGAACCCAATTTTGATGAATACAAAATTTTCATCTAAAATGACATTTTTCGAGACTGATTTGATCCTTATGGCAATCACTTTTGTAAGGAATTTATACAAACAATTATGGATCGAATTAGGCTTGAAACCATTAAACATATTATGGCATTTGAATTGTGTAATCAAAGAGATGAAAGTAGATTCAATGCTCCTAACATGTCACCAATTAAACGAGTCTCCTCAACTATTAGTAATAATAGGTCATCACTAGGAGTCCCAAAAAGTTTCCAATTAAACGAGTCTCCTCAACTATTAGTAATAATAGGTCATCACTAGGAGTCCCAAAAAGTTTGCAAGGAAATATATCATCTGGCCATCTAGGTTACGTTTATTGTTTTTTTTGAAATACATCATGAATTCTAACAATTCATTCTTTGTGACTAGCTTATATAGCCCTTCATTCATCTCATCATTTATAAGGGTTGGGAATAGGCTAACTAAACTGAGGAACTGGCTCATCCATATGCCTAGGTTTTGTAAAGAGTTATTTGAATGTGAAACAATCATCCATATGCCCAAGTTTTGTAATGAGTTATTTCAATGTGAAACACTTAGATTAGAGAGTGCTTTGAAATCATATTTTTTATCCCTTGTTGCGTATGTAAACTCTAAAATAGTATTTATATTTTCTCTATACTTATAAAAATGTAGAAATCACTTAGTATTTTGATCACCTCCCTTATCCAAAGTGGACGACATCTCAAACTCCACTCCTTCTCTTTGTCCAATGATAACTTGGACCATAATATCGTCAGCTTCCTTACATTGTTCAGATCTTCTTGTAAGAATTAATCATAGTTATTGGATACAAATAAAGCATAAAAATTAAGAAAGCAATATCTAATTCATAGAATAACAAATTTCTCTAATATAAAATTAAAATAATAATTTAATTTAATTTAATTTAATTTTAATAAAAAATAATATATATATATATATATATATATATATATATATATATATATATATATATATATATATATATATATATATATATATATATATATCACACTAGTTTGAAATAAATATACAAAATATTTACTTTCGAATAAATCTTTATGGAAATATTGAAAAATATAAACACCCATTCCATTAAAAAATAGGGACAATTTAGGATTATTTTAGATAAATATATTTAATATTAAATAATTTATTTTCAAATATATTTATAAATAAATAAAATTTTATGTAATTTTTGAAAAAAATAATTTATTTTTAATGATAAGATAAAACATAAAAAAATATTCGCTAAGCTATAATTAAAATGTATTTGGATAACATAACACACTGAGTATGAGAATTTAAATTAATCTTTATTATTATTATTATTATCCAAATTCAATTTTAAGGTCAAACTCAAGTGACACCAAATTGATGTATAAGACCTCGAATAACATAACATAGTGAGCATGAGAATTATTATTATTATTATTATTATTATTATTATCTGATTTACATAGTGAGAATGAGAATTTAAAATAATCTTTATTATTATTATTATTATTTTATTTTAAGGTCACAACCAAGCTAGACACCAGATTGGTGTATAAGACCATCTTGTCTTTGGGACAAGAGACCTAAACATACATTCTCTACCTCTCCAATTTTAAAATTATAACTTCTTGAGAAAAAACACATATTTTCTCGAGAAGAAACACATATTAATCATTAAGATCACTTCAAAAAATATTAGAATGGATAAATTCATCCATAAAATGGTTTTCTTGCTTTCTGTGGTGTCACAATTAAGAGCACCGTCCCATATTCTTTTGTTTATCGCTTTTTGAAAAAAAGCTTCGTGTTAATTTTCACGAGTTAGGATGAGCAGACATGAGTAAGCACTATAGGACAAACTGGTCTCGATCGTGGGATAGTTATAATGCAAGAAATTGACAAATTTTATAAGTTATCATGAGAAGACACGAGCAAGCACTATGATGATCACCGGCTCTCTATAATGGCATAGTAATAAAGCAAGGAATTGAGAACCTCATTTGTTGATGTTGATTCACACCTTTCTTTACATTAAATGTGTTTGAAACGACCTCCATTCTCATCATAACGGTTAAGATATTAATTCCCACTAATTTCATAACGGTTAAGATATTAATTCCATTCAGACTCTTATCCCAACCTTATTATACTCTAAATATAACGTTGAATAGACGACCAGTAACGTTGAACAGGCGACCACCAATTACATTCTATCTATAACACCAACTATATTCTAAATTTAACGTTGAATAGACGACCACCAATAAAGTTTAGAGTTAGATGGCTTTATCGTTATAGTTTTGATCAATAAATATATCGCATGAGCTACTCATATATTTTGTTTTTAGTGAATAACGTTGAATAGACGACCAGTAACGTTGAGCAGGCGACCACCAATTACATTCTATCTATAACACCAATTATATTCTAAATTTAACGTTGAATAGAAGACCACCAATAAAGTTTAGAGTAAGATGGCTTTATCGTTATAGTTTTGATCAATAAATATATCGCATGAGCTACTCATATATTTTGTTTTTAGTGAATATGAGTGATGGGTATTTCAAAGCAATGGCAATTCGAGTATAAGAAGGGATCAACCAGACGAGGGATCAGCACCCAGTCAGTAGCCTGAGTATAAAAAATATATTATGAAGCCTCAAAATGTATCAAAACAGCTTTATTTCTTCATCAGTAAAACGCAGCGGGGATTTGGTTAATTAGTTTGTCACAAAGTACTTTAAATTAACTTTTTTACCATGAAAGTTTAAAATGCGGCTTGATTTTTGTAAAATATAATAGAATTGTATAAATTCAATGGATAATGGATAGACATTAGAATATTTATTAATATATTCATTACAACACTTATAACATGTTTTATAGTAATAAAAATTATTATATATTTTATATTAATAAAATTTATTTATATTAGTAAAAAATATTTTTAATCATATAAATGTTTATTTTAAAAAAAAGCTTGTTATAATATCATCACATACTAATATTACAAATCTAAAATACTATCAAGTTAATATGATATATGTTGATATGACAGTTTCTTTTAATAAATTAATTTAACTAAAATATTTCAATCAATATAAGTATTATTTGGTAAATTTCAACCATTAATCCAACTACTACTATTAAGAGAAAGTCAAACTTTTATTCACACATAATAGTTAATTTGTAAAAAAATAATTTCACAAAAATAATTAACAATGTAATACAATAGTTTGTATTTATAATCTCTATAAAATGACAGCAGTAATATATATGATGATGATTTTAATAGACATAGTTAAAATATTTAATATTTTAATTTTTTTAAATTATTATATTTATTATTGTTTTTTCTTTATTGATAATAATGTTTCATAATAATTTGTATAATTATATGAGATTACAATTAATGCAATTTATTTTTGAATTAGGTGATGTGAAACTTAATAAGTGAGAGGAGGAAACATTGTTTTCACACCATGCATTAAATGGGAAGGACATGACATGTGAGCTCTCACCCACCTAATATTACAACCCCATGCAAAAAATTATTTGTTTAATGGTTTCACAAATTAGTGATAACTCAATCATGAGAGTTGGGTGCCAGGATCATTTAATTTTTCAGGTGGCTCTATTCTTTCCTATCTCTAATTATGATGGAGGTCTTCTCCATCTACTTATCATCTACTTCTAGTGAAGATATTCATGCCTCCCTTCTATTTGTTTCCGTTTTCTTTTATAAGGACATATGGTGTTTCCTACCTGTCTCTAAGTTATCTTAATGGCATCAATGTTGGTTTTCAACCAAGAAGATCATTTTTCTTGCTATAGCTAGACACATGCTTATCTTCTCCCTATTTCTCCCTCATCATTTCCATCTCCCCTAGAATCCATCCATGTCACATTATCTAGTTCATATCAATGCAATGACACATCATCATGCATTGAGTCACTCAGAAGTGAAGGATGTGGTATTTAGGGATGTTATCATGCTTTATAAAAAGTAATTTTATCTTCTAGGTTGTTCCTTAAACAAATTTCATATGAGATGTGACATGAGCTTTAGGAAGTAGAGATTGAGGTTGTCCGGGTAAGAGCTTCCCACGTAGATTTAGATATTTTTAGTGATGTCATTGCATGGATTATAGACAGAAGGAATACAAGAAGACACCAAAGTTCATACAATCAATGTTTACTACAACATGAAGACATCTCTCATCAAGATAATGTTGAAAATAATGACATTAAAGACGAAGTCTAGATAATGTTAAAAGAATGACATTAAAGATGAAATATTGTTAATGCTCGATGAAATGTAGCTTCAAATGGAATTTCTAGACAATAAACTAAGGTGTATAAAATCTAGGTTGGGCCCATGATCTAGTAAGGCAACTGCAACTCCTACTGAGATGGAATCCATTATTTCGTCCAAGTTTTAAAATGATTTAAAAACCTTTGGTATTTTTTTTATTTTTTTTTGAAATAAGTCTTAAGATATTAATCTGCCTACTAAGTAATGTTTTGCTTTTTTATAATTTAAATATTTCAAAATTTCATGTAAACAAAACTTATTGTGATTTCAATAATTAAGTTCCCATTAGAGAAAATCTCAGCCTAAAAGTGGCCTCCTAAGGAAAAATAATAAAATAATAGTTCAAATAATAAAATAAGAGTTATGAATTTTGGAGGGAAAAAAAGAAAACTATTTTTTTTTTTAATTGTATTTGTGGCTTATCTCCTTATAGGTTTACTAAAATTTCATGTTTAGACACACATTAAATGTGGAATTAAATTCCACATCCAACGAGTACCCATTATGCATACTCTTGAGGAGGCTCACATTGATAAAAAGTGCATATACATTAAAAAACGTGTTAAAACAAATTTTTTTAATGTATCTGCAATTTTTTTGTCATGATGGGTCTTCTCAAAAGTATGCATAATGGGTACTGGTTGGATGTAGAATTTAATTTCACATCTAATGAGTGTCTAAACTTGAAATTTGAGTAAATATATAAGGAGATAAGAAAAAAATACAACTAAGAAAAGTAGTTTTTCTTCTTTCGTTCAAAAATATTTACATGTACCTCTTTTGAAATTTAAATAATTTTGAGTAGTTTACATATTATGACATGGAAATTACATGAAAATTTCATGGAAACTTTGAGGATGAATGTTCCTCTAATACAAATAACCGATCACAGACTAACATTAAAATTTGAAATATATAATTTTATAAATTAACAATAAAGTAACTTACAAAAAAAACTATTGATACATCTTAGCACAAATGTAACAGACATAGAGGATGAGATTGATCGTTTTATCTTATTTCTGGTTTTGCTTATCGAGCTTAGCTACTATTTTGGGCACACTCCTCTTTTGTAAGTTGTGATAATGACACATGAATTAGTCATATAATACCGATGTTTTTTCGCTTATCACATGGTTATAATGAAACTAATTCAGAACTCCATTATTAGGAATTTGAATACGCATTTTGTTACATTAAATGTGTTTGAAATGAACTTCATTCTTATCATCATGGGATGCCATATTCATTCCACTTTGAAAGCGGCCCTCAAGTAACCATCTTGCTGATGGACCATTGTAGTAGATAAACTGTTCGCGAGAAAGATGTATAATGTTGAGTAGTTTCCCATTGTGCAATGCAGTTTTTGATATGCTCATTCAAAGAAGTCTTAAATCACTCCTTGACGGAGTAACCAATTTCTCTATGTCACCCGATATATTGTATGTTGTAAAATTATAATAATAATTTAATTAAATTTTAATAAAAAATACACAATTATGTAAATATTTTATAAATTTAATATAATTATAAATTTAAATTAACTTAGAGTAAATATCTAAATGCATTATGAATATTTAAAATCACTGTAATTTTAAATTAGTTTACAATAAATATATGAAATATATAATATTATTTTCAAATAATTATTAATAAATACATTTTGATTTTAATCCAGAATATTAAAAAAAAAACAATTTAATTTTGATAGAAATATTAAAATATATAAACATTGAGTCAATTCAAAGTAAGATAAATTTATAAATATTTTAAATAAGTATATTAAATATTAAATAATTTACTATCAAATATATTTATAAGTAAATAATAATTTATATAACCTCCTTAAAAATTAATTTAATTTCAATGATAAGATAAAACATAATAAAATATTCCCCAAGAATATTTGATAGGTTACAATTAAATCGTATTCCTATAACATAACACGGTGGGCATGATAATTTAAATTATTCTTTACTAAATGTGAGAATGCATAAATTAATGGGTACGACGGTTTTGCTGCTTTTTCTGGCGAGCCTGATTTCAGCTGCCATAGGCCCATTAATGCGGCCCAGGCAGCTGATGCCCGCAGTTAGATGATCTATACCTTTAATCTGACGGCGGGCATCAGCTGCCTGGGCCGCATTAATGGGCCTATGGCAGCTGAAATAAGGCTCGCCAAAGTTGAGAGCACCATGAAATATTCCTTTATTTATTGGTTTTCTGCCAAGACCGGCTTTAAATTTATGATGAGAAGACCCGAGTCAGCTTTACCTGACAAGGTCGTCTCGATCGTGGGATGGTTATAATGGATGGAATTGGTAAATTTCGTATGTTATGACGAGGATACATGAGTAAGCAGTATAATGACAATAATGACAATCTGGTCAGACTTATAATGCAAGAAATTGAATTTCAGGACCCCACTAGTTAACGTTGGTCACACATTTCTGGTCTCTGTCATGGGACAGTTATAAGGTAAGAAATTGAAATTCAGAACCCCATTCGTTGATGTTGATGGCACATTTCTTTACATGAACTTTGTTTGAAACGACCCTCGTTCTTATCATGAGGGTTAACATATTAATTCCACTTTAAGAGTGACCACGAAGTAATGTTTTGTACATATACAGACCACTAGCCTCAAGTTGCACCAATAAAGTTGAATAGACCACCACCAAATAAAGTTCAGAGTTCGGTGGCTTTATCGCTATGGCTATTAATTATAATCTTTTAAATACATAACAGAAGCTAGTCATATGTTTTATTTTTAGTGATTATGGGGCATGGGCATTTCAAAGGCAATAACAATCCGAATATAAGAAGAATTCAACCAGACGAGGAATCAGCACCCAGTTATTAGACTTAGCGTTCACTTAACTTGACTACGTGTTTCATACACATTATTCATTCTTTACTCTTTTCCCACCCTTGATCTGTGTCTCTTTACTCCTTGCTGCAGCCTCATATTATCAGGAAGCATGAGTGCCAAGATTCATGCACGCGAAGTAGAGATTGCCGAGCATGCTTGGATCGACGATAAGGTTTCCAAGGCATCTTCCACAACGCTCACAGTGTGGAAAAAGTCTCTTGTTTTCAGCTGCAATGGATGTACTGTTTTCGACTCCAGCGGGAACCTTGTGTTTAGAGTGGACAACTATCCTTCAGATCATACAAACATATATAATATCCTTCAATTGGATTTCCATCATTTTCCCTTTAGAAGAACAAAATCTTTGCAACGTTTGAAAGCACACTGAATTATATTATTGTATGTGAAACAGAGGCTCAGTCTACAAAATGAATGGCGAGGATTCTTAGCAGAGTTCCGCGATTTCCAACCATTGTTTGTTCTGAGAAGGCCGCCATCTCTGCTAATAAACAGAAAGAGTTTAGCAGAGGTGTACATGTGTTCTTCGGCTAAAAGCAACAAGAGTAAGAAGCAGCAACCTGATTACCGTGTTGAAGGATGTTATGCCAAGCGTTGCTGCGCCCTTGTGAACAGCTTTAGCGAGGTCGTTGCAGAGGTATGTAGGCGTGCAGATGATTTGCTACATTCTACATGTATGCTCACAATAATTTATTTGACTGTATTCCTGCCATGTTCTGAAAATATTTGGTGTTTTGCTTGCAGGTTAAGCCAAAGCAAGTAAGATCAGATATAAGGTTGGAAGGAGATGTGTTAAATCTGATAGTGATGCCTGGCTACGACCAAGCTTTCGTTATGGGGCTGATTATCGCTCTCGATCACATAATGCCGTCGGATTGAACGTCCAAGGGATACCAGAAGGAAACGGGGAGAAGGAATAGGTTTTAGGCTTTCCTCCTCTCTTGGTATTTCAAATTCCAAATTCCGCTGTAGAGGATTTCAAGGTACAGAATCCCACTTCGGAATATGTGAGAATTGTGGTACAACGTAGTTTACTCGAATGCGACGCCATGTTTAAAGTGGGTTAGGTTATCTATTTTGCTGGTGTTGTCCGGGCATAGAGTAGAGTCAACGCACCCGATTCTTATCTTGAACACACACAGCGTGTCTTCATTGAGCCGTAACTCTCTTTTACCAAAGGCGAAGAAGGTGCCCCATTCCCATGTGTATGTTGTAAATTGAAAAACTTGGTGGTACATTCCCATGTGCATATTCATATTTGGGCTTGGTGCCCCATTCCCATGTGTATGTTGTAAATTGAAAAAGTTGGTGTTCCATTCCCATGTGCATATTGATATTTGAGTTTGGTGCTCCATTTTGTAAATTGAAAAACTTGTGGTCCATTTCCATGTGCATATTGATATTTGACTTTGTAAAGCAAGATAGAAATGGTTATTTTTTGTCGAGGAAAGTTGGCTATGGCCCGATGGGTATTTTTGGTTGTGGAATTTTCAGTGGAGATGGTATGTAAACAAAATTTTTAACATGGACATGATTATTTAAATGGACATGATTATATGTGTTGAGGAGTTTTTTGATAATCTTTTTGTCGGGATAAAGGCACTCTATTTTGAAAAGCATGATTGTAGGATTTTTAACTCTTTAGTGTCATTTAGCTAGTTTTCAAGTGACCAGCAACGCTAATGGAATTGATTTAAAGAAGGCTTACATACTTTCTTGGTCTGAATGTACTACTTCGATAATCTATGTTAAAAACTTAGCGGACGCCGACTGCGACTGGCTTGAATCTTGCAATTCCACCTGGGGAAAGGATGGAGCGTAAATGTTGAACTGAATGTTGCTGGAATATTAATTTGAAACTTGGAAGCTAACGTTGAATGCTTAATATATTTCATTAAAAAACAAACAGAATTAAGATATTTTATTAAAAAACAATCTATGAGGTAGGCAGATCGAAACCGAGGAAGACGAAAGCAGAAGCAAAATTTTCACAAAATTTCTTGCTGACTTAAACGACCACCCTATCGAGAATCAAACCTACGGTTGCAGCGTTGTACTGAAAGACACTGAAATTCTTTGGAGCAGATGATGTTCAGATGATGTTCAGTTTGCTGTAGTTCTTTAAAGCATGCACAATACACTTGACCTCAATTATATCAGCGCTTTGCTAGTCGAAATGATTCGAAAGTAAAAGTTCCTTCGCGTCATGGTATTGGTGGCGACTTCCTACATCTTGTCCTATATAATTTTCTGGATCGTCCTTGATCCCTTCTTAAATATTGCAGGTTCTCTATCATGTTGACATTTAATAGCTCTAAATTGGATATTCATCTGAGCATATGCCAGTAAGAACTTCCTTCGTCATGGCAGCAGAGGAGATCACTTACCACTGCAGTTTGCATTCAGAGAGAAATATGAGAGAGGTTGTTGAGCTCTAAATTTGATATTCATCTGAGCATATGTCAGTAAGAACTTCCTTCGTGATGGCAGCAGAGGAGATCACCACAAGTGCACTTTGCATTCACAGAGAAACATGGGAGCGTTACAGTGTGGTGGAAGGGAGGTGGAAAAGAGATGAGTAGGACTGAGTGAGTTAGTTATTAGCTAGTAACATAAATGAAATGAAAGAGGTGGTGGATCAAATTTCTTAAGACATTTCAATTGTCTAACTTTTGATTCAAGAATGCAAACATGCACAAAGTAACATTTAGAGAAGTTATTAAAAAAAAAACATTACGACACAAATATATAATTTAAATAATTCTATGATACAATATTTAAATAAAAAAATACGTTTTTAAAATACACTTCATATGTAATAGCATGGCTGGTGTTATATGCATATATTTTAAAATGATAACCATATAGATTAACTTTATTTAAAAAAAAATTAAAATGTATGACATGAATAGTTCATTGATACAAAATTTATATAAAAAAAAATCATTTCACTAAAATACTCAACAATATAATAGCATGGCAACATAATTGATTAAAATTGTTTTAATAAGAATTCAATAAGTGCATAAGGTAATATTACTCCTATCTTAACTTTCAATTTAGAGTTACTCTATTTTTTTTCTTTTTTTTAATATATATTTCACATTTTTATTATTATTTCATAATATGTTTTTCAAACATATCTACATTTGAATAGGAACATTGTAATTTTAATTAACAATTTTACCACATGATGCAAAGGAAACGCTTTAAGTTGGTAGCATATGAAGAATAACATAGATTTAAAATTATCTAATACTTTATATGGTGCCATTCACAAATTGTTAATTTTTTTTGAGAAGTGAAAAAAACAGTACCATATTACTAACAACAACCTGCAATGATATACCTTAATCAAATGCTGCTAGGTAAGCTTTCATTTTTCTCCTCCAAGCCCTTATGGTTCACCTCCATGCTCATTACAATGAAGTATCTGAAACCTATTTAAAGAAATTATTACATTTGGCCCATGAACTCAATACCATGTATCGCTAATACTATTTGCTTGAAACCAACACTATAAACTTAATAACTTTATTTATTTTACCAAATAAAATTCAATCTAATTTAATAAAAATAAGAAAACACTCAAAATGCTAACTAAAGATAAAAATTAAATATTGAATATTACTTCATGAAAGACATATAAAGGATAAGTTTCCTACCCAGAAAATGTTATTGAAAAGAAAGAAATTCAAATAGAGTAATAAAAAAATTTTAAATGACACTTTATCCTATACACATCTCAGATTGGCTTGAAAAAATATGCTAGCATATCTGAAGGTTATTGCAGAAAGATATATATATATATATATATATATATATATATATATATATATATATATATATATATAAACTTAGCCACAATTAATAAAAACTAATCCTCATGTAAAAGTATTGGTTTCCTATTGAATAAGCTAGTTTTTTTTTTTCCTCGCAATTTTTTGTTTTGTCGCTTTACAATAAATCGATGTTTCATGTACATATCCCCATTACTTTAAATGTATTCAAGTGTGAATGTGATTATTTGTTAGATTTTGATTGATAACCTACCTATGATAGCATGGTCTAGACTTTTAAAAAGGTTTATTAGTTACATATTTATTCAACACTCACCTAACATATTCATATTTATATATTCATCAATTATGCTTTCCCACATCAATTGATTTATTAATCTTACCTGCTTAGTGATCCAAGTTACTTGTATATACTTTGGTTTTTGTATATTATATATATGACATTATCCTGTTGCAACACACATATGAGATTAATATAGTCCATGGTTTTGATAGATATTTTGAGATTTAAATGTTTTGGCAGGCTATGTATGTAATGTTATTGACTCTTAGATTCTTTTTCTATGGTTTGGGGAACTTTCTTGATAGTCCAATTATAGAATATTTGTAAAAATATTTTTACTCATTATGTCTCCACTGTTCATCTCTCCCTTGACTAATCCAATGTTAGAGATTATCCCAGTTAGGTAGAGGTAGTCACCTACATTAGGGTTTCTGCTCGTTCTTCTCATTTTCAGTTTCATTTTGTAGAGGAGAACTTGGCTCCTAGGGTTTTTTTGGACTGTTAATACCATTTCTTTTGAGTTCATGGTTGTGATGGTTCACCAGGCCTGGAGGCCATTTTTATGGAAGAGAATTGTTGTAATAACCATGGTCAAATATCCATGTAATAAAGCTAATAAAGAAAAATAATAACCAAGTACATGGGACACGTACTCGAAGCTGAATGTTGGGAAAAGCATAGTGACAATAATCAGTTATGATTGATTAGTGCTATGGAAACTAGAAAAGGAAATGGAAAATTCTTTGGGAAGGCAAAGTGGAATTTATTGGAATTTTATTTATGAAAATAATGGAAATAGGATAAAAGGAAGGCGAAAATTCATAGGTTTCATGTGAGGAGGAAAATGAAGGAAAACAATGGAAAATTGAAGGAAATAGAAGCCTCATTAATAAAAAGGCTTCTAAGGATCAGTTCATAGCTTAGGTAGTTCAATTTTTAGAGTTTTCATTCTATTATCTCTCTCTTATACTCTTGGACACTTGTAGTTTTCTTGGAGAAATCCTGGAGGAGTGTGGCATACCTGGGATTTGCAACAAGGAAAATGAATAATAGGAAATCATAAGGGGACATCGAGATCAACAACTATAGCAGGTTTTTGTTGAAGGTATTGAGTTGCATGTATGATTTCCTTGCTATTTTGGTATGCATGGAACATGCATATGGTTTCTTGGTTATGGTCTGTTATTGGCATGGAGGGTTGCCTCGATTGATAATGGTTTTGCCTATCCTTGCCATTTCCTCGATAGCGATGGTGTTGTTTTTTTTATCATTATTTTATGGTTGGTGCTCATGTTCCTTTGGTTGTGAGTTGAGTTACTAGTTCCTAAAAGACTTCATTGGAAAAAAACTCTAGAAGTCCTATAACAGCTTCAGTTGAGTTACCATTCCCTAAATCATTGGTTGGAAAAACGCTCTAGAATCCCTTGGTGGGTTGTGTTACTAGTCCTGGAATACCTGGTTGGATAAACACTCTAGAAGATCGAAAACAATTATGGGTTGAGTTAGTACTTATGGAAGCCTTGGTTGGAGGAAATGATATGGAGCCTTGGAAAACTTGGGTAGAGACTGATATGGTGATGGTTAGTGATGTCTGAATGTGAGATGGAATCATTGGTTGAGGGCTACGGTGGTTTTCCCTCTAGAAGCTCTAGTTTGGTTTCGTTCGAATTGTTCCATGAGATCCCACATTCATGCTTGGAATATGGCATGGGGGTGATTGGTTGAAAGGAATATTTGTTTAATCTCAATCTATGGTCGACGGGTATGTGGAAGTCCCAAGCCTCGTTGCATTTTGAAAATGTTAATAAGAGCTTTTTCCCTATTGCATTTGATGGGTAAATATACTTGATCGTATACGGTTGTTATGTTTTTTATATCCTTGTTATTTATGTTGGTTATATGCTAGTTATGAGTATGTTTTATGAGAGAATTGATGTATGGATATCATCATGTTTTAATTAATACATGAATGAACAATGAATATAAGACCTAATAGATAATGAAAATATCATGATAAGGCACGAATGCTTCTTTATGATTCTCAAAATAAGTATGCACTAGTGCAGAATGGCTAATTAGTTGCTAAAAAAAGACTAAAATTTGCATATAAACGACTATTTTTCAGTCGGTGACTAATAGTAGCTAATTTACAGTATCTTATAACACGACCAACTTTTAGTCAGTTTTAGCTTAGTCATTAATTGGTTGTATCAATTTTATCGTCTAGTAGTATATTCAGTCATAAATTTGGTCATTGATTTGGTCATTGATTGTCACAATTAATGACTAAATATACAACAAGACATATTACTATATTATCACTTGAAAAAACCAATTATTGAGCAAAACAATATTACCAAAATGTTGTTCGCATTATAAGACACTGTAAATTAGCTACTAATAATCATATATATGAAAATTTTAGTCATTGTTCGAAACTAATTAATGACCAAACAAATATGACTAAATTTTTTCCGTGCTATCAGATAATGTAAATTAGCTACTAATAGTCGTATATATGCAGAATTTATTCATTATTTGTAATCACAAATTGATCATTAACAATAGTCATATATCTTGTTTTGGTAGTTTCATATTCATTATATAAGCAACTGATTTATTAGTTTATAATGATTTCATTTACTTTCATTAGTAATCATTATAAATAACTAATTTAGTCATATACTCATCTTATTTATGTTCACCATTAATCAATATAAACTACTAATTTAGTAGTTTTGGATTGATATATTTGTTTTTTATTAATCAACATAAATTAATTTGTAAGTTATTGGAACTAAATTTAAAAAATGGCATATAATGTGTATGTTCATCTAATAATAAAACGAAAGGTTGCATATGTTCATTACGATACTAAACAATATGAAGTGCAAATATAAATAATTTCAACCATATTAATTATATTATATGAAATTTTAAAGTATTACAATATTAGTTTCCAACTTAATATTGACTGGACTAAAATTTACACATGAAATGATGTTTCATCACTTCAAAACATTATCATTGTGTTGCAAAGGCATTGCAGGTGAATTCGCCAACTCTTAAAACTTGACCATTAGTCTCTATGTGTGTGTCTTATGCGGGATATTGTCTCTAAGGGTATCACTAGATCGGTTCTCTTCTCTCTCTCCTTTTTCATTTGTCGCTCCAGTTCTATTTCTCTCCTCTTTCTTCAATTCCTGCTTCTTGCCATAAATACTGCGTTCCTTTTATGAAAACAAAAGAAGATATAATTCAGAGTGTAAGACATGAAATAAAATGAACACTATAATATAAAATAAAGTAGACTATAAAATTTATATGACATATACCTTGACATCAACAATGACAAAGCCATTTTCCCCATATAAGCAAGAAACTCGAACAAGTTTTCTTCTGTTGATAGATATTGGCCACTATGTGGCTAGATGACCTATATAAAGAAAACAAATAAAATTTCACCATAGAAAATAACACCTTAGTAACTTAGTATTCAACCTTCAAGGAAAGCTTAGGCACAATCATGTCAACTTATAAGTTACATGCTAGAAAACTCAAGTTGTAGATAACTTGTGAAAACAAATGATCTGAGGTGTGATGTTTAATCCTTGTCGTCTTATTCAACAACAACATTTCATTTCTAATGCATGAACTTGGTCAGGTATATAAACAACATGTACTCAAATAACAACATGAGAGTAACTTTTTTTGATAGTCATGAAAATCTAACACAAAACAGTTATAAGGATTCCAATCAATATCGTGTAATACTAATTTCGTCTTTAAGCTTTGGTTGTTTTTTACATGGACATGATACCAAGTATTTTCAATCTCATAGTTAAAAGAAAAAACATAATCAAAAGAAATGTTTAAAATATAATCAAGCAATAAAGAGAGAATATCATGGAATTGACATTAGAATTATAAAAAATCTCTTTACTCGTCCACCAATGTCTTGTTTGGCATTCCTAAAACATTTTCTTGCCAAAAATAACCATGAAGTGAAATAATAAAAACATTAAAAACCATAGGAATCCCTACAACTGTTTATGTTAATAAGAAAGAATAGAAACTATAATATAGAATAAGTAAATTGGCTTGAATTTCACTAGCTCTTGAATCTTTACTTAAGCTATTAAATTAAATGAAAGACATTGGCTCCATTTTAATAATAAAATCTCATTACACCGCACTCATCATAAATTTTTTACCTAATTCTTCTCACTTAACAAAGTAACATTTTCCATCACCTTCATGCACTTAAATAATAACTGCACACTCTCAACCATTTTAGTTGTTATGGATTATTTGGGAACTACATTTGAGCCTTAGTCATCCAGAGCCTCTTGAACACAAACATTGGTAAGGATTTTATAAATTGAAAATGTTTGATACGCCTAATCATCTCATCTTATTCATTAAGAACCTCAATCATGGTATCAAGGAAAAATTCAAACATTAGTTCAAAAATATGTAACGTAGAATCCAATGTTATTAAATAAACATAGAATCTGTAAAAGATATTCCTAAATTTTATTTCATGTTAATGAAAATTTTATCCATACATTTTTCCTTGAAGGATCTCACCAAGTAGACAAAAGTCACACGTAAACACCAGGCCACCGAGATAAATAACTTAATTTTGTAAATATAAAGAAGTTGAAGTACAATACAATGAATAATAATTTAATAATAATGAACAAATGGATAAAGTGATCAGGCCTGGGTGAAAATTGCAAGAGTAGAAACAAACAAGCTCTAAAGTATTACAAAATTGAAAAGAAAACATATAAAGTGAGACATGAAACAATCTAAGACAAATTACTTGGATTTGTCAAAGGTTTTTATCAAGGGAAGATATCCATACTCAATTTTAGAATATAAAAAAAATATAGAACAACATCAAGACCCCAAATTTCTCGTATCCTTTCTTTGAAATGCACCCTGACTCTTCTAACTACACTAGAGTGGTCCCCGAGAAATTTTTTGTAGAAAGTCGTAATCCAAGGAAAATTGGCAACAAAATGTCAAACAAGCCACTCAAATGCCTTTTTATTGAACTTGTGAAAGGAATCAAAGGGGGTTTCTTTTATTTGAGTGTTTCACATTTCTTTTTATTAATACTAAAAAGGAGGGTCTTTTGGAATCATCTATTGCCTTGTCCAAGGCCTTTGCGATGGAAAAAGGGTCTATAAGAGACATTTTAGTTCCATGATACATTTCATCCTTTGCATTTATATCCCATTTTCTACCAATGTACGTTGGATATGATGTTGATGTTTGAAATACATAATCATGCCATTGGAGGAGTGCAAAAGTGGTTTCCTAGTCCTTTTTCTTGGCATGGCACCTGAATTTTCTTCTGTATCTTTTTTGTTTTGCTAGATTGTACACTTATATGTATTATAAACATGTGAAAATTTTTCCTCCATGCATGATAATAGTATATTTCCTCTTGGGAACAAAATACCTGAGTGGAATGAATTAGTACACCAAGGGTGCCAGTGAGAAGTATTTTACTCGCTGCTGGAAACAAATAATTTTACCGAATTCACTGGAGATGTATGCCCTACCACTTTTGAAGGTGTGTGTGTACTAATAATCATATAAAATATAGTATATATTAAAAATATTTAATTTTCCATCATTGATAAAGCTTTCGAATAAGGTTGGATGGTTCCATGTCCACCTCAAAAGAGGACAAGGAATGTGTCTTTCATTTATAATTTGTAATTCCATTATTATGATTCTTATCATTTCGAAAATTATTTTATGTTGTCTATGATGTGGTGAACTAGAACTTGATATGGATTAGTCATTGGGTGCAAGAATAAAGTGGCTAAAGTGGGAAGTGATCTAACTAGTTTGGCTATTGCTCATCAACTTAATAAAGCTGGGAAATCTCTCATTACTTATGAATGTGTTGATTGAATTGGAGTTCTGATGATATATGGAGTTCCTAATATGGAAATAGATAAACTAGATGTTTTCCAACAATGTGTTGTTCTGATAGCAGAGGATGGTGTTAATTTTGTTGCTAATGCAAATGTTGGAGTTGACTCTCTTTTCTCTATGGAGAAGCTTCATGCTTAAAATGATGCTTTGATTTGGGAATGTGGTGTAACAAAACCAAGGTACACTTTTATATTTTATTTCAATTCTAGAGCTTATGGATTTAAGACACACTAGAGCAAGATCTAGAGCTTTTGGATCGAGTAAACACCACCATTTAGGGAGGTATTCCACACCACTTGCGCCAATCAATGCCATATTCTACTCACCTAGACCTGAAATGTCGAGTGGATATTTTGGTTTTACATCATACTAGAAAATGCCCAATGTCTTTTAAGTTATTGGGTATTATGCTCTTAGCACCTTCATCAAGAAGGCTAAACAAATATACTTCGATAGCTCCACTTTACATTGGAGTTCCCTTGCCACTTATCACTTCTTTTAGAAGGCTCTGATTGAAAATCTGTGCATACATGAGATTCACAATTTTATCACTATCAATGGAACAACCTACTTCTCCCACAATAATGCCAATATTAGGGAAGCATGCTTTCTTGAGCGCCCAAATCAAAGTATCAAGATTTGCATCAAACACATTGCAATATTGCATTGCCCCATTAATTACTAGTTGGTTGGTACCATCAAAGAAGGAAAAGTCCAAAGGGGAATACTTGTTATCATATCAAATAAAAAATGGGTAGATATTGATAGTAAAAGGTGCTTCATTTCCATTTGGAAACTGAATAATCCGTATCATGAGATCACGAACTTCTGGCCTGAAATCCCAAGTCGATGGCACTGACTCGATTTCTAGGGATTTGTACACATTTTCATTGAGGGGTGCAATCACGTTGATCTGGTCTGCTAAACCCGCCTTGTTGAGAGCATGTTAAATATTTCGAAGCATAGGAAGGGTAAAATTCATATGTGTCATTATATGTCTGTAGGAAAGGCTCATTTCCAGCTACAAAATACTTGCAGAGTGCAAGAAAAAATACTTGCAGAGTGCAAGAATTTTTGCAACCAATATTTCTACTCTGACAATATTGAAGTAGATAAATGTGGATTTTTTAATTTATTTTCTAAACCAATTAGATTCTCCAACTCGGTAAAATTACCTCTAAGGCTCTTATTTTTCCAATTTCCCAAATCTACGTTACAATATTGTTGTAATCTTATGACAACAAAAGAAACATAATTAACCATTAAAGTACTTTCATAGGAAGCAATGTACATCAATGAAGAGAAGCTTGAGGAAAGCCACATAAAAAGAATATATAAAAGGAGTAACAAATTAATTTAGGGCTCGGTGCCTTGAAAATCTAAGACAAAGTTACAAACACATAATGTCAAAACCATGATATAGAATAAGGAGGCCAATTTAATTATCACAAGTAGTTGGGTAGTTTGTTGTAGAATTTCTGCATCCAAATTTTACCATCATTGTTTTGGATCATGTCCCTTACTCTTGTAAAGTTTTCATCTCGTTGACAGAATAACATTATGTACTCATTTCCTTGATGTGTACTTTCTACCATAAATTTTTATGTTGACTCTATAATTTCTTCTTGATAAATAATGATATGATTCTTTCCAAGTCTTTCCTCCCTCCCTCGTCAATTTATTATTTCTTTTCAAATCTTGCACCTAGTATGGTTCTGGAAAAATTAGATAAAATCATCAGATGCTTCTTTTGGAATGGTGGTAATGGATATACTACATAACTCTCCCTTGTCAGTTAGGAGAGAATATGCAAACCTGTAATGTGTGGGATCTTTGACGTTGAGAAACATAACCGGATGAACAAAGTTCTCAGGGCGAAGATTATTTAGAGGCTGGTAACTAGAAAATTCTCCTTTTGGAAAAATATCATCCTGGAAAATTGCTTCCCAAGGAAATGGCCTAAAAGCATCATGTTATCTTCAGTGGATCACACCCATGGGTCTAATTTCTATAAAAAAATAAATATATTCACCCCCTAATAAAGGATCATATTTCATGCTTCATATGGATGGAAAGAAAGAAATATGATGGTTCCATTCCATCATAGGTGACCCCCTCTCTAACCCGATTCAAAATTTTAAATAACATAAAATATTGGTTTAGTTGTGTGAACTTCACAAATATTAGACTTTATGAATTTAACACAACTATAGATGATTAACACTCCTATGTAATCCAATTTCTTGTTTCTAATGTTTTTGAGCATTTGGTTAGGTATATGATAGATTGGTTTTGCTGCAGGAACTTGAAAAAAGTTAGAATTTAGGAAATTCAACCTACCATTGTTAACTATAGATTCCAATGTATCCCCACAATAAAGCCTTAAGCCATAATTTTCAGAGAGTTTGGATGTATCATATATACTGATCATTTCCCTTTGTAATATGTCTACAACTTCTGGATAATTTCCATCTGTTGAGTTGTTTCTTGTAAGCCTAGGTGAACCAGAGTCATTCACCACATGAAAACCCAGACCATCGGAAGACCTCGCTATCTATTGTTATTTTGGTTTAGTTTTGGGAGATTGTTCAGTGTGAATAGGTTTCCTAAACAAAAGAAAGGGTGCACTCTTTGTGGTTGAGGTAGTGGACCTCCCCTTATATTATTTCTATTCACTTTGTGATTAGTTTCCCATTGTTAAAACATAAGATAGGTTGTCTTGTACACTAGCGGGCTCAAGGTGCGAGAAATAACCAATGTTGAAGTCTGTGGGAACAAGAGTTGATGAAAGTTCTCCTTGCTTTAGCTAGTGGAATCTATCTAATGACAACCCATATTGCAGTTTTTTTGGATGAAAATATGACAAAGAAACCCCACAAATATGACCATGCTTGGCTCCCTACATGCTTGCAGGAACATTTTCTGAAGGACTGTGTCAAGGGTTAATCTGCCCTAGCACATTATTCATAAGTGTGGCCATTTGAAGTCATAACATGATTACATGCCCCTCAAACTAAAACTCGGGATGCTGACTCACTCGAATCTCTTATTTGGGTAGTGTGAAAGGCAAATTGGAAGCAACTTCAACCAGCCATGGACTCACTCGCTTCACATTCTATAATAGATTTGGCTCATCCCATGTTACCTGTGTTACAATAAAATCCATAAATAAGAACTCAAAAAACATGCAAACACCATCATTCAATTCTCATAGATATTTTACAAAAGGAAAAGAACACATTCCAAGTTTCATGGTATACTTGTGTGGACAGTAAAAAAAGTTGCTTCATTTTTCCATGAATGCAATGTATGGCTAATAAGGACTAGACAATGCATTTATTAAGAACTTTACAACATTATAACATTTGTCATGACAACATTATAACATTTTTCAGACAGTTGACATGGTCAGAGATGAACTTGTACAAAAGCTAGTTATCCAACTAATTATCTAGGAACATGTGGATGAAATATTTGAAGATGTCCAACATGATCCTATTGTAAACAACAGATGTGTTGGTTTAGCCCAAGTGACATGATAGATTAGTAATAGGATCCCCATTTGGTTGTAAAGGAGGTCTTTGGTTGGTCTTCTACAACAATCTTTACCTGCCGATATTTTTTGAAATCATATGTGACTGAGGAAATATGTTTATCTTGCAAACATCATAATATCCTCACTGTAAGATATCAGAAATAGATCAAGTATGATCACCTTGAATATTTTCCTTTAACATTTTACTATGCCATTTTTCGAAATTTTTGTAATTTTCTGTGTAATAAGTTTGCAAACTTTTGGTCCTTCTCTAATTTCAAATTTCACAGATAGAGATAATATGGATTAAATATTACTCAAAATCAAATTCATTTTTTGATTCTTTAATTTGTAAAAGTTCAGAATTATTTAGGCATCAATATCTTAATTCATGTTATGTAGCATACTAGTACACTATATGAAAGTAAACATTCAGTTTCTTCAAGACAGTGAAAATGTAATCTCGATAAAATAAGTTATATTTATCTGCTAGAGCATATTTATAAAATATATCTCAACACACAACTTGAATTGTCTATATTAAGGTATAAAAAACATGCATATTGTCCTGGAGGGGGGATTTTGACTGCTGGTTATGCAGTCAAAGCTGCCAGTACAACAACTCCTAACACACGTGGCACAAAGGTGGCTACAAGTTGGACATACGAAGTAGCACTCACTCGAGATGCAGTCGCACCATTATTTTACTGAGAAAACTTGCAAGGTTGAGAAATGCGTTGTGCCAAAGAAATCACTCCAAGCCCTGTTGATGCGCTTTGTATGGGTGTCATAGGAGGAATACTTCCTACGACATAAACGAGACCCTGAACCACTGGAGATGTTTCTCTTCTAGCTGTAGAGAAACATGGGGTATAGCTCTTTTCATATGGATTAAGCTTGAATTCTTGAAAAACAAGGCCAATAATTTCATAACACAAATGACACGAATCAATGACTTTGGTTTTATTTACCAATGTTTGAGACAGTTAGATAAAAAAATGCATCTTACATAAAAAAAAAAAAACATAATCACAACCCATTTTATTACCTTTGCATTGGGATCTAGTGTTGCCTTCCTTAGAGAAGATACTTTAGATGAATCTTTGGTTGAAAAAAATATAGGTGATGATGCAGAACAAGAGGCTAGAAACTCAAAAGCTAGAGAGCCCAAATTTCAAGTCCTACTTGTGTGACTCGAGTTATCTAAGAAATTTGATCATCAATGTGCACATCAAGACGTAGCCCAATACTCTTTGTCAATGCTAGAGTATAAAGTGGTAAAATATTGAGATTCTATAGAAGAATAAGTTGTCGAGAGGATGAAGTAGTTCCAAAAAATTTGAGATACGTATGAAGAATGCTAACACAAAGGCCTTTCATTTTTTCTCTTACTTGAGAAATTGGTGTAGATGATATTTCATTTCCAGCTTGTTTCAAGAAATAAGTAAACTAAGCATCTAGTACAACCCCATAGAAAATATTTCTCAGCACACTTGTACATGGTAGTGAACACGTTGTAACTCGTATTCTTTGTTGGCCAAGAACTGTTGTGTAAATAAATGCACACTGAAATGAGCATTCAAAATTTTCCTGAAACTTGTCATCATTACTGAATGTGACCATTATATTTTTATCACAATCAATCGCTGAAACATCCACATATGTTGGAATTCTCTTGCAAAAATTTCCTTGCAAACCTTGACTACATCTTACACGTATAACTCCCTCAAACCCTTGAGGTCTTGTAACATTCCATCGTAAATCATTGTATTGTTTTGCAGAATAAAAAATAGTTGAAAAGGAATAATAGTAATAAACTTGAGGAGTAGACACACTTAATCAACAAAATATTCAATACACATCCAATTCTAATTAAAGAAAGAGTGGCATGCATCATATATAAATAACACAGTTAACAATAGTACCTATCCAATAGTAGTCATTGGAACAACAAATATTGATTCAATATCAACATAATTGTTGGAGGTTAGTAACAAATCTACAAAAACCTGAAAACAACAACCAAACCTTCAATCAAGGGGCATGCAAGTTGGTAAGAAGTGAAATAACAATGCATTTATTCAGGAATCAAAATAAGCTTAGTAGAATTTTGTTTTGCACACAATTAAGTATTTTGATAACAAAAAACAAAATTTAAAGGATCCCCATTTCAAATATCATAGACTGTGTTTACCTGAAACTCAACAAACTCTATTGCCATAGTATTCAAGGTATTGTATGTAGGTTGAAAAAAATTATGTACCTCCTACAATTATTACAAGTAGAGCAGATAACAAAAACAAATTCCTGGGTATATTAAACTGGTATTAATTATTTTTTAAAAAGAAAGAATGTCTTGTATTTGATGTCACAAGAAATTATAAGACCTCGATAAAATGGATTTTAATGCGTATAAAAATGGAATGTAATTAAATTTTTTAGATATGTTGTGAAAATAGTGCCAAAAATAGAAGAAAAGAGATATCAACGCCTTAGAAATAAGCCACTTTGAGGGGGTATCCTCCAATACATTACATGAATGAAGAATTCTTAGATGATACAAATGAAAAAACCTCCTTTCTATATATAGGAGTCCATGGGGCCACAATTTAATCCTAGTGGGGCCACAATGTAATCCTAGCAAACCTAAGAATAACAATTTAAGGGCACAATAATAACAATATCGGGGTTACAGGGGTACAACAATAACAATAAGGGGGTTAAACTAACAACAATAAGGGACTATACTAGTAATATAAGTACCTAACATGCTCCTCTCCTTCAAAAAGGTGTTTTCCTCAATGCTTGAGTAGCTCCGGGTGCTTTTGTATAAAATTCTCATCCTCCCATGTAGAATCTTTTGTGGGTAAGTTCTTCCATTTGATGAGATACTCTGAAATTGATCTCTTTCGTAGTTGTCGAATTCTTGTGTCCATGACTTCTTCAGCTTTCAATATGGTTTTTTCTTCCTCATCAAGTTCTGGCAATATTGTTTGAACTAGAAGTTTGTTCCCTATAACCTTTTTTAAGCATGAAACATGGAAAACTGGATGCACTCATGAAGAAGAAGGAAGCTCTAATTTTTATGCCAAAGTACCAATATTTTGCAAAACATTTTAAGGACCATAGTAATTTGGTGATATTTTATTATCCTTCTTAGCTTGCTTGAGGGAAATTTGTTTGTATGGTTGTAGCCGTAAAAATACCCAGTCTCCCGAATCAAAACTTATCTCACTATGAAGTTGATCTGCCTTTTGTTTCATTCGATTTTGTGCCAAGTTTAGGTTATCCTTTAAGAGTTGGAGAACTTGTTGTTGATGCTCGATGTGATCCTCCATTGCTTTAACCCTATCATTGTCCCTTAAAGAATATGTGATGGATGGTGGATGATATCCATAAAGTGCCATAAATGGGGTCATTTTTGTTGCAGTATGGAAGGAAGTGTTATACCACCATTCAGCAGAGGTAACCACTTGACCCATTGTGCTTGCTTATCAGATACAAAACAACAAAGATACTCTTCCAAACATTTATTCACTATCTCCATTTGACCATCGGATTGAGGATGATAAGGTGAACTATGAGCTAGTTTAGTACCCAAACAAGAAAATAATTCCGTCCAAAAATTCCCTGTAAAAATGGGATCTCTGTCACTTACAATATTCATCGGGTTTCCATGTAGCTTTTGAATTGTTTCCATAAATGCAGTAGCAAATTTACTCGGTTTAAATGAATGAGATAATGCACAAAAGTGTGCATACTTGGTAAGTATATCAACTACCACCATGAAGACACTTCTTCCTTTGGACTTAGGTAAACCTGAAATAAAATCCATTGAAATCTCCTCCCAATGTTGACTTGGAATGGATAAAGGTTGTTGAAGACCCGGGGTATTAATTGTCTCCACTTTATTTTGCTGGAAAACCAAACATTCCTCCACAAAATTTTGAATATCAGATTTAAGGTCATCCCAAAAAAATTCTTTCTTCACCCTGTGGTAAGTTTTTAAAAATCTCGAGAATCCTTCTAAAGGAGAATTTTCCAATTCCAAAAGAATATTTTTTTTTAATTGGGAATTCTTGAAAATATATAAGCGATCTTTGTACCATAAGGAACCATTTTTCCAACTAAATTTATTAGATTTACTAGGATCTTGCTGCAACTTTTGAATGATAGTCCACACTTCTTCGTCCTTCTTCCATTCATCCCTTGCTTCGATTATCCAATTTGGTCGGATAATTGAAATGGCATAAAACAATGTTTCCACCTCTTCATACTTTCTTGAGAGTGCATCTACAACAACATTTAGCTTCCATTTTTTATAGACGATTTCAAAGTCATAAACCAACATCTTTGTGACCCATTTTTGTTGCTCTTGTGAAGATAGTCTTTGTTCCAAAAAGTGTTTAAGACTATCATGATCAGTTTTTACCTTGAAATGTCTTCCCATTAGGTAAGGTCTCCATTTATTTAGTGCATGTAGTATTGCTAACATTTCCTTCTCATAAATAGCCTTTTGTAAATACTTTCCTTTGATCAAATGACTTTCAAAAGTAATGGGTCCTCCTTCTTGCATTAAAATAGCACCAATTCCATTTCCAGAGGCATCACATTCCACAATAAATGTTTTTATGAATTCTGGCGTAGCTAAGACTGGTGCTAGGCACATTGCCTCTTTAATATGTTCAAAGGCCTTAGTTGCTTCAGGAGTCCATGAAAATGCATCTTTCTTCAATAATGTTGTTAGAGATGCTGCTATTCTCCCATAATTCTTAACAAAATTGCGATAATACCCTCTTAACCCAAGAAATCTGCATAACTTATTTATGGTTGTGGGGACTTTCCATCCTTAATGGCTTTAATTTTGTTAGGGTCTACCTTAACACCCTCGTGAGATACAATATGACCTGGATATTCCACCTCTTCTACTCCAAAGAAACATTTGGATGTTTTTGCATATAATTGTTTCTCCTCCAATAGTTTGAGCACCCTTTCAACATGTAGAACATGATCCTTCCAAGACCTGCTGTAGATTAGTATATCGTCAAAAAATACTAGAACAAATTTTCTAAGGAATGGTTTGAAAATGGATTTCATCAACCCTTGAAATGTAAAAGGTGCATTGGTAAGGCCAAAAGGCATGACAAAAAATTCATAATGACCCTCATGAGTTCGAAATGTTGTTTTCAGAATATCTTCAATCTTTATTCTAATTTGATGATATCCTGAACGAAGATCCAACTTGGAAAAATAAATTTCTCCATGTAATTCATCTAATAATTCATCAATCATAGGAATGGGAAATTTATATTTAATAGTGAGCTTATTGAGCTCCCTATAATCCGTACACGTGCGCCATGATCCATATTTCTTGTGAACCAATACTACTGGAGCAGAAAAAGAACTTTGACTAGGTTGAATTATACCAACCTCTAACATTTTTGCAATCATACATTCAATTTTTCTCTTTTCGACATAAGGATATATGTAAGGCCTGATGTTTGGAGGAACACTTCCTGGAATCAAATGAATAGTATGATCATGATCATGAATAGGTGGTAGTCCTTTGGGAGTATCAAACACCTTGGAATGATTTTCCAAGACTTTTTGGAGATCTGGAGAAATAAATGATTTTGATGTTGGAACTTCTAGTGAACATAATTGTGAAATTACACCCCATTGTTCTTTCTTAAGAATATTTTTCATGAAATTAGAGCTTATTATCTTTCCTAGCTTCCCTGCAATACCCTGTAATTCAATTTCCTTTCCTTCCAAAACAAATTTCAAGAAAATTTCAAGAAAATTAAAAGCTAGCATCCCCAGAGATTGTAACCATTATACTCCTAGTAAAACATCAACACCTCCCATTGGGATGGAAAACATTAGACTATTCAATACATATTCCCCCATGGCTAGCTTGATATTATGGCATTTTCTAGAGAAATTTATAGTTCCTCCATTTGCGACCATCACTTCACATTCTGGTGCTGGGTATAGGAAACAATTCAATTCCTTGGCTACCTTACAATGAATATACTAATGGGTACTACTCGAATCAATCAACACTATTAACTTTTTCATCTTGATATGCCCTTCTATCTTGAGAATTTGAGGAGTGGTAATTCCTTCCAATGCATTACATGATATGGTCGTACTCATTTCTTCTTCTTCTAGGGTTTCTTCTTGGTGTATATCCTCTACTTTTGAAGTTTCTTCTTCATTTTCTTCCTTCTCTTCACAATCTATGTAAAATAATTTCTTTTCGGTGCACTTATGACCTTTAGTGTATTTGCTATCACAACTGTAGCAAAGCCCTTTTGCTCTTTTTTCTTCCAATTGTTGTGGTGCCAACCTTGTAGGTTGTGGAAGTCTAGGAGTAGCAACACTTCCATCTTTATAGATGTGAGTGGTAGGCTTCCTTGTCGCCATAAATTTACATTTAATTTTTCTTTCCAACCTCAATGCCTTCTCCAATTAATCAGGTTCCCAAACATGAACTTCATGTTGGATGTTATCCTTTAAATTCCCTATGAAGACATCAATCCTGTGTTCCTCTAGAATATTAGTTACCCTTATATTCAATTTTTGGAATCCCTCAATGTGCTCCACCACTAAACCCTTTTGTTTGAGATTTATCAATTGGATAAAGAAGGTGTTGCTCTTTGTATCCTCATAATGTGCTATCATTTCCTCTGTAAAAATTGACCAACTGACAATTTTTTTATGGGATAAAAGCCATCGATACCATAAAAATGTATTTTGTTCTAAATGTAAAGTTGCAATGCGTACCTTTTGTGTGTTTTTGACATTATTGAGATCAAAATATTGCTCCATCTGTAGTATCCATGTTACGGGGTCCTTGCCATCAAACTTCCTCATATCCATCTTAGGAATATGGTGGTTCTTCCATCCAATATTAGAGTTTATGAAATCACGGTTAACATTTATTTTGTTCTCATCATGAGTTTACTCTACTATCTTTTCGCCATTAGGAGACATTCCTTGTATCAACTTTTCCAAACCTTCGATATCTACTTTTAGATCATTCTTCATGCTTTCCATGTTGTCTTTCATTTTTTCATCTATCTTAGCTTCCATGTCATCCATCTTAGTGTCCATGCCCACTTCCATGCCATCCATATTAGCTTCCAAACCATTCATCTTAGCTTCCACGCCTTTCTTCAGACCATCCATCTTAGTTTCCATGCCTTTCTACAAAACTTCCATTTCATTTTTTGTTGCTCTTTGCGATAGTGAAATTTGGTGCACTTTCTCTTGTAATTTTGATATCTCATGTTTTGTTTCTTCGTCTTCATGAGTCATAGTAGAGCCTTCTAAAGTCTTAATGGGTGTTGAATTCTTTTTAGGGGGAATTTTAGAACCCAATACTGACATCTATTATTCAATATGCCCTTGGAATAAATTCAAACTAATTTTCTTTTTCAAACGATACTTATGTAATTTGAAAAACATATACACCTTTTTCTTTCTTTTGTGGAGCTCGATAATGAAACTAAATTATATCTGTGAATTCATAGCTTCAATATCTGAAATTCGGGCTTACCGTAGCCCTCTGAATCTTGTTTCAAATGCGACAGGTCTGACCTGATTTGGATTCTTTAAGGCAAAGTTATGTCCAATCTCCCACGATGACCTAATTATGGACTGGTTCAATAGAGCGAACTTGTATGACTTACCACGTGTCACTATTTTCTCCTTTGGCCTTGAAATTTATAGACAGGAAACTTGTTGGGAAAAATACTTAGAGGGGGGGTGAATCAGTATTTAGTGCATACTGAAAATTTTTTACTTTTTCTTTCTCTAAAACCCATACGCTACTTTACTGAACCCAAATCGCGTATACATGCGGATATCCTTAATGAAACTTCCGTATTACCAGATATATCTTTATGCAGATAATTATTTACTTAGATCATTGTATCATTCATTCATTAGATGTTTAGTAAGCAGTAAACATGTGCATTAGGAACAGAATAAATCATCACACATAAGCAACACACATGAACACCAGGATTTAAGGTGGAAACCCAATTCGGGAGAAAACCACTGCTGCCGTCATCTCAGTCTTCAATATTTATTATAAAGAAAAAATCTTACAACATTGTACTGGCGCAGACTCATACCAGCACGCAGGCACCCACCTGCAGAAGGCTACAACCTTCTCTCATTTACCAGCCTCTCCTAGAAGGGAGCTACAACCCCCTGCTCTCGTTTACCAGCCTCTCCTGGAAGGGAGCTACAACCCCCTACTCTCATTTACTAGCCTCTCCTAGAGGGGAGCTACTACCCCCTGTTCTCGTTTACGAGTTACCACTGGAAGGGAGCTACAACCCCCTCACTGAAGGCTTCGACCCTTAGCACCATTGCGGACCACGTTTCATCAATTTTCATACTGGATCCAAAAGCTTCCATACAACATACCTTGTAGGCCACTTTTCATCAGATTCTCAGACTTGACCCACTCCACACATTTAAGCTCATCATACATAAAACTGAAACTTATAACCCCATCAATTCATTCATTAAATCATCAACCAATCAACCAACAACTTGATCTTTCATCAACATAATCAGCAGCATAATCAACATTCAAAAAACCCATATCTGTATGAATACATCATTGACAGATAACAGTAAAACAATAGAACAGATCAGACATTTCATTCCACATACTTCAGAAAAACCCTAGATTCCATACGCGCTTTTACTTCATTGAACCTATGTATGCACGCGCTTTAACAAAAAAAAACCTGCGTATACATCTGCACATATTTCAAAACTGATCTTACATACCATACGCGCTTTTTCTAAAGCCAACCCGCGTATATACACGATTTATCTTCCACGAAATTGCGTATAGATCTTCAAACTTTCTAGGGCTGCACAATTATTCAGAATAGATAAACACCTCTGATTTCATTCTTTACTTTAGCAAGGATTCGCCAGATCACAGATCTAAACATCCCATAAACAGATCTAGAAAATACATATACATTTCAGATCTAGAGATCCCTCTTCATCATTTTCTTCACAGGTGCATTATTAATTCAGATCAATCAATGAATTGTTACCCATTCCATGCATATATACTTCAGAGTGAATTATTCATTAAAACCCAGACTTATGCACACCTTGCACTATTATTCTCTTCTCCTTATATAGGTTTAGCCTTTATCAATACCATGAGTCAAAACCACTCAACCACTCATGGTATTCCTGGACGGGATCAAATAGATAATCCAACGCTCAATACTATGGGCCAATAACATGGTTATGTCCCCTGGTTTTATAAATTTAGTGTGCAAATGGTCATACGCGACTTGGTACGTACTTTTCCACATACATACGCTACTTCGCCTTTACAAACCCGCGTATGCTTTGTGACATATCATATTCATCATTTCTCTGGAACTTACTACAATTCTTTCTTCTATAGCTACATCATCCTTCCTTATTTAACACAAGATACATCATCCTTACATATTTAACACATAGGTTGCTTATCATAGGCAACTCATCAAGCAGGTTTCCATCAAGAAAAACTTCATCAAGTAGGTTTCCATCCAAAGACAACTCATCAAGTCAGTTTCCATCAAGGACAACTTCATCTAGTAGGTTCCCATCAAGGACAACACATTGCATCATATTGCCAACAAAACTTCTAGCCAATTTTTATAGAATTCCAATCCAATGCGGAGAGAGAGAGTTATGAAGATTTCACCACGATCGCCTCTTTGAAATGAAATTTGGGAGCCTAACAAAGACCTAACTTCCACAAATCATATCTCCGAAAAAGTTGCGAACCAAGCTCTAAAATTTTGCGCCAATTTTCCTTAGGATTTCGGCTTTGTGCTCTAAAAATTTCGGCTTTTGAACCTTCATAGCAAAAACGTTATAGTGAAAATTCCATGATGACCTGTTTGGTGCAGCGAAACCCTAGAATCCAAAGCTTAGATACCAAATGTTGTGAAACCAGCTCCAAAAATAGAAGAAAAGAGATATCAATGCCTTAGAAATAAGACACTTCGAGGGGGAAACCTCCAATACATTACATGAATGAAAAATTCTTGGATGATACAAATGAAGAAACCTCCTTTCTATATATAGGAGTCCATGGGGCCACAATGTTATCCTAGTGGGGCCACAATGTAATCCTAGCCAACCTAACAATAATAATTTAAGGGCACAATAATAACAATATGTGGGTTACAAGGGTACAACAATAACAATAAGGGGCTTACATTAACAACAATAAGGGACTATACTAGTAATATAAGTACCTAACAAGATATGGCAGATAATACCTTCATAAAATGCATTTTAATGTGTATATAAATGGAATGTAATTAACTTGTTCATACATGAGATATGGTAGATAGATGGGCATAATGGACATGATCGCTATTAGTATTACCACCTCACGATCACTATGAGATATGGAAGATTTATATATCCTTTGAGAATCAAACAGGACCAGAGATGAGAATTAAATCTCAAATGATCCCATACCACAACACCTGCCATCCTTGGTGAGCATCCTTGTGTCATGTCAGGTGAGCCCTTATGTATTTTGTATGGTTAAGCATTGTATGGACTCATGCTTTGGTCGCTCACTCTATGAATTCCCACTCCATTATTCATGTAAAGGAGAAGAGGGAAGCAGAGGGCTCTAAAGTCTCGTAGTGGTGGCAGGGCTCAATCTCTTGATGTGAAGGGAGGGAGTTAGGATTTTGGCTTTGCCTCCTTTTAGATTTCTTGCGGAATTGTCATGTACTCTTGTTGCATCCTCATCAATGTCGAAGGTAGCCCACCACCTGCGTCTTTTAATGGAGCGATCACTGACGTTGGCCCCATCTTGACCCAGGGTATATTTATAATGCCTCTGTAATTCACTGTGCTCGATAGGCGACAAGAAAATGTCCAACATAGGCCATGTCAAGCTACTAGTAACCCAGTGGTCAAAGAAAAAAAACAAGGGTATGGCTATTTGAGCCACTCCTAATCATAGTTTACATGTTGGAATTAAACTACATTGATGTTATGTGCAGCTTAATAAAGGAGATGTCAAGGTTTTTCAGACGGAGTAATGAAGTGAACAGGGCGTGAAGCCTCACAAAGAATGATCGATATTTCCACAACTTATAGAATATAATAGATATGCTTATGCATTGTTTTCCTCATTATGTAATGTCGTAAATCGAGGAAGGGAGGACTTCTTTATTTGTGTTTCTACTCCTAGTCGTGACAAAAACCACCCACTTTAGTGACCTATAATTTGAAGTTCTCGTTGTTCAATATGACGAGAAACATTACTAAATGGCTGTTATTGACTCGAGTGTCACTTCTGTTTGATTTACAATGCCAAATTAGGTTCCAAAATAGCATATTTACCAAGTTCAAATTCAAATTCGATATGATACGATAAAAATGTGGAAGAAAAAATTTCAATTCGATAAAAATTCAATAATATACATATTAAACATAATTCCTTTATGTAATAGAAAATGTATTTAGTTCATTTTTCCCTATTCATTTTGAAATTTAAATAACTCTAATAATTCTAATCAATATACCTGAGATTATGTCGATTGTTGATTCTTTGAATATTCGGCAATCAAATAAAAAAAAATTATAAAGATACCCAATAAATATAAAAGTTTTAAAACACACAATTTTCCTCTAAATTTTTCATGTTTTTCAAAACTCAAAAATTTGATATAAAATCCATTCTTAATTTCTTTTTTAATTGATACATGTTTAAAAACGAAACATTTTAATTAATACATGTTTAAAAACAAAATATTAAGAACCTATATATATATATAATTCCTATCTGCTATAAACATATTTAAATTACTATTATAGAAGTTGCTAACATTGAGATTTCATGGTCAAATTCTTTCTTTTCTCATTTTCTCATCCTTTTAAAACATTCAAGGCAACACTAAAATTGAAAAATATAAATTTCTCAGTGAAAATTAGTTGACGTTTCATATTGTGAAACAAATTTACAAAAGAGAGATGCAAAAACAATTGCGAAAACTATTGCGAGGAAAGAAACATACCTTGAAAGAAACACTTGTGGAAAACAAAAACTATTAACCATTCGATTACCAAATCAAATTTGTATCGAATTATTTGACGTACGAATCAGATTATTGAATTTCTGTTTTGTTTTTCTCCAATTAGCACGAATTTGGTAACTATGAAAAATAGTATGATATACCTGGCTACCTTCCCCTTCATTGTCTAGTTGCAACATAAAAGTGATACACTCATGCAGGTGGTTATATCTACAACACATACTCTTGAACATCAACATGATCTTTTGATTCTCCTTGGTTATGTGATTTATCTCGGCCACAAGTACCATGATCTGCATTGAATTACAAATTAACCAATTTTTAAGAAAAGGAATAGAATGAGAACATGAATATATGAAGAAATAAAGTCATATCTTTGAAAATTACATCAAAACACCTTATTCTTGTCACATTCCATCTCAATCTGATCTTCAATTTTCAGTCACAAGTACCAATTCTGGGAAATAAGGAATGGAGAAAAAACCCTCTTTTGGAATGAGTCCTACCAAGAGAGGGGAAAATTATTCCCTATATAGGAGTTGATTGAATGGTTCACTTATGCTATGAACAAAAATTATAAAATGATAAACCAATACTAGAGGGAAGAGACCATTAACGGTGGATGGAGAAGATGGAAAACATGACAGATTGGCCAAATGCTTTGAATTTAGATCAATGGATCTATTTTAAGAAGAGATATACTTGAGAAGAATCACCTTACAGGAAGGGTCAGGCATCTTGAGATGGGGATATGCTATGAAAGGATCATTTACAGTCAAGGAATCTTACAGAATAAAAGCAGGATGGGGGTTGGAGAATCAACATTAAATTTGGAGGAAATTATTGGGAGGAAGTGGTGTCCGAATGTGACCTACTTCATCTGGTTGGTGTGTAGACACAGAATATTGACCTCAGACCAACTGACCAAAAGAGGCTTCCAAGGGCCCTCGATTTGTGCCCTATGTGGAAATCAGGGGGAAACACTATAACACCTCCTCAACTCCTATCAATATGTGGAGACAAAATGGATACAAGTGGAAGTGTTGTTTGGTAGTATAGATCATGACCCAATCAACATAAAGGAAACCATCCTAATCTAGAGAGAAGACTTATACTCCAGCTTGGTCCTTAACCGAGCATGGGACCTTGTCCCAGGGTTCACTATATCGGAAACGTGGAATGAAATGAACCGACGGATATTCAAAAACACCAGCTTGGAACAAGAGATAGTGTGGGAAGGAATTAATAACAACATAAGAGAAACCATCCTCTCCGAGAAATTGATGCTAGATGATTGGAAAGTGGCTCCTCAGGAAGTAAGAATTCTCTAGGGCCTCCACCTAGCACCTAGCATGGTCTCCCCAGCTTCTTGGAAATCTATCACTGACAAAGGGGACACCATCACGATCTTCAAACCTCTGCCACAAGGGTTCATCAAAATCAACTCTGATGGAGCCTCGAAAGGCAATCCAAGGCAAGAATGGGTTGGAGGGATTTTTTGATATCATCAAGGCACAACAAGATTCATATATGTTGACTCCTATGGATTTGTCAGCAACAATGAAGTAGAATTCATAGGAGTGCACCAAGGTAGCCTCTTGGCCATCAGGCTAAGATGCAAAAATATGGTAATTGAAGGATATTTTGAGTTGGTTATAGACACTCTCAAAAAATTTAATCAAGGAACGAACTGGGACAAAATTAGCTAGAGATGGCATACTGCTTCACATGTCTAGGTGTTGTAGGATACAATCAAGAAATTTGATTATATCATTATCACCCATGTAAGGAGGGAAGGAAACATAGAAACTTACCTCCTAGAAAATTATGGTTTCACTCACCCAAATGAGCCTATTGAATTAAGAAGGCCTCCTAATCTTACGAAATAACCATGGATCAAGCTGTAGAGCATCATAGAGCAGGACATGTCAGAGGGCAGAGCTCACCCACAATTCCTGGATGTGGGTGTAATGAGGAATATCGACCCTCCCATCAATCTTAATGGTAGTGGCCTTGGGGTTGAAGCTCGCCACCTTCCACATGAGTGGCAAGGGTGGTAGGTTGTACTGTCGCATGCAGCATGAGGTAAGGTGGCGAGATAGAGGCCCGTGCATGGAGCTTAAAACAAGGTGGAGGAAGGTGTGGGTTTTTTTTCATGATGACAGACTCTAGTGCAGGTGCGAAAATGGGATAGCAAACCTCCATTGCAATTCCACCATGGTGAAACTCATGTATGTTGTTGGTTTCCTCTCCCTTTTTCATGCCATGTTTATGTTTTATGAATTGGGTTGGTCTCTATGGGAGCCTAAGGGGATTAAGCTATAGTGGTATAGTCTTCTGCTGGGTAAGGGAGAGAATAACCATTCCAACTCTGGTTGGGGGAAGGTTGGGGTTCTTTTGGGTCTCTGCCTCTATGTCAGAATAGGAATTGGGAATGGCCTCAGCATGCACCCAAATGTGAGTCTTTCGGGTAAGGGATGCCAACAAGAAGGAATGGTGAGGTGTCGAGCAATCCTATTAGGGTATAAATTTAAGCAGCAGTCCTAAGCTGTGTTTAGTTTAGAGGCTTTGTTGGTTTATACCACCTTGAGCTACTTGGGCTCGATGCGCATGGGGAATGGGAGAGGGAATTCCACCGAGGCCCGAGAAATGGGCATAGACGCCTTCTTTGTCAATTTCGAGGGTGGGAGGTATGACGCGAGAGAGGAAACCAGAAGGTAGGTCAGGAGATTGAAGGAAGGTGTGAGCTCTTTGGGTTATGGGGATAGTTGTTGGGGTGTGTGCAATAATCAGGGACAGGGAGTGGCAGAAATTAAGTAGAGTATGAGGGTGATGGGTCCGGAGAGGGATAGGAAGGGAAGAAGTCTTGAGGAGAGGCCCCCAGGTCACATTTCTTCTTGTTTAGTCTCCTATACCAATAGGTGTCATTTTTCATGATTGTCTTGATTGAACTATGGAATATGTTCAAACCTTTTTCTTGAGCAAAGGTGTTCCATATTCTTGAAAAACCAAAAAATCAAATAATTTAAAAAATGTAAAGAGGTATACCCTAAAAGAAAAATCAAAGGGTAAAAAGAATAAAATGGTCAAAAAAGTGAAAGAAATGAACCCCAAGCAAAAAATAGACCAAGGAAAGTGTGCAAATCCAAATGCCACTACTATTTCAATTTTTGTAAATAAGTAATTGTGTGCAGCTTGTTAAACTTTGCCACAATTTATGAAGAGTCAAACTGTATAAACTTGATTCATTCATTTTTCAATTTCATGTTGTAGAATAGTGAATAAATATCTGACCAAACAGTTTAATCTTGGCAGATAAGTAGATAGGTAGAGTTAATAAAAGGTGCTCAATAGTTTAATCTGAGCCCTTGGATGTAATAAGGATAGAATTAGATAGATTTTCCTTGTAAAAGAAAAGAAGATTGATAAGGGTTTGCAAGTCCAAATGCACCCTAATAAAGAAGAGAAAATGGTAGAGTAAAGTAGATAGGGTAGGTAGATGGTGTGGTGGAATTACATGTGATGAATGATGGCTTTAAAATGTTTGTAATCTGTTACTTTCATCACAAGTATTCAAGCAGAAAATGCACTGAAGAATTCACAGAAAGTAAAGTCAAAATCATTAACTTCCCACATCACTTTTTCCCTAAGATCTTTATTAATTTCCCCAAAGTGCTAAGGTATTTGGAGATCAAAAGGGCTCAAGGCATTTCCTTGACTTTTGGAGGGACCGGACCCTCAGCCTGATGATCAAAAAGACCTAAGTACTTGAAGTTATCCATTATCATTCACTTTCAATCTTTTCCTAAGTAAAATCCCATTTTGCTTAGGAAAATCATACAAACTTCCATAAAAATCCCTCAAAATAACTTACTATTCTAAGTTTAAGTGTTGAAGATGATATATTGTAATTTACTTCAGATATTGTCACTTTCTTAGATGTGCAAAGTATTTTGAGTTCCCTTGTCCTTTTGTCATATTAATGTTTAACTCTAGTTATTAAATCCCTAGTGAAAATCCTTTATCCTAAGTATATAACTCCTTTTATATAAATATCCGAAAAACCCATTTATTATAAAGTTTAGCCAAAGTATTTATTTCCCCGTGCATTCAAATAAAAACCCACTATACAACCCCTTTGGTTAAAATATATCATTATATAATACTCCCGCCCCTATGGTAAATTAATTATATCGGTTAATTTATCATATAATAAAAAACATATATGAGAAAAACTTTAAACATATGATATGTATGTTTAACACAAAAATATAAATAAAACCAAAGTTTTAATTCAAACTAAAAAACTTCGGAAAAGCTCCTATGCCACCGTGGCACATCCACCTGGCATCCCACCCGACGCTTCAACCACAACCGCGACCCCTATTTCCATTATACAGTGGGATTAATTAATTATCAGAATTAGTTAATAACCAACCTTTCCACCTATTAGACGCCCCCCGGGATGTTTAATAACATTAATCACGTTTAAAACCCCGCCGGGCCCGCACGATAACGCCCCACCATCTCCCCGTCCCTTCCACCTTTGGATCGCCCCTCCACAGATCTACGGCTAACATTCATCCCGCTAGGCGTCCCTTGTCAGCACTTTAACGCGCGGGGGAATGGTGGTATTGAAATAGTCCACTGGCCACGCGTCCATCGCCCAATGGAATCGCTGCCCTCGCATTAAAAACCACCTTTGCCAATAAGCGGTGCGGGGACTAACCGCTTACCACCCGACCCCTGCCCCACGTCAGCTCGTACTGAGATGACGTCATTCCTCGAAAAACTAAAAACCCCTTTTTTGACTTTGGAAATAAAACAAATTTGCGTGCTTTTATGTCATTTTCGTTATTCGAAAGCGACTGTGCCTTCCGCTAAGAAATTCGAATTTTCACTAAAATCCACTGTTTTATTCGATTTCGCTCCATAATTCCGCCAGACCTGTGTTCAAGCATCCTCCTACTACTGCCTGATACCTGTTAAAAGCCAGCTTTCCTCCAAGAACATGTATTTATCCTATAGCGCTCAGAAACTTCAAAAGAAAGTCTGTTTTCCTTGTTTTACACTGGAGTAGTGATTAAATTTTATCGCTAAGAACATTCCCTGAGGTTTAAGACTGTGAATTGTTCCCTTGAAACTGCAATTGTGCTAATTTCCTTTATTTTAATTGAAATCACACCCGGCCTATGAAGAAAACCCAGAAACTTCCGTTTTGAATCCACAAGAACCAAAATGGAAGCCCCGGTAGCCCTGAATGTGACTCCATTGAATGCCCCCCACAGAGAGTTAGAATATTTGCCTTTAGTAGATAAAGATTTTCAGATTAAAGACTTACATTTTGATGAAAGCCCCTTTCTAAGTTATTGTCGCTGCAGAGACGATTATTCGAGGGGGCAAGATGTCATTGGGTTGTGGGAATCCAATCTCCCGAGATATCTCATCCCCTCAGTCATTACTTTCCCAGAAATTATCCACTATTTCCATTCTAACTATGATCCCACTCGGAGAGCTGTAATATCCCCTAACCAGAGTGTTCTTTTCCCCATTACTCCCCAGGCTATCAATGCAATGCTACATTTTGAACCAGACCAAGAACTAGCACCTTTGTCTATGGAAGAATTGATTGAAAAATCTAATAAATTGACCCCAGAAAAATTGGAGTCCATGTGCCAGAATTTCATGTTGCCTGAACATCAACCTAAGGGGCCTCCTCCCTATGGTTTTTATTATTTCAATAAATTGGGAAGACTCATCCTAAATATGATATCTTTTGTCTTGGGTTTCAACACCAGTGAATATGTTGATGAGATAACCCTGGTTTTGCTGTCTATCTTTACTCCTGGGCAACCTCCTGAAGTTAAATATGACTTTGCCTCCTTCATAGCCAATAAGATCCATGATCAGTTCATGAGGCTAGATGATGAGAAAGTTTTTAAATATTCCTCAGTTATTTATCATCTCATTATCTTCTATCAATCAGAAAAGTTCCCTTTCCCTGTTAAAAAGCTTGATGCCAAGGGAAACCCTAGGTCAGTCATATTTTGGTCTCCCATAATTCATTCTTCCTATAATTCTCCATATTCCTATACTGAGTTCATCGATCTGTTTGTATATCCTGCAACTACTTTGTTGACAGGAATCCCTCCTCCAAGGCTTAGTAATGAAATCAAGAAGACCTTGCAACTTTCAAGGACTTATAAAGTTGGATATTGGTATTTATATCAAAACCATTCAGTCATCAGAATCTATGGATGTGAATTACATCCATTCAAGTTGCCAAGATATGTGCCCATGAGAATTTTTTCCTTGGAATATTTCAGGCAAATGAATAATTCAGATGTGATCCATTTTTGTAGTGTGAAGAAAAAAGCCCAACTAAGGATCAAAAGTCAATTAGGTCCTTTCATCTGCAACTCTAGGGAGGCCGAGCGAGAAGCAGAAAATATACTACAAAGCCATTGCAAGTTCCAAAGAACTTTTCGTTGGGTTCCTTATGATCCATTTGGTTTTATCTGTGAAAAGAGAATAAAGAACAAATCATCCCCTTACATACACCACAAGATTCCTGAATTAGAACAATATGCCAATCAAGATGAATGGGTGGCAGAAACACTAGTTGAAGAAGAAAGTGAAGAAGAAAAAATGAACAAAATGTTGAAAGATCTTGAGAAGAAGTATGACCTAGAATCTTGTGGTCAAGTGCAGGTACCTCACATTGGCACTTCTTCAGCAGCAAATCTACAGCAGAGATTACAGGAAGGCAGTTCACTAGTTGCAGCAGAGACAAAAGGCAAAGGAAAGAACCTGAAATACAGGTCATTGAAACTTTAGTCATGGCAGAGAAACCTCAAACCTCCAGAGCACCTGATCAAACACAAGTTTCTCCCACTCAGGTAAAACATCCTGAAGTTTTAGAATTACAAACTCCATCCAACATGGAAATAGGAAAGAAAAGGCAGGTTCCAGATACTACTCCTCCTAAAGAGTCCTCAGGAATACATCAAGCCAAAAAACATAAACCAGATCCACTTCCAGATGTGGAAATCATAGATGAGATGTTTGATGATGGAAGAGAAGACAGTCAACTAACTGGTACAGTTAGTGAAACAAACACAAGCCAGAAAGGAAAATCTTTAGAAAAGCAGTTGAGTACTGAAGTATCCTCTTTTAGGCCACCTAAAACAGATACAGGAGATATAAAAAGGACTTTCATTAATATAAAGGCAAAGAATGATCCATTGAGAATGAAAGTATATGATCAATATCTGAAAATGGCTCCACATAATCAGGAAAGGTTAATGTCGGCATTTGACATTTCACAAGGCAAAATGATGATGAGCCACTTCAAGTCCAAGGTGTCAAAACCCATGACAGCAGCTGATTATATTAGAACAAATTTTGAGGTCCTGGCAAAGGACATTCATCCTTTAGACCAGATAAAGCTGCATAAACAAACTGGGGAAATGGTCTATTCCACTCTTACTGATAAGGCCATGGCAGTCCTAAGGCTACAAGATTCTTTAAATAACACAAGCACCCAATTGAAAATTGAGAAGGCCTCTTCTCAGGCCAAATATAACAGAATAAAGTCTCAGGAAGACATAATCATCAGCTTGGGTCACAACCCCAAAGATATCAAAAGCATTGAGGCACTAATTAAGAAGAAAGATGATGACATAGCTGCACTGAGAAAGCAGCTGAAATTTCCAGCCTCAAGGCATCCCCAGACCCAAGAAGTTTTGAAGGGAAATTCACAGGAAGAGATAATGGAGTTGCTCTTAAAAATGACTGAGCAACTGGGTGAAACAGAGAAAGAATTGGAACAAGCTTTACAGGAAAAGGAAGCTATCATGCAGACATCCATCACAGAAGCTACTACAACCACAGGTACTACAACGACAGGTCAACAAACAGAGCCAGCGCAGGTAAACACTTCTGGTTTAAGTTCTGATGAGTTGACAAAACAAATGGAAAGTTTAAAATTAAGAGTCACAGAACTTCAAACCACAAAATTGCAATTAGAAAATTTGGAGCAGAAATATGATACATCTAAGAAGACAGTTGCTGATAATACCAGGGAAATTAAAAGATTGGAAAGATTAGTTAAGGCTTTAGAAAAAGATCTTTCATTAGAAAAGCCTTTGAAGGAAATAAATGAAATTCTTTGGGGTAATATAATTGAGTTAATAAAAAGTATTTGGCCCTCTATTCAAACAATTTTTGAACAAAATGACTTGATTAAAATAGCTCAGGAAGAAATAAACAGAACAAGAGATGAACTAAGAGGTAGACCTGAGCAGGCCAATAAACTTATTCAATTTTTGAACACCCAAACGAAACAACAGCTTGCAGTACTAGGAATTGAAGACAGAACCGGCACTATTTTGATGATAAAAAGAGTTTTCATCAAAAGAACTTTTATGCAGAATTTAGAAAGGAAGTGTTCAGATATTTTGGCTGATATTAATACTTTCAGAGGAAAATTTCAGATTTTTTTGGACAGTGGGTTACCCAGTCCAATGCTCTCAGAGGACCAAATAATGGAACTGGAAACCTATGTCAAGAAAATAAATATACATGCTCAGAACGTAACTGCTTGTTCCATCAGTTTGCCAGAAGCAACGTTGCCAATAGGGAGAAATCTATATGACAGGTTGAAGAATTTATTTTATCTTGAACATGAAATAAGGTATTTGTTCCCTGATCAGCCTACTTTTTACAAACTCACAGAGGCTGATGAAACGTTGAGGAAACTTAAAAGAACTGAAATACTAGAAGATCAATGGTGGAATGACCTATTGGAAATTCTATGAAAATTATCTTCAGGATGAGAATTTTATCTTTTTACTATTATGTGAAAGATAAAAATGAGTACAGGTTAAAGAGTATCAGTTGAACAGGTTAAAGAGTATCCGTAAAGACAAAGAGTATCAAACAAGCAAAGAAATTACTCCAAGGGACAGCATCGAGCCCTATTTCAGCACTTACCTCCAGCACATCAGCAAAATGAGGAAACAACACATCAGCAGTTACTTATTATTCTATCTACGAGACCATTTGTCTCCTGTTTATTTGTAAATTACTCCTTAGTCATCCTAGATTATTGGCTAGGTTAGTGTGAGATTTTTTCAATTATTTATTGTATAAATAAACCCTCAAAGAGAGTATTGAGGGTGGATTCTATTACTTTGTTGTGACATTGAAGTTTTTGGAATAAAAGCATTTTGGAGAAATTTATTTGTGGCTTACTGGATGACAATTTGAAGCTCAGGACTTTTTGCAGGATTCATGTGTCGGACTGCAGTTCAATAAGTCTTTCTACCCTATGTCTTAAGTTTTATATCCATTTATAATATCATTGTGTCCATTTCTGAATAGTTAACATAAAGGATTGAATCAGAATTTACTTAATTGTACTCTGATTTCAGATGTGATTATTCTTAATGTTTTCCTCTAAATTAGTTATAAGCACGAATTCTTAAATGCTCTTGCTTTGCTAATTTAAACATTCTTGATTACTATAATAAAGAATTCTTCATTGCTCTTTGTTTGTAATCATTTCATTTCTTTCTTTTGAACATGGTGAAAGATTCTTAGCTGCCTTTCATCCCTTCAAAATCATCCCATCCACTTTAAATTTTAAGGATTGTTCTCTGTCTGGCTATCTTGCCTTGCAAAGCCATCTTGTGTGTAGAATAGAAATCCAGTAAAGCCATCCTTTGACTCCATAGCCCAATGGACTGAAAATCTTCAACCTTGCCCTTAGTTGGCGGATTCCACCATTCAAACAAAATCAAAACTCTTGGACTTATAACTAGCCTAAAACTTTCTAAGAACAAAGATAAATTATAAAGAGAGAGCCCTCTCTGGATGCAGATTGGCTAGATTCTGCATCTGAAGGTTGGTTTGTGGTTACCTCGGGTATACTTTCATTTTCCACAACTTCAAGGAAAACTTGAGTGATAACATAGTGGCGACCATACTGGGGAACTGAATCATTTTTATTTGTTAATATTGTTCACTTATAAGCTATAGACAGAGTCTGAAGATCAGCCAGGTAGCCTTTGAAATTGCTTTTGCTCTGCAATTGCAAAAGTAAATAAATGCTGCTTCAGTCTATCTCTGATTTAGCTTATATTCTGAACCTTAGTATCAAAATGTTTAATCAGACTCTCTAGTTTAATAAATATTTGAGAAATTTTTAATCATAAATCATTATTTCTTGAAGTATTTATAGAAGTTGTATTTATTTTTCAATTAAAACCAAAAATCCAAAAACACATAGTCTAGGAAAACTGGCTTCAGAAAGGATTCGACATACTAGGTCAAACCCTGACCCTAATCCACCACCAATATTTGAAAATCCAAATCTGATTCCTAGGATTCTTAGAAGACAAGGAAGTCAAGAAAGTTCTGAAAGAGGAATTCAAGAGAGTTCAGGAAGTTCTAGACCACTTTCTAGATCTGCATCTTGTCCTGTGAAAATTATATACATTGATGAAATTCCTTTTGATGCACGATTTGAAACATCTTTATTTGTGAATTTTTCTGAAACCGAATTATCCAGATTAGTTCCAGATCCATTGTTCTTTGAAGATTTGCAATACAGATTTGTTTCACATCATCTTGACAGACAATTATAGAACTCTATTCAATCTGAACAAACCTTTGAAGAAAATTCAAACATCTCTGTAATTACTGAAGCATCTCCAAGTTCAGTTACTTTTTCTCAAGCTTTTCAAACACCTGTCACCCCTTCTACTCCTCCATCTCCTCCTACCAGACCATCAACTCCTGTTACCCCACTATATCTTCCAATGGCCAATCGATACGCCCCTTTACAGATACCAGCCAACGCTGCTGCTTTGCCCCAAGATTACCAGAGTAAGATCACACTTTTTGATGGATCAGGTACTTATACAGCTCAAAAACATACCAAAAGGATGACGGATTACTTTGAGTTCTATGAAATTGACACTGATGATGTCCGAATGAGAATTTTCGTTCAGAGTCTTACTGGAGAAGTTAGGACATGGTTTAGGGCCCTTGCTCCAAATAGTATTGTTGATTTACCAGATTTATATAGGGAATTTTTGAACAGATGGGAGAAGAATAAAGATCCTCTTCAGATCCTGTCAGAATTTGAAAAATTAAGAAGAAGACCTAACGAAACAGTACAAGATTACATCATTAGATTCAATGAAGCATATAACGCAGTTCCTCAAAACCTTAGACCCCCACCTGACTCTGTATTGGTTAAATTTCCAGATGGTTTTGACTCTGACATAGCTTATTCACTCAGGGAAAGAGCTCCCCAAACATTAGAGGAAATGCAAAGCATAGTGGTGAGTGTAGAAGCAAATCTGATAGAAAAACGAGCCAGAGCAAGAGCAGAAAGAAGAATGCCTATGAATGAAGAACCTTCAGCTTTTGAAAAGAAGCTGGATGCAATCATTAAAGGTATGGAAAGATTAGGAGACAGAGTGGAAACAATCGAAAGAAAATCTACTAGTGATAATCAGAATGTTGCAAGAAACCCAAACTTTAGGAGAAATCTGAATCAAAATATTGGAAAGAATGTCCCTGACCAAAACATTAGGCCACCTTTCCAAGAAAAATTTGTTGAAGGTTCAACTTCTGAAGAACCTACAGAAGATGTAGAAATAAACAATGTAACTGATGAAAAAAATGAACCAGAAGTTTTCCTATCCCAGGATGATCAAGAGAATCACATCCTTGAAACATTCCAAACTCATTCAGGTGAGACTTTTGATTTTAAGGAAGGCTATGACACAACAATTTATGAGGTTCATAAACAGTACAATTTGAGAAGTAGACGGAGTGATGTGCCAGATAATAGCAAACAGAAAAATGCAAAACAAAATGTCAAAGGTAAAGTTAACATTCCCCCTGTACAAAACATTCCCCAAGTACAAATTTTGTCTAGGATAACTCCCAACCCTTCAAATCCAATAATTGAAGATGTCTCTGATAACCAACCAAACAAAAATCAACAATCTAATACTTTTCCTCCTGTAGGAAATGTAGAAGAAACAGTAGAATTTAGTTCAGATACCCCTTCAAAACAAAATTTCATTCATGAAAAAGAGAAAAACATTGAAGACCCAAAAAATAGAGAAAACCCAACTGTGCAAAACACTAAAACTCAAACAGAAAAACCTTTCAATCTAGAGGTTGAAATAGGCAAACTCAAGATAGCTGTTCCTTTATCAGAATTGGCTAAACATGATGTCTATAGAAGTCAAATTACCAAGTCCCTAAACATTAACATTACTGGATTGGATGATTCAGTAAATATTCTTGATGATCAACCCAAACTTCTTTTTGGCCCCGAGGTCAATGGCAAACCAGAAAGTGGAGGAACTCCTCCATTTTATGTAAGCCTGAATGTTCATGACAAGATACTCCATAATGCAATGCTTGATTCTGGAGCATCTCATAATTTGATGCCAAAAGCAGTAATGGAAAGATTAAATCTAGATATTACCAGACCGTACAAAGATTTGTTTTCATTTGATTCTAGTCAGGTAAAATGTTTAGGTTTGATTAAAGATTTGTGTGTTACTTTGGTACAATACCCTGCTAAGTCTATTTTGATGGACATAGTAGTGGCTGATATTCCACCTAAATATGGTATGTTATTGTCTAGATCTTGGGGTGCTAAACTTGGAGGGTCTATTCAACTAGACATGTCATATGCCACTATATCAGTTTTTGGTCAGCCTAAAAGACTTTACAGAGAGACATTGATGAAATATTTAGTCAGTAGCCATGAGAAGCCTAAAAATTTCCCTGTTTACTCTATACATTCTGATATGGACTCTTTTATTTTATACAATGCTGAGTTGGATCTCCCTACTGAAATAGAAGCTCCGGAATTGGAAACCATAAACAAAACCACTGTTAAAATTGAAGAAATTTCTGAAAACAAGGAAACACCAGTTGATCAAGAAATACCAGAAGAAACTAAACAACTAGCTCCTGTCAAGAAACATTTTAAAACAATTGATGAAGATTATGAACATGAAATTCTATGGCATTTAGAATTTGATGGCTCAGTAAACAAATTAGGGGCAGGAGCTGGGATTTGGTTACATAATGTTGAGAATAATCATGCAGAGGGTCATGCTTATAGGTTGAATTTCAAATGCACTAACAACATGGCAGAGTACGAAGCTCTTTTATTAGGGCTTAAACATGTCAAGAAGTTAGGAGCTATTAGGGTATCAATCATAGGAGATTCTAAACTAATTATTCAACAAATTAAAGGAGAATGTTCAACAAAAGACATGAGATTGAAACAATACAGAGAAACAGTTGTGGAAATTCTCAACACATTTCTACAAGCTCAACTTGCCAAGATTCCCAGGAAACAAAATTTTCATGCTCACAGCCTCGCAATGTTTGCTAGCACATGCAAGTTACCTTTTGATCCTAATCATCATTTTTCAGCTGAGATTAGACATAGGCCTGCTATACCAGACAATCTTTTGAATTGGCAAGTATTTGTTAATAACAATCAAATCAATAGTTTTTTGACACTTCAAAATGAGTTTTCTAACTGTAATATAGATGAAGACATAACTATTGATGAATTTGATCAAGAAAAAGAACAAAAAATAGAAATTTCAAGAGAAAATGCAATTCATATGTTGCACCCAACCACATTCACAGAAAAAGACATGCAAAATTTGAAACACATGGAATCTGATGAGATCATAGAAGATGAGACAGAAATCATCAATTTAAAAGATAATCATTTGCCCAAAGGATTAACTCCTTTGGAAGATCTGTTTGACTCAAATGATATTCCATTTAGACCTAAAATGGAACCTATTAAGGCTGATATGGAAGAATGCAACTTAGGAACCCCAGAAAATCCCAAAATGGTTAAGTTGTCCAAATCTCTTCCAAAAGATCAAAAGGTCAAATATGTTGAACTATTGAAAGAATTCCAGGATGTTTTTGCCTGGAGTTATGAAGATCTCAAATCTTATGATACATCCATCATTCAACACACTATACCTTTGAAACCAGATCAGAAACCTTTCAAACAAAAGCTTAGAAGAATAAATCCTGTTTTATTACCCTCAATTGAAAAGGAAATTAAAAGAATGTTTGAAGCAGGGATTATAGCTCCTATCAGATTCTCAGAATGGGTTTCTAACCTGGTACCAACATGGAAGAAGACTGGGAAATTAGACTGTGTGTCGATCTAAGAAATTTGAATAAAGTTTCTTTAAAAGATAACTATCCTTTACCAAAAATGGACCATATTCTACAGAGGGTAGTAGGATCTTCTAGGATATCTCTACTGGATGGATTTTCAGGGTACAACCAGATTCTGGTTCATCCTGATGATCAAGATAAAACAACATTTACAACACCATGGGGTACGTTTAAATATGTCAAAATGCCATTTGGACTCAAGAATGCAGGAGCTACATTTCAAAGAGCAATGGATATTGCTTTTGCTAAAGAAATACATGATTTTCTGGTTATTTATCTAGATGATTTGACCGTTTTTTCTAAAACAGATCAAGAACATTTAGATCATTTAAGGCAAGTATTTATAAAATGCAGAAAATATGGGATTTCTTTAAACCCTAAAAAGTCATTGTTTGGTTTGGAAGAAGGAAAGCTTTTAGGCCATATTATTTCTAAAGATGGCATTAGGATTAATCCAGAAAGAATACAAGCAATTTTACAGATACCTCATCCTAGAAACATAAAAGAGTTGCAAGCATTCATAGGAAAAATTAATTTCTTGAGAAGATTTATTTCTAGTTTAGCTGAATTACTTAGATTTCTTACTAACATGTTGAGGAAAGATTCAAGCATTGACTGGACTGTAGAAGCCAAACAATCATTTGAGGAAATTAAAATGGCTTTAACAAGGACACCAGTTCTTACCAGTCCCAAATTTGACAGAGATTTCATTATTTTTTCATTTTCTTCTGAACACACAGTTGCAGCTGTTTTACTTCAAAAAGATGATCAAGGGTGTGAAAAACCAATAGCATTTTTTAGTAAAGCACTTAGGGATGCATCTTTGAAATACAATATTATGGAGAAACAGGCTTTTGCATTGGTAAAAGCAATTAAAGATTTCAGAGTTTACATATTATATTCTCATGTGATAGCTTATGTGCCTAATGTTGTAGTTAAAGATATTTTGACTCAAGATGGCATTGAAGGTAAAAGAGGTAAGTGGATAGCTACCATTTTAGAATATGATATTGAGATTAAACCAACAAAACTCATAAAAGGTCAAGGTTTGGCACAACTCATGACTGAAACTAATTGCCAAGCCTTAGACATTAACGAACTGGATGACGAGCAGGAGATGGCGACTCCACAGATCAGTCAAGCTTTCTTAGATTCACCCTGGTACACTGATATCATTCATGTTTTATTAAACTTGCAAGCTCCTCCAGGGTTGTCCAGAACGAAAAGAAGATTTTTAAAAATGACATCTTTGAAATATTGTATTTTAGATGGCACTCTCTTTTGGAAAAATCATGAAGGGATCTTATTGAATTGTCTATTAAAAGATGAAACTGATAAAGTTCTTAATGAATTTCATGCAGGGGATTGTGGAGGACATCTCTATTGGAAATCAACTGCAGACAAAATCTTAAGGGCTGGTTTTTACTGGCCAACATTATTTTCTGATGTTAAGAAATTTGTAACAACTTGTCATAAGTGTCAGATATTTGAGGGTAAAAGAAAGTTGTTACCTTTGCCATTAAAACCAGTTTCCACAAAAAGACCTTTTCAACAATGGGGATTAGATTTTATAGGAGAAATCCATCCACCTTCTTCAGGGCAACACAGATGGATTCTTACTGCCACAGACTACTTCACTAAGTGGATTGAAGCTATCCCTTGCAGACAGGCCAATGATTCTGTAATCATAGGGTTTTTAGAAACCAATATACTTTCAAGATTTGGTTGTCCAGAAAAGATTATAACAGATAATGCTGCTGCATTTAAGTCAAAGAAAATGATTAGTTTCTGTAGTAAATATCATATTACTTTAGGCCATTCAACAGCTTATTACCCTCAAGGTAATGGACTAGCAGAATCCTCCAATAAAAGCTTGATTAATATCATTAAAAAATTGTTGGAAGAAAATAAAAAGAACTAGCACAAGAAACTGACCAATGCATTGTGGGCAGACAGACTTACAACTAAGAAATCAATTGGGACTAGTCCATATGAATTAGTTTATGGCCTTGAAGCAATATTCCCATCATCTTTAGGAATTCCTGTTATGAAATTACTTCAGGAGGCTCAAGTGGAACCAAATGACATTCAAAGAAGAATTAATCAAACAATCCACTTGCAGCAAACCAGAGAAGAAGTATACCAACGATCTCAAGTCTTGCAGGAAAAGTTAAAGAAGATGTTTGACAGAAGAACAAAGGCAGAAGATTTCCAACTAGGAGATAAAGTCCTAAGGTGGGATTCCAAAAGGGAAGAGAAAGGGAAACATGGGAAATTTGATTTCTTGTGGAAAGGGATTTATATCATTCATGCCTTGCAGGGAAACAACACATACTTTTTGAAGAATTTGGACAATTCAGAAGCTGAGGAAGGACCAGTCAATGGTCGAATGCTGAAGCATTATTTTGATCCTATTTACTAGGATGTTTTGATTTTTCTAACTTGTACATAATATATCCTTTTCTAATGCAGTTTTGAGTGGATGGTGACTTCTTGAAGTTGAAGCCCGAAGTGAAGGCCCTAAGCTTCAAAAGTTTCACTATCATATGTACAATAAAGCTACCAGAAGAAGGAAATTACATAGTTCAGTTTGAAGACATTCTGAGGCATCTGACCTGCTGTTCTTGACTTTCCACAAGGAAAAGCCATCCCCAAGTGGAGCGAGTGTTAGTCTCCTATACCAATAGGTGTCATTTTTCATGATTGACTTATTGAACTATGGAATATGTTCAAACCTTTTTCTTGAGCAAAGGTGTTCCATATTCTTGAAAAACCAAAAAATCAAAAATTTTAAAAAATGTAAAGAGGGTATACCCTAAAAGAAAAATCAAAGGGTAAGAAAAATAAATTGGTCAAGAAAATGAAAGAAATGAACCCCAAGCAAAAAATAGACCAAGGAAAGTGTGCAAATCCAAATGCCACTACTATTTCATTTTTGTAATAAAGAAATTGTGTGCAACTTGTCAAACTTTTGCCACAATTTATGAAGAGTCAAAATGTTTAAACTTGACTCATTCATGTTTCAATTTCATGTTGTAGAATAGAGAATAAATATCTGACCAAACAGTTTAATCTTGGCAGATAAGTAGATAGATAGAGTTAATAAAAGGTGCTCAACAGTTTAATCTGAGCCCTTGGATGTAATAAGGATAGAATTAGATAGATTTGCCATGTAAAAAGAAAAAAAGGTTGATAAGGGTTTGCAAGTCTAAATGCACCCTAATAAAGAAGAGAAAATGGTAGTGTCAAGTAGATAGGGTAGGTAGATGGTGTTGCAAAGTTTTATGTGATGAATGACGGTGCTGAATATGTTTAATATTTTACCTTCATCACAAGTACTCAAGCAGAAAATGCACTGAAGAATTCACAGAAAGTAAAGTCAAAATCATTAACTTCCCACATCACTTTTTCCCTAAGTTTTTACTAATTTCCCCAAAGTGCTAAGGTATTTGGAGATCAAAGGGGCTCAAGGCATTTCCTTGACTTTTGGAGGGACCGGACCCTCAGCCTGATGATCAAAAAGACCTAAGTACTTGAAGTTATCCATTATCATTCACTTTCAATCTTTTCCTAAGTAAAATCCCATTTTGCTTAGGAAAATCATACAAAATTCCATAAAAATCCCTCAAAATAACTTACTATTCTAAGCTTAAGTGTTGAAGATGATATATTGTAATTTACTTCAGAAATTGTCACTTTCTTAGATGTGCAAAGTATTTTGAGTTCCATTGTCCCTTTGTCATATTAACATTTAACTCTATTTACTAAATCCCTAGTGAAATGCCTATCCTAAGTATATAATTCCTTTTATATAAATATCCAAAAACCCCTCTATTATAAAGTTTAGCCAAAGTATTTATTTCCTCGTGCATTCAAATAAAACCCACTATACGCCCTTTGGTTAAATATATCCTTATATCATACTCCCGCCCTTATGGTAAATTAATTATATCGGTTAATTTATCATATAATAAAAACATATATGAGAAAAAACTTTAAACATATGATATGTATGTTTAACACAAAAATATAAATAAAACCCGAAGTTTTATCTTTTAAACCAAAACTTTGGAAAAACCCCATGCCACCGTGGCTCATCCACCTGGCATCCGACCCGTCATTTTAACTATAATACCCGCGCGCGATATTCCTTACCTCGACCCTTTATAACTACGGGATTAATTAGTTATCAGGACTAATTAATAACCTTTTCCCGCCTATTAGACGCCCCCCCGGGATGTTTTATAAAGTTAAATCGCGTTTAAAACCCCGCCGGGCCCGCACGATAATACCCCGCCATCTCCCCGTCCTTTCCACCGTTAGATCGCCTCTCCACAGATCAACGCTCCATATCAATTCCGCCACCTGTCCCTTGTCAGAGCTTTAACGCGCGGGGGCTTGGTGGTTTTGAAATAGTCCACCGGCCATGCGTCCATCGCCCAATGGAATCACTGCCCTCTCGTTTAAAACCACTCTTGTCCACAAGCGGTGCGGGGATTACCGCTTACCGCCCGGCCCCCCACCACACGTCAGCCCGTACTAAAGTGACGTCACTCCTCGAAAAACTACAAACCCCTTTTTTGACTTTGGAAATAAAACAAATTTGCGTGTTTTTATGTCATTTTCGTTATTCGAAAGCGACTGTGCCTTCTGCTAAGAAATTTGAATTTTCACTAAAATCCACTGTTCTATTCGATTTCGCTCCAGAATTCCGCCAGACCTGTGTTCAAGCATCCTCCTGCTACCGCCTGATACCTGTTAAAAGCCAGCTTTCCTCCAAGAACATGTATTTATCCTATAGCGCTTCGAACTTCAAAAGAAAGTCTGTTTTCCTTGTTTTCCACTGGATTAGTGATTAAATCTTATCACTGAGATCATTCCCTGAGGTTTAAAACTGTGAATTGTTCCCCTGAAACTGCAATTGTGCTAATTTCCTTCATTTAAATTGAAATCGCGCCCGACCTGTGAAGAAAACCCAGAAACTTCCGTTTTGAATCCACAAGAACCAAAATGGAAGCCCCGGCAGCCCTGAATGTGACTCCATTGAATGCCCCCCACAGAGAGTTAGAATATTTGCCTTTAGTAGATAAAGATTTTCAGATTAAAGACTTGCATTTTGATGAAAGCCCCCTTCTGAGTTATTGTCGCTGCAGAGACGATTATTCGAAAGGGCAAGATGTCATTGGGTTATGGGAATCCAATCTCCCGAGATATCTCATCCCCTCAGTCATTAATTTCCAAGAAATTATCCACTATTGCCATTCTAACTATGATCCCACTCAGAGAGCTGTAATATCCCCTGACCAGAGTGTTCTTTTCCCCATTACTCCCCAGGCTATCAATGCAATGCTACATTTTGAACCAGACCAAGAACTAGCACCTTTGTCTATGGAAGAATTGATTGAAAAATCTAATAAATTGACCCCAGAAAAATTGGAGTCCATGTGCCAGAATTTCATGTTGCCTGAACATCAACCTAAGGGGCCTCCTCCCTATGGTTTTTATTATTTCAATAAATTGGGAAGACTCATCCTAAATATGATATCTTTTGTCTTGGGTTTCAACACCAGTGAATATGTTGATGAGATAACCCTGGTTTTGCTGTCTATCTTTACTCCTGGGCAACCTCCTGAAGTTAAATATGACTTTGCCTCCTTCATAGCCAATAAGATCCATGATCAGTTCATGAGGCTAGATGATGAGAAAGTTTTTAAATATTCCTCATTTATTTATCATCTCATTATCTTTTATCAATCAGAGAAGTTCCCTTTCCCTGTTAAAAAGCTTGATGCCAAGGGAAACCCTAGGTCAGTTATATTTTGGTCTCCCATAATTCATTCTTCCTATAATTCTCCATATTCCTATACTGAGTTCATCGATCTTTTTGTATATCCTGCAACTACCTTGTTGACAGGAATCCCTCCTCCAAGGCTCAGTAATGAAATCAAGAAGACCTTGCAACTTTCAAGGACATATAAAGTTGGAGATTGGTATTTATATCAAAACCATTCAGTCATCAGAATCTATGGATGTGAATTGCATCCATTCAAGTTGCCAAGATATGTGCCCATGAGACTTTTTGCCTTGGAATATTTCAGGAAAATGAATAATTCAGATGTGATTCATTTTTGTAGTGTGAAAAAGAAAGCCCAACTCAAGATTAAAAGTCAATTAGGTCCTTTCATCCGCAACTCTAGGGAGGTTGAGCGAGAAGCAGAAAATATACTACAAATCCATTGCAAGTTCCAAAGAAGTTTTCGTTGGGTTCCTTATGATCCATTTGGTTTTATCTGTGAAAAGAGAATAAAGAAAAAATCATCCCCTTACATGCACCACAAGATTCCTGATATAGAACAATATGCTAACCAAGATGAATGGGTTGAAGGAACACTAGTTGAGGAAGAAAGTGAAGAAGACAAAATGAACAAAATTATGAAAGATCTTGAGAAGAAGTATGACCTAGAATCTTGTGGTCAAGTGCAGGTACCTCACATTGGCACTTCTTCAGCAGCAAATCTACAGCAGAGATTACAGGAAGGCAGTTCACCAATTGCAGCAGAGTCAAAAGGCAAAGGAAAGGAACCTGAAATACAGGTCATTGAAACTTTAGTCATGGCAGAGAAACCTCAAACCTCCAGAGCACCTGATCAAACACAAGTTTCTCCCACTCAGGTAAAACATCCCGAAGTTTCAGAATTACAAACTCCATCCAACATGGAAATAGGAAAGAAAAGGCAGGTTCCAGATACTACTCCTCCTAAAGAGTCCTCAGGAATACATCAAGCCAAAAAGCATAAACCAGATCCACTTCCAGATGTGGAAATCATTGATGAAATATTTGATGATGGAAGGGAAGACAGTCAACTAACTGGCACAGTTAGTGAAACAAACACAGGATAGAAAGGAAAAGCTTTGCAAAAGCAGTTAAGTACTGAGGTATCCTCTTTCAGACCACCAAAAGCAGATACAGGGGATATAAAAAGAACTTTCATTAATATAAAGGCAAAGAATGATCCATTGAGAATGAAAGTATATGATCAATATCTGAAAATGGCTCCACATAATCAGGAAAGGTTAATGTCAGCATTTGACATTTCACAAGGCAAAATGATGATGAGCCACTTCAAGTCAAAGGTGCCAAAACCCATGACAGCAACTGATTATATTAGAACAAATTTTGAGGTCCTGGCAAAGGACATTCATCCTTTGGACCAGATAGAGCTGCATAAACAAACTGAGGAAATGGTGTATTCCACTCTTACTAATAAGGCCATGGCAGCCCTAATGCTACAAGATTCTTTAAATAACACAAGCGCCCAATTGCAAATTGAGAAGGCCTCTTCTCAGGCCAAAGATAACAGAATAAAGTCTCTGGAAGACATAATCATCAGCTTGGGTCACAACCCCAAAGATATCAAAAGCATTGAGGCACTAATTAAGAAGAAAGATGATGACATAGCTGCACTGAGAAAGCAGCTGAAATTGCCCGCCTCAAGGCATCCCCAGACCCAAGAAGTTTTGAAGGGAAATTCACAGAAAGAGATAATGGAGTTGCTCTTAAAGATGACTGAGAAACTGGGTGAAACAGAGAAAGAATTGGAACAAGCTTTATAGGAAAAGGAAGCTATCATGCAGGCATCCATCACAGAAGCTACTACAACTACAGGTACCACAATAGAAAATCAACAAACAGAGCCAGCACAGGTAAACACTTCTGGTTTAAGTTCTGATGAATTGATAAAACAAATGGAAAGTTTACAACTAAGAGTCACAGAACTTCAAACCACAAAATTGCAGTTAGAAAATTTGGAGCAGAAATATGATACATCTAAGAAGACAGTTGCTGATAATACCAGGGAAATTAAAAGGTTGGAAAGATTAGTTAAGGCTTTAGAAAAAGATCTTTCATTAGAAAAGCCTTTGAGGGAAATAAATTAAATTCTTTGGGGTAATATAATTGAGTTAATAAAAAGTATTTGGCCCTCTGTTCAAGCAATTTTTGAACAAAATGACTTGATTAAAGTAGCTCAGGAAGAAATAAACAGAACAAGAGATGAACTAAGAGGTAGACCTGAGCAGGCCAATCAACTTATTCAATTTTTGAACACCCGAACGAAACAACAGCTTGCAGTACTAGGAATTGAAGACAGAACCGGCACTATTTTGATGATAAAAAGAGTTTTCATCAAAAGAACTTTTATGCAGAATTTAGAAAGGAAGTGTTCAGATATTTTGGCTGATATTAATACTTTAAGAGGAAAATTTCAGATTTTGTTGGACAGTGGGTTACCCAGTCCAATGCTCTCAGAGGACCAAATAATGGAACTGGAAACCTATGTCAAGAAAATAAATATACATGCTCAGAACGTAACTGCTTGTTCCATCAGTTTTCCAGAAGCAACGTTGCCAACAGGGAGAAATCTATATGACAGGTTGAAGAATTTATTTTATCTTGAACATGAAATAAGGTATTTGTTCCCTGATCAGCCTACTTTTTACAAACTCACAGAGGCTGATGAAACGTTGAGGAAACTTAAAAGAACCGAAATACCAGAAGATCAATGGTGGAATGACCTATTGGAAATTCTATGAAAATTATCTTCATGGATGAGAATTTTATCTTTTTACTATTATGTGAAAGATAAAAATGAGTACAGGTTAAAGAGTATCAGTTGAACAGGTTAAAGAGTATCCGTAAAGACAAAGAGTATCAAACAAGCAAAGAAATTACTCCAAGGGACAGCACCGAGCCCTATTTCAGCACTTACCTCCAGCACATCAGCAAAATGAGGAAACAACACATCAGAAGTTACTTATTATTCTATCTACGAGACCATTTGTCTCCTGTTTATTTGTAAATTACTCTTTAGTCACCCTAGATTATTGGCTAGGTTAGTGTGAGATTTTTTCAATTATTTCTTGTATAAATAAACCCTCAAAGAGAGTATTGAGGGTGGATTCTATTACTTTGCTGTGACATTGAGATTTTTGGAATAAAAGCGTTTTGGAGAAATTTATTTGTGGCTTACTGGATGACAATTTGAAGCTCAGGACTTTTTGCAGGATTCATGTGTCGGACTGCAGTTCAATAAGTCTTTCTATCCTATGTCTTAAGTTTTATATCCGTTTATAATATCATTGTGTCCATTTCTGAATAGTTAACATAAAGGATTGAATCAGAATTTACTTAATTGTACTCTGATTTCAGATGTGATTATTCTTAATATTTTCCTCTAAATTGGTTATAAGCACGAATTCTTAAATGCTCTTGCTTTGCTAATTTAAACATTCTTGATTACTATAATAAAGAATTCTTCATTTCTCTTTGTTTGTAATCATTTCATTTCTTTCTTTTGAACATGGTGAAAGATTCTTAGCTGCCTTTCATCCCTTCAAGATCATCCCATCCACTTTAAATTTTAAGGATTGTTCTCTGTCTAGCTATCTTGCCCTGTAAAGCCATCTTGTGTGTAGAATATAAATCCAGTAAAGCCATCCTTTGACTCCATAGCCCAATGGACTGAAAATCTTCAACCTTTCCCTTAGTGGACGGATTCCACCATTCAAACAAAATCAAACTCTTGGATATATAACTAGCCTAAAACCTTCTAAGAACAAAGATAAAATCATAAAGCGAGAGCCCTCTCTCGGATGAAGTTTGGCTAGATTCTACATCCGAAGGTTGGTTTGTGGTTACCTTGGGTATACTTTCCTTTTCCACAACTTCAAGGAAAACCTGACTGATAACACTTCGATAACTGGAATTCATGGACCTTTGATAATTTTCATTATATGGAATTATGCCTTTGTTTGATTGTGTGGATAGGTCAACTACTCGGAAACCTAATCAAATACTATGGTATGGCATGCTCCAAGAGTCCTGCAGCTCGTAGCCATTCCAAGAGTCCTAAAGCTTTAGGCTGTGGCTAGAAAGATAAAGGGAAGGTAGCAGAATCCCAACAAATATCACCCCCGAGCAAGTCGAGAGGACGAAGGACTGCAATTGATGTGATCCAAGAGGTGGCGAAAGCATACCACGAAAACAAAATAGAGGAAATTCAAAATATCATTGAAAAATGGGAAGATGACATAAATAGACATGCAAAGACAGAGATGGATACTGACGAATGGAGAGGTTTAATACCAGATCTGGGAAAAACAAGAGGTAGAATAACAAAATTCACGTAGACACTGTATATTTATTGATCTATGAAGAGCATCCTTGGCAAAGCCTTGGAGCAGATCTCTATGAGCCTGGTGACATTAGCACAAGGCCAAACTACAAGAGGGAGTTCGATAAGATCAGGTTCTAGCTTAGGAAACATGATGGGCGCCTCAAGTGTATTGACTACCACCTCCCGTGTATTTCCAAGCCTTTTGAGCAGGTTGGCACCTTGGTTCATGATCTGGGGCCAGTGGAGTTGGCCTCAGTTCTAGATAAGTTTGAGTGGTTCATGGCTATTTTAATTTGTCTTTTTTCTTAGTATTTATATGCAACTAGCATTTAAATTTCAAGTGTCCAGTAAATATGTTAGTCAATCTGTAAAAAACTTTATATGTGTGAGTATCCAAGCTTTGTTTACTCGGTATGAAAGACTCAAAACCTTATTTTTTTTATGGCATACCATGCCATCAGGTGGCCAATAGACTCGATTTCCCGCTCAGGGCGGGTTGAGGCCACCAAACTAGTAAATCTAGTTTTTTTTTTGTTTATAAAATGAATGAAAAAGGAGTCCTACCAAGCTTACAAAAAAAAACACTATAAAATGCATAAAATTAATAACAATAACAAATTCTAAAATTACATACATACATATATGTAATGAAATAATAAAAGTATATTAAGTATAATATAAAAATGAAAAACATACTACACCATGTGCAACACGCTTCTGAATGCCATGAGCCCATAAAACCCTATCATTAAGTTGAAGAAAAATTTAATGGCACATGTACATATTATAGCTTTATCAAGCTATGTGTCTCCATCAAGCTCCATAACACGATGGAGATAATTGAGGGTTTTATTTAGCCCTAGGTGGACCTTTTAAAATCTTGATGGAGGGCTTAAAAAATACCCTCACAAAGGTACATTTTCAACCTTTGGAACACAAGTTTTCCCAAAAAAGAGTAACCCAAATCCATCGATTCACCCTTATTTACTTTTGAAATGACAATAATATAGAAAATATTAATCTTAATTGGCTTATTCATAAAATAAATAGTTATGTATTATGGTTTTGTGTATTTATTTTTTCATGAGAATAATATAAAAAGTAAATAATTGAAATAAATATTTAGAAAATAATTACTTTGAATTTGTTGTATTTATGGTGCAAACTTACATAAATGAATTTTAGTTTTACATGTAAACATGACAAAATAAATAAATATTATAAAATAAATATTTGTGAGTTTAGTTCTAATTTATATTCATAATATAAATATTTGTAAATTTTTTATGGTTATGGTAGAAATTCACATAAATAAATCCACTTGTACATGTCAACATGGTGAACAAAAAGTTAACTAGCCTACTTTATAGAACTTGTCAATATAGCATACACCACTTATTTAAATATATGGTGATATACTCCACTTCTAATGGTGCTAACTTGTCTATCAAATATGGTGATATATTTATTTTTAATATGATACATAAACATTAGCACCACAATAGCACCACATAAAATAAGTGGTGATAACTTATAATGCTAAAAAAGAATTTTTCTTGTGCATAAGTGGTATTGTACCTACATTTTCCTTGTCACTTGTTGGTTTTTTTTTTTACTTTTTGGTATGGAGTTTATGTTGTAGGGCCTCCCCATACCTGGGTCTTCCTCCAAGATATTTTTCCTGTAATGCACAAATTCACGGCATCGATCATTGTCATTTGGCCCCACTAGCCATTTCTAGAGGGTTCAACTTAGAATTTCTTTCTAGTCCTAAGGGCAGGTGATTCCATTAACCATAAACATTGATTTCTTCCACCGATTTGAAGGTGGTGCTTCGAGATCGTCGATGGGATTCGTCGTCATTATGATGACATAATGACATTTAGGGCTATCATTTCCACAAATATGGGGCAAAGACATTTCGATAGAAGTCTTTGTACAGGTGCATTGTATATTTCTCTTGAGTGCACGTAATGAAAAGGATCCAAATCAATATTTTTTTTTTTAAGGGCATGCTTTTTTTCCTCTTTTATTTTTCTATTTTGTTGTACTTTCTCATGCTGGAGGATGAATGTGCTTGTGAATTTAAGAAAATCCCTTGCATGCTATTTGTTTTCTTCCCATTTAAGAAAATTTCACCCTTGACTCCTTGAATGGTACAGTAAAGAATCTAGATTTCATGGTAGTTTTTTTTCTCGAATATGTTTATTAATTTTTGGCTTTTTAATCTTTAATATGGATTTGAATTTCACCCTTCAATCGTCTTGCAAATTTAACATCATTTATTTCAGTCCATTGGTTTTCTTCCATTTTTTTTGCTTTTTGATTCCTTAAAAAGGATTTGAATTCCCTCACATGCAAGGCTTTCAAAATATGGACTTCGTTTGATTAGAATGCGTGGGCCAATTTTTTAAGCAGCTCCTGTTTTCAATTTAAACCCTGAAAAACTGAATTCGAACCTCTCGTTCTGTTGATCAATTTGAGATCTATATTTTCACGCCTATTTTAAGATCTCTTAGCCTTCGGTTTAGTTGCCTCAAAATAAAAATAAAAAACTTTGTGAAGGAGTTAGAGGACAGGGAACTCATATAACCTAGAGCCATCTAATCCTGGATTTGATATGCGCCTTTATGTTGCATACCTGAGTTACAATATTTGATTTATCAGTTATTTGTTTGTATGAGCTCAAGATCCATTGGTTGTTACGAACTGAAGAGATGTAGCATCAAGCTTCACATGGTCCTTATTGAATATGGGTTGAGATGTGTCTAGGCTTGTGTGTATATTCATTAGTGACCATTTTACCATCAAAATTAAATAATTATTGAACACGTTCAAAGAGTTGATGTATCACCACACTCACTCAGGTTTTATAATGCCCCTGTCTTCTGTCTGTGAAAATAGTCTCCTCTATGATAAATAAATTTCATATAATTATGTTAATGTTCTCAGTTAGGAGCAATGTCAAGAAAACCAAATTTGTGCAAATTTCAGCACTCTTGAATTTTCTCCCGAGTTAATTTTAAGAAACCTATTATTTGTTATTTTGTCTAATTTTCTGCAGCGCTCTGACATATCATTCTATTTGAAATTCAGTTGAGACAACCAAGATCTCGTAGCCTACTGTATTTTTCATTCCAAATGTAGTGATATCTATTCCAGACTCTAACGAAAGCCAATGTTCAGAAGGTCACTTTAAACAGTAAACCTGAGATTTTTTTTCATTGGATTAGGCTTCGATCATGAGGTTGGTGATCTCGATACTGACTTCACCCATATGGGGATATTTTTACACCATATTGAAATTCAATTCAATTCCAAGAGCAACAGAGAATGCTCCCGGGGCCATCCAAATTTTTTTGAAATAATGCACCATGCCCTTTGTGAGGTTGATGACTTGATCATTTATGCCAAGCAACATCCATGGTGTCTCGGCTGCTGTTCCCTCCACAACCCCAAGTTGTCCACCTAAATTAGAGATTGGAATAGGATTTGATCGGTTCTTTGAAGAGGTTCTTTGAAGAGCTTGAAATGGTATTTTCAATCTCAAAGAATACTCAACAGATTGTGTCCAACCAATTCTGGACTCCGGCTTCGTAGGGTAGACCATTGAATCTGCTCAGATACACCTGCATTGGTGTTAGTACTTCTCTGTTTTTTAGCACTGGTGGGTCTCATCTCAGGTGGAGCGATTATATGTTGCCTTGATTCACATCACATATTGCATTATCAGTAAAGGTTTGAGTTTATTTAGTTTTAATATTTGTGCACCATCAACATTGAAATGAACTCTTTCAGACTATATGAGCATATTCTACTACTATCTATTACTTTTTAATTATGTTGCACGAGTTTCCAGTATGCGGGTATTTCGGGTGCGGGGAATGAGTATATGGTAGGGCTAGAAGCTTTGCCTAAATTTACAGGAAACGTCAATTTGGGAGCGACGATAATATAATATATTAAAATTTATTATATATTAAAAATAAAAATAGAATAATTTATTTATTTCCATCCAAAACTTGCTAATTAAATTCCATTCTGCAGATTCCATCTTGCAATGAAATATGTAAAAGATTGAACTTTGAAACACTGCGAGAAAAAATCAAAATATTAATCCATCAACATCTTGCCATTGAAATTCATTGTGAGCAAAGAAACATGCGACTCTTAAAAAAAAGGCTATTATTACTTGATTATTATGTGATTTCATGCAAGGCTATATTATATTCAATTTCGAAATTCAAGCTTGGAAATTTATAAAATGAAACTTATCAACATGCTCCTCTTTCTCTTTCTCACCATCATTGTATTTTGTTGAATCTTAACATTAAAGTTTCAAGATAGACTTCAAGAAAGTAGACTTATTTGCAATTGTTGAACTTCAAGATTTGCAATAGAAGCACCCAAGAAATCACTGGCAACTACCTATATTTTGTTGAAACCTTTGCTACATCCCCACATCTATGTGGCTTTACAGAGCCCATGTTGCCCAGCCCCAGACCTATCATGTATCACTTAGAAAATAAACAAATGGTACCTTCTCTACTCAAAATAGATGCCAGAAAAGTGAAAATATTCTCAAAATAGGTATCTGAAACGTCAAAATTTGTTGTAGTGAAGCTCGGAAAAGCTCCAAAATACCCTTTGAAGTTCCTGGCGATTTTGGAAAGTTCCCTACAAGCTCTCAAGCTCTCTGAGCACTAGAGCGTGGGGTCCATGCTCTCCAATTGCTGAGAACATTACCATGTTACTATGGGTTTTTAATAATATTATTTGCTTCTGTTTTTAATGTCAACTCCATATAGAGTTATAATATGGAATGAAAATGGTCTTTATATCATAAACTGTTATTAGGTCAATGTTCACGTGATGAGTACTATTTTTTATGGCACACCGATTGAAATCTTTGTTTAATATCATTCTCAACTTCTTGCAAAAGCTAATCTTATTCTGAATGCCTTATTTTTTTGCTTTCTGGTCTTTACATTCAAGTCCATGAAATCAGTATTATATATTTTTCATTAATCTATTAAAATGACTGTAGTACATAGAAATGCTATTAAGAGGAAGGCTTGAAAGCATATGGGTCTTGAGAGACTGTATGAAGTTTTTTGAGTTTTTCAAATTTGTTTCTGGGAAAATTTAATTTAATTTGTTTAAAATATATTATTTATTATGACAATATGGATGACACGCTTCTTCGGCAAGGCCTTTTATTAAATGATGAATTACAATGTGTTATTGCAAAACATGACGCTACAGCCTCGGTTTCTCCTTTAGTATAACAACTTGTGATTTCCAGCTCTCAAACACCATCTTCCAGTTGCCCTTATGAGGATGCTGAGGCTTATATTATTTTACACAACTGGCCCACAGGCAATGTGAAGATGTTTTATATTTTACGCTACTAGAGATAGTTGAAATAAAGATTTCACTACTATCGTCAAATCACATATAGTTGTGGAAAAACAACTGGAGAACAAGTGTTTTCTTTAGTTAGCTAAATAATGCGAAGATGTGAAATTTACTGGACATTAATTCTTTTGAAATGAATTTTTGATTCATGTAATTTCATTTTCAAATTATGATCATTTAAAAGAACTTTGAGTTGTAGCATTCACCCAATCTTGGCGGAGTGAATATGAAAATCTAATTCACAACAGAGTTAAGGTTGATTTCAACAAGGAATTAATCTACATCTGTTTCCGACCCATTTGCCATGAGAATTTTCGGTGAAATCTTCTACCCATTTTAAGCTAAATCAAACTTTGATTCTGAATGAGTTTACATGGATGAGCACGTACAGTCTTCAAGCAAGAGGGTTTTGGGATCAATTGAATCTGCTACTTCAAATCCATTAACAACACCATTATTCTTTCTGTGCTTCATTAAAGCTGGAATTTCTAGAGCATTGTTGTGCTTTATAGCTCTTAGAAATGTCACTCATTGCTACAATCCTTCCACCCTTTTCATGGATAAGTTCAGCTTCCCTGGAACCGACATTTCCAAAACCCTGAAAACGTCAGAGAGGTTTTAGCTCAAGAATAATATATTTCAGACTGTAAGGGTTCCAATCCCCTCAAATTGATCTTAGTGCCATATTAATGCAGCTAATTTTATTTCATTTGTCCATAGATATTCTTCGAGTAAAGCAAAAGCATGGTAACGAATTTCTTTGATGCAATTATTGAAAGTAGTAAATTCAATGAAAGGTAAGCACAATGTTTTATGATGTTTTAAAACAAATTAAATTGAATAATTTTATTATTATTATTATTATTATTATTTTTTAAATGATATGACATTATATTTTATTATTATAATTTTTTATTTAATGTTTCATTTAACAGACACTACAACATCTTTAATATTGAGCAAACATTTAAATGTTTACATCCATTCAAGAATACCATAACAACTTTCCTATATTGGATTATAAAGTTCTTTCACTGTGATTAAACAATTATAATATCATTGTTATTTCTAAATGTCACTTGTAAGATACATATTGATTAATGGAGTAATTACACATCTTCTTTATACAAAAATTTATAAGTAAATCATACATGAAATTAGAAATTTTCTTGTTTTCAATTATCTTATTTTTCTATATAAAGTTTATGTCAATTTAAAGTGGAAATCAAAATATTTTATTTATGGCCATACTACGTTGCAAATGAGGTAAAAATATTATCTTACTAGCATAGATCCATCTTAACTCTAGATTTATCAAGGGCTGGAGGGATCAAATATCTCAATATACAAACAATTTTCTTACTGCACAATTTGAGGAAAAGTTTGTACCTCTAGAAATTTGATTCCTTTCAATTCTTGGTAGATCCTCACTTTAAATAGATCTTTGTTACTTTTCACTTTTCATATAGTATATATTTAGCTCACATTAAACAATTTATTTATAATTCACATTATGAACATTAAAATGTTAATACATTTCCCCTCATCTTTAAAGATACAAAACTTTCTCTCTCACATATACATATTTTAAAATGTTACATATCAATTCCATATTAAACATGAAAGTAATTATAAATATGATTAATTAATTTAATAAAAACTCTAGAAGCCTATAGAATAATTTGATTTACAACTCACACTAAATTAATTTATTTTATTAAATAATTTTTAAATGTTATATATAAAGTCCATATAAAATGAAATAAATTACAAATCTTTCCCAATAGAAAGTGAAAATATAATAAAATTTGTAATTTAAATTATTTTATTTTTGTCTCTATAAAATTCATATAAAGTTAGTTTATTTAATATAGATATTGAAATATTTTATTAAATATTTTTTTGTTATTAATATATTTTTATTTTAAATATTATATATCAATATAGAATCAATTATATTATGTAATATGAATAATATTATTTTTATATATATTTTTTAAACTTCATACTATGTAGTGAAAAAATTATATATATCTCTTATATTAAAAAGTAAATTATATTTTTCACTTTTAATGAATATTTTATCTATATAAAATCTATATAAAATTTAGATGAAACTTGAAATATTTTATCTATGAATTACATTAATTTTTTATGTTATTACTATTTTTTAATTTTTTTAATGCAAGTATTTATTTATTTTATTTTAAATATAAGGTAAAACACGACATCGCACTTATACACAATATAGATTGCTTCTTGGTGCATTTTTATTTTTAAGCCTTACATTTCATATTCCCATAATAGTTGTAGAGTGGTTCTAATTATCATCTATTAATTGTATACTTTATTTTATATACAATATAACATACCTGTGTGAATTGACATTTAAATGTTTAAATTTATTTACAACAACCACAACATGTCACTTAGATTTGGATAATTATTAATTATCTAAATAAAAATAAGAATTATAAACTGTAATTATATAAATTAATCATTTTTATAAAATGAAAAAAATGATTTAAAGAATATACATATTATACAAAATAATACAATTTAAATTAAAATATATTAAATTTCTTATATCCCAGAAAAATAATAAAATAATATTTCTTAGTTAATTTCAGTGGTTCGATAGTTTAAGCAGGTGTATAAATATATGTAATATAAATTAGCTTTTTTCGGATTAAATTTTAGGTTTCTTGTGTTATGTATTATATAATAAATTATAATTTATTATATACCATTAATTAGAGTTCAAAAAGACATACTTTTATTTACTTTAAATTTCAACATTTAGAAAAAACAAAATTATTTTAGTTATTTTAAATTATATATAGCAACAAATATAACTATGATGAGAGCATCTCTGGATAGGTATTAATCCATGGTATGGGTGTGGATATCATCATGTTCTTCCTCATGATTTAGTGGCATATCTGGGAGAGCATGGAATGAGAACATTAAATCAAGTGGGGTCACCAATGGTGATCACTGCATACATTAAATTTACCTTCCCAATGGAACCAGGCATGGATTGTCTACAACAATGCCCTTACAATCTCACATGTAAGGATATAGGATGTTAGGATATAGGACGGGAAGAACGCCCGTACCATCTCACATGTAAGGATATAGGACGGGAAGGATGCAATGTTTTTGGATATACTCGAAGAAAGGGATTTATACTCTAAAACAAGGATATTTATATCTTTTTGTTGCAAAAGAGCGCGAGGTATTATTGTGTTGGTGGAAACTTATATGGAAATTGAATATTCCAACAAAATCTATATTATTTTTATTGTGTTTTTTGATAAATAATTTTTTTTATTGGAGATAATATAAAAAATAGGTTGTTCTAGTGTTTTTATGTAAAAAATAAGAGCAATCGATTTATCATTCCTTTATTTTCTATCCCAATTTCATTTGGAATATGATATATCAAGCTCTTTACCCATTGGTACAACACTTTAAATATTATTTCCAGCAAAAAAAAGTTTGTGACACCAAAGCTAATTCTAATGGCCCAATTTGGAAAAATGGTAGATGGGAAAATCATGGAATTTTGAAGTGACCAGATTATTTATTTTTCTAGGAGGCTTTTGCAAGAAGACTTATGGAGCTAAATTTAGGGACCCTACCTTCCCTTATTTTTGACCATTTTCCTATTTTCCTGCGTTGCACTCATAGACATCTAGAAGAAGCATTTCCCTTTCAATTCAATCACTCCTGGTTGAAGAAGTCAGACATTAGTGATATAGTGAGAACTTTCTAGATCAATTCATATGGGGCTGATGGTCATTAGATCATGGATCACTTATCCAACAAGCGAAGAGCCCATAAAGAAAAGGTGAGAAGATGGGCTTGCAATAAGAAAATGGCTCTAGTTCATAAGCCGATCTAGATTGATAAACAAATAAACATCCTCGAGGACCCTAGAAACCCAAAATTCTTCTTTGAATCCTCCAAAAAAGATATTATCAACATGGACCTACGTATATTTGAAATATCGCTCCATAAAGTAGAGGATTTGAAACAAAAAATCTAGCCCATGTGCGTGAAAGTTGGAGACAAAAAAGATAATTTTTTCATAAATGATCGACTCTAAGGTGTCAAAAGAACTCCATTTGGAGGATTGTCTCAGACTTGGATTGTTATGAACCAGCGCCTAAAATAGAAGAAAATAGAGATCAATGCTTTAGAAATAAGCCACTTCGAGGGGGCAACCTCCTTTACATTACATAAATGAACAATTCTTGGATGATACAAATGAAAAAACTTCGTTCTATATATAGGAGTCCAAGGGGTCATAATATAATCCTAGCCGACCTAACAATAATAATGTAAGGGCATAATAATAACAATATTGGGGTTACAGGGGTACAACAATAACAATAAGGGAGCTACACTAACAACAATAAGGGACTACACTAGTAATATAGGAACCTGACATGCCCCTATCCTTCAAAAAAATGTTGTCCTCAATGCTTGTGTAGCTGTGGATGCTTCTGTATAAAAATCTCATCCTCCCATGTAGAATATTCACTGGGTAAGTTCTTCCACTTGATGATATACTCTGAAATTGATCGATTTCGTAGCTGTCGAGTTCTTGTTTCCGTGAATGCTTCACGTTACAATGTGATTTATCCTTCCTCGTCAAATTATGGAAATATTGTCTAAACTGGAAGTTTGTCACCTATAAACTTCTTTAAGCATGAAACATGGAAAACTGGATGCACTCACGAAGAAGCAGAAACCTCCAATTTGTATGCCATAGTACCAATCTTTTGCAACACCTTGTAAGGACCATAGTACTTTGGCAATAATTTATTATCCTTCTTAGCTTCCTTGAGGGACATTTGTTTGTAAGGTTATAGACATAAATATATGCAGTCTCCTACATCAAAGCTTCTCTCCCTGCGATGTTCATCTGTCTGTTGTTTCATTCGATTTTGTGCCAAATTTAGGTTATCCTTTAAGAGTTGAAGAACCTGTTGCTGATTCTCGATGTGATATTCCACTACCTGAACCTTAGAATTTTCTCTTAAATATGATGTGATATATGGTGGATGATATCCATAAAGTTCCATAAATGGCGTCATTTTTGCAGCAGTATGGAAGGAAGTGTTATACCACCATTCAGCCAAAGGTAACCACTTGACCCATTGTGTTTTTTATCAGATAAAAAACAATGAATATATCCTTCTAAACATTTGTTCACTGTCTCAGTTTGACCATCAGATTGAGGATGATAAGATGAGCTATGAGCTAGTTGAGTACGCAAACAAGAAAATAATTCCATCCAAAAATTTCTAGTAAAAATTGGATCTCTGTCGCTTATAATAATATTTGGGTTTCCATGTAGCTTTTGAATTGTTTCCATAAATGCAGTAGAAACTGTACTTGCCTTAAATGGATGAGATAATGCAAAAAAGTGTGCATACTTGTTAAGTCTATAAAATATCACCATGAGGACACTCTTTCCTTCGGACCTAGGTAAAATTGTGATAAAATCCATTGAAATCTCCTCCCAATGTTGACTTGGAATGGATAAAGGTTGTAGAAGACCTGGGGTCTTAATTGTCTCAACTTTAATTTGCTGGAAAACCAAACATTCTGCCACTAAATTTTGAATATCAGATTGAAGGCCATCCTAAAAATATCATTTCTTCACCCTTGATAAGTTTTTAAAAATCCTGAGTGTCCCCCAAAAGGAGAAGTGTTAAATTGCAAAATAATCTTTTGTTTTAGTTGGGAATTCTTACAAAGATATAAGTGATCTCTGTAGAATAACAAATAATTTTTCCAACTAAATGTATCAGATGTACTAGGATCTTGTTGCAACTTTTGAATGAGTGTCCACACTTATTCTTCTTTCATTCATCCCTTGCTTTAGTTATCCAATCTAGTTGGATAATATAAATGGCACAATGCAATGCTTCCACCTCTTCATCCTTTCTTGAGAGTGCATCTGCAACAACATTTAGCTTCCCTTTTTTGTAGATGATTTTGAAGTCATAACCCAACATCTTTGTGACCCATTTTTGTTGCTCTTATGAAGATAGTCTTTGTTCTAAAAAGTGTTTCAGGCTATCATAATGAGTTTTTACCTTGAAGTGTCTTCCCATTAGGTAAGGTCGTGATTTCTTTAGTGCATGTAGTATTGCCAACATTTCCTTCTCATAAATAGCTTTCTGTAAATATTTTCCTTTGATTGGACGACTTTAAAAAGAAATGGGTCTTCCTTCTTGCATTAAAACAACACCAATTCCATTTCATGAGGCATCACATTCCAAAATAAAGGTTTTTGTGAAGTAGGGCATAGCTAAGAGCAGTGCTAGGCACATTTCCTCTTTAAGATGTTCAAAGGAATTAGTTGCTTCAGGAGTCCACGAAAATGCATCTTTCTTCAATAATATTGTTAGAGGTGTTACTATTCTCCCATAATTCTTAACAAACTTGCGATAATACCTTGCTAACCAGAGATATCCTCACAACCAATTTATGGTTGTGGAGACTTTCTATTCCTTAATGGCTTTAATTTTGTTAGGATCTACCTTAAGACCCTTGTGAGATACAATATTACCCATATATTCCACATGTTGTACTCCAAAGGAACATTTGGAGGTTTTTTCATATAATTGTTTCTCCTCCAATAGTTTGAGCACCCTGTCAACATGTTGAGCATGATCCTTCAAAGACCTGCTCTAGATTAGTATATCGTCAAAAAATAATAACACAAATTTTTTAAGGAAGGGTTTGAAAATGGAATTCATGAACCCTTGAAATGTATAAGGTCCATTGGTAAGACCAAAAGGCATCACCAAAAATTCATAATGACACTCATGATTTCTAAATGTTTTTTTCAGAATATCTTCAGCCTTCATTTTAATTTGATGATATTGTGAACGAAGATTCAACTTGATAAAATAAATTGCTCTATGTAATTCATCCAATAATTCATCAATCACGGGAATGGGAAATTTATCTTTAATAGTGAGCTTATTGAGCTCCCTATAATCCCAACCTCTAGCATTTCTACAATCATATGTTCAATTTCGCTCTTTTGGACATAAGGATATCTATAAGGTCTTATGTTTGCAAGAACACTTCTTGGAATCAAATGAATAGAATGATCATGATTAAAAATAGGTGGCAGTCCTTTGTGAGTTTCAAACACCTTGGAATGATTGTCCAAGAATGTTTGGAGATCTAGAGAAATAGATGATTTTGATGTTGGAACTTCTAGTGAGCATAATTGTGCAATCACGCCTCGTTGTTCTTTCTTCAGAAGCTTTTTCATGACATTAGATATTATTTTCTTTCTCGGCTTCCCTGTGATACCCCGTAATTTGACTTCCTTTCCTTCCAAAAAAAAATTCAAGAAACGTTCTTGAAAATTTAAAGCTATTGTCCCCAAATATTGTAACCATTGTACTGCTAGTACAACATGAGCACCTCCCATTGGAATGGAAAGCATTGGACTATTCAATATATATTCCCTCATGGCTAGCTTGATATTATGGCATTTTCCATAGAAATTTATAGTTCATCCATTTGCAGCCATCACTTGACATTCTGGTGTTGGGTATATGAAGCAATTCAATTCCTTGGATACATTACAATGAATAAAATTATGGGTACTACCAGAATCAATCGGCACTAAATTACCTTTTTCTTCTAGATATGTCCTTCTATCTTGAGAGTTTCAGGAGTGGTAATTCTTTCCAATGTATTACACGATATGGTCAGACTCATTTATTCTTTCTCTAGGGTTAGTTCGTGGGGTATATCCTGTTATTTTGAAGTTTCTTGTTCATTTTCTTCCTCCTCTTCACAATATATGTAAAATAATTTATTCTCAGCACACTTATGACATTTAGTGTATTTTCTATCACAACTGTAGCAAAACCCTTTTTCTCTTTTTTCTTCCAATTATCGTGGTGTCAACCTTATAGGTTATGGAAGTCTAGGAGTATCAGCCCTTCCGTATTTATAGATGTGAGTGGTAGGATTCCTTGTCGCCATAATTTTACATTCAATTTTTCTTGCCAACCTAAATACCTTCTCCAATGAATTAGGTTCCCAAACTCGAACCTCATGTTGGATTTTATCCTTTAAAATCCCTATGAAGACATCAATCCTGTCTTCCTCTCGAATATCAGCTACCCTTATATTCAATTTTTGGAATTCCTCAATGTGCACCACCACTGAACCATTTTGTTTGAGATTTATCAATTGGCTAAAGAAGATGTTGCTCTTTGTATCCTCATAATGTGCTATCATTTTCTCCGTAAAAATTGACCAAGTGACAATTTTTTTATGGAAGCAAAGCCATCGATACCATACAAATTTATTTTCTTCTAAATATAAAGTTGTAATGCATACCTTTTGTGTATTTTCACATTATTTAGATCAAAATATTTCTCCATATGTAGTATCCATGTTACGAGATCCTTGCCATCAAACTTCCTCATATCGATCTTTGGAATATGGTGGGTCTTCAATCCAGTTAAAATTTATAAAATCACGATTAACATTTATTTTTTTCTCATCATGAGTTTCCTCTACTATCTTTCTTCCATTAGGAATAATTTCTTGTGTCAACCTTGTCGAACCTTCCTTCAAACCTTCCATGCCTTCTTTTAGATCATTCTTCATGTCTTCCATGTTGTCTTTCAATTTTTCATCGATCTTAGCTTCCATGCCAGCTTCCATCTCATCCATCTTAGCCTCCATTCCATTCTTCAAATGATCCATATTAGCTTCCATCCCTTTCTTCAAACCATCCATCTTAGCTTCCATGCCTTTCTTCAAAAATTCCATTTCATTTGTTGTTTCTCTTAGCGAGAGAAAAATTTGGTGCACTTGCTCTTGTAATTTTGATATGTCATGTTGCACTTCTTCCTCTTCATGAGTCATAGTAGAGCCTTCTAAAGGATTAATGGGTGTTCAATTCTTTTTAGGTGCCATTTTAGAACCCAATACTTATATCTATGTTTCAATATTCCCCTAGAATCACTTCAAACTGATTTTTCAAACAAAACTTATGCAAATTGAAAAAAAAATACACACCTTTTTATTTCTTTTGAGGAGCTCGATATTGAAATTGATGTATCTCTATGATTTCGAATCTTCAATATTTGAAATTTGGTCTTATAGTAGCGCTCTGAAGCTTCTTTCGAATGTCACATGTCTAACCTAATTTGGATGCCTCACGGAAAAGCTATGCCCAATCGCCCACAATGACCAAATTATGGACTAGTTCAGTAGAGAAAACTTGTACGGTGTGCCACGTGTCATTGTTTCCTCCTTCAGCCCTAAAATTGATATTCATGAAACTAAAATCCACGCACTTTCGGCCACTATTTATAGGATTCCAATCCGATGCTCAGAGAGAGAGTTATAACGGTTTTACCAAGGTCACCTCTTTTAGATGAAATTCGGGAGCATGCAAAAACCCTAACTTCCATAGATCATATCTCCGAAAATATTGCGAAACAATATCTAAAGTTTTTATATGACTTTCCTCAAGATTCGGCCATGCGTGATAAAAGTTTCAGCTTGTAAACCTTCGTATAAAAAAATTATAGCAAAAATTCCACAATGACCTATTTGGAGCAGCGAAACCCTAGAATCCAAAGCTCTGATACCAAATGTTATGAAACTAGCTCTAAAAATAGAAGAAAACAGAGATCAATTCCTTAGAAATAAGCCACTTCGAGGGGGAAACCTCCTTTACATTACATAAATTAAAAATTATTGGATGATACAAATGACAAAACCTCCTTCTATATATTGGAGTCCATGGGGTTATAATATAATTCTAGCCAGCCTAATAATAATAATGTAAGGGAACAATAATAACAATAATGGAGTTACAGGGGTACAACAATAACAGTAAGGGGGCTACACTAACAACAATAAGGGAATACACTAGTAATATAGAGACCTATCACGGGTTTCCAATATTATTGTCATAGAGACATTGAAAGGGAAGTTGTACGGTTATTCAACAACAATTACAGTGCAAGAGGCTTTGTTCCTCTCAATTCTGAGCTAGAGCTTTGTAACATATTTCCCACTATGACTAACGTGGAGGAAAAATCTATATTGGAACAACCAATCACTAAGGAAGAGGCCCAATCTGTATTTTAAGAGCTTTCTAGCAGCAAAATCCCTAGACCTAACGACTGAACTATGGCGAATTTTTTCCATCTATAGGAGATCATAATTGATGAATTGACTAAAATTATTGAGAAATGTAGTAGACTTGGAAGGGTCTTGGGTTCTTTAAATGTTACTTTCATCACTATAATTCATAATGTTACTAAGCCTTATACCCTCTTAGATTATCGACCTATCTCCCTATGCAACATGCTCTATAAGCTGATCTCCATAACCATAGCTAATCAAATAAAACCCCTCTTGTCCAAAAATTTCTTGGTTGAAAGAGTTGGTTTTTTGGAACAACACTAGATTCATGATGTTGTTTCCATTATCAAGGAATGCATTCATTCCATCCAGACCCATCACCTGTATGCCTACCTCTTAAAATAAACCTTGCTAAAGTGTTCGACTATGTGGATTGGAAATCTCGTGGATGATTTTGCATAAGATAGGGTTGGTTTCTTAAATGATAGGATGGATACAATCTTGTACTAAGACTGTTTCTTTTTCCATCATTATCAATAACTCTCCTATATTATTATTTTCTTCTTCTAGAGGACTTCGCGAAGGCTACACCTTGTCTCAACTCTTCTTTCTTCTTTTAATCAATAAATTACGTAGAAATTTCATTGATGCCCAAGCACAGACTCTCATCGCTCGATGTAGGATGTCCATCATAAATGACATTATGGAAATAGGGACCTCCGATCCATCCAAATTCCATATTATTTCCAATATCCTCCAACATTTTGGACTTGCCTCAGGTTTCTTTATGAACAAGATTAAGTTCGTTCTGATTTCAAATGATCCTGATGCAACCAAGATGATAGACATTCCCAATCCGTTTGGTATAAGAATTACACCTTTGGATGAGGGTTTCAAGTACCTCGATTTTATATTGAATCCTAATGGATATAATAATTTTGACTGGTCCTAGATCATTCATAAGATAGAAAAGAGGCCCATACAATGAACACATAAATAAATATCTCTTAGAGGATGCGTCATTTTGATTCAATATATACTTCACAACATATATATATGCTAGATGCGTATCTTCAAACACCCTCAGGGCATTGTCAAAAAGCCAATTCCAACATCTCTAAGTTTCTTTGGGTTGGCACTTTCCCTGACCGAAAATTTCATTTAGCCTTACGAGAATCACTGACTAGACCTGTTTTTTCAGTGGACAAGCCCTTATAGTTTTTGAAAACTTCAATTATGCTCTTCTACTTAAGAACCTTTGGTGGGATGTTTGTGGCAATGGTATTTGGAACGAGATCATTAAAAAAAATATCTTCAGATCTGTGACCTTATAGGATGGATCCGCTTTGGTGCACTCGTGCCTCTTGAGATATCACAAATTTGGAGTATCCCATTGCAATCAAAGAATTAGTTCTTTAGTAATCTAAAGTGGGACATTGGATCTCGTTCTATCCAAGAAATCATCCTAGACTCTCTCTCTCTCGCTTGGAAGGAACACAAATAATTTCTCTTCTACTCCTCAACTTCTTACACAGTTTGGAAAATTATGTCCTTAAAGACATCGCCATTACTCCACTCTCTTTATTTCTTTGCACGTGTTAGAAATCCTCTGGGGTCATCGAATTTCCTAGACATATACAACCAAAGTGGTCCAACTATGTCTCCAATATTAAACTTGCAAGGATCGCCTTATCCCCAAAGGAGGATCAATTAATGGGATCTGGAGGCTATATGAAAGGATAAGTAATTGTTCCTGAGGCCTATAACTTAATCGGCCAACTCTATCAATCAAACATACTACTTTCTTGGTTCTCATGGTCCTCGAAATAGAACATGCCACCAAAGCTTAAGTGTTTTATTTGATGATGTGATATTTACTGAAATTTTTCTTAAATGTTTTCTCTAGATAGTCGCTCATAATCGTGTATTTACATGGAACAACATTTCTAAGCGAAGTGTTTAGGGCTATAATAGGTGCTCTCTCTGCATGTTACATGGCGAAAACATAAATCTTCTCTTTATTCTCTTTCCTTTCGCATCCTCGGTTTGGTACAAGGTTCTTAATTTACTTTAAATTCAAGATTATTGGGATAGGCCAAATATTGTTACTTGCCTTAGTGAGTGGACTAAGAACTACAAGAAAAATGATACTCTTCCTTTTATTGTTCTTTGGGGCATCTACAGGACCAGGAACACCCTCGTTTTCAAGCAGGTGCAAGCTGACATCCGAAGGGCCTGTAGTAGAATGACATCCTACTACTAGGAATTCTACACTCTCTTCCATGTGCTACAAAATTATCCATCCTCCTTGGAATCTATGGTACGCCTTCCTTGTGGGATTTTTTAATGGTGCGTCTTCTTTCAGACTCTTTGGCAGCGACATGGCCATTCACTTGGGGCTTAATTTTTTTCTAATATTTCATTGGTCCAGCAGTTCGACGACCAATTCTAGGGTGGAAGTCCTCTGCACTTTAGCGGTCCTCCATTCTGTAAAATCACTTGGCCTCAAGGAATTGTTTTTTGGACCTTCGAAACCTATTATTCCTATAAGAGTTCTTATTAATATTTTAAGAAAATTGTCCATTTCCCACATCTACGGGCATCAAAATGGTGACACCGACACTCTCCAAGACTAGATTCAGCGTCGTTCCTCGAAAGATCAATTTCCAGTCTTTCGTCAATGGTCAAACTATAGAAAACTGGACACATCGGTATTTGAGGACTTTTTTTATCACATGGACAATTGGGATTGTTGTATTTTCTGATCATGGACCAATGGACAATTAGGATCAATTGTATGAGCTACTAGTGTTTTCTTGTTCTACCTGTATTTTCTACATTATTATTTTTTCTCTTTCGTAAAATCAAAATAACTCAAAATGTTATACTTCATTGTATTGCACAGTAGATTCAGAATTGGCTTCCACCGTTGATTTTAGACATTTCCAAAAATGGCATAACATGTCGCTCATGAGCTCATGATATTGTACTTTCTTACCCATCTTAATGAAATTATTTTTTCTGTTTTGCAAAAAACCAAATGCATATGTAGTTCCCTTAATTCAAAATCTAGTTTTACAGTCACTAATGGATAAAATAAACATTTTAAAGATGTAAGATATTCTCTCTTGCCTTTGTCTTCCGGTTAAGTTTCCTTTTGCCCCAATTGAATTCCTAATTTCACAGAAAGTCAGTTGTAATAGGAAAGAAAGAGGATCCGAATGGACTCATCGCCTTCTCTCATGTCTTTCAAGATTCTATGCCTTAATATGACCATTCATCTACTCAGAGGTACGGTAGAAAAACGATCTTTGATTTATCCTCTGAAACTTCTACTAATTTGTGCATAAGAAAACATTTTGTTTGAGTTTCCAAAGTTATTATTATGCCTGGAACGGTGGTCATGGACTGCAACTTAGAAACTAAGTTTCCAAAGGAATTATTATGCCTGGTATAGCATCCATGGACCATTAGTTTTGGTATCACAATTGTTTGAATGAAATTTTAGTCAAATAGTTGTTGATTTCTAAGTTAGTGAAATTTATTAGAAGTTTTTAAACTTACTTCCATAAGATACATAAAAATACATTAGTTCCAGTATCAGTCATTTCAGTGAAATTTTACTCAAAAATCTGAGGTCTCACAATTTATACGCCGAAAAGAGAAACTTGTATGGATGGGTTTGAAATTGAAATTATTTTCGTGTATGTCAGGTTGATATCCATTTGTTGTCCCGGCATAACAATGTACAGAACTTTCCAGTTGTAGAAAGACAAGTTCAAAGTTTTGACTAATTAAGTTAATAGGCCTTTCTTTTGAATCAGGGCACCTCCTGTTTTCATCTACCCTTCTCCTCTCAGGCTGACATCTGTGCAAAGAGATTTGTGCTCACCCTCCTCCTTTCTGTGTAAAAACTAAGCACCATATTTAAGCCAGAGTTCCAAGGCATATTTATTGGGTTTCTAAAGTTAGGACCTATCAAAAGGTGTGATGAGTTCGATTTACCACACCTATTTGGTGCCACTACTTTCATATAAAGACCTTAAGAAGCAGGAAAACACCATTACAGCTCTGTTGAATCTTTCATTCTACTGGAAAAATAAAGTTTTTATCGTCGAAGCAACCGATTCTATGGACTCTATAATCTAATTCCTCAAGTCCAGCCGTAGCATGTAAGCGAAGGTGAAAGCAACCTGTATTCTCTTGAGCCTCTCTGCCATGAATGACTACAAGAAACTTATCAGAGATATTCCAGAGGCCATTTTGGCGCTCATCAAGCTACTCCACGATCGAACCCCATCCAGCGAACGTGATGTCGTGTATGTGTTTTTCAATATATCCTTTAACCACAGCAATGAAGCCAGGGTCATGGAAGTGGGTGTCATGCCTCTGCTTGTGAACCTTTTGACAGAAGAGGACCGGGAGTGGGCAAGACTGACCGATGATTCTCTGGCAGGTCTTTTCGTTCTCTCAGGGAATTGGCCAGGTCTGGCCATGCTTAGCTAAACGTCGGTGATTCCCATTCTGGTTGGCCTTCTATGCTTTGCTTCTCTAAAGCGTAAAGAAAACACTGGGAATTTTGTTGCCACTGTGTCTTCACAGAGGCGAAACTATTCTGAACATCGTGACTATGGTTCCATCGTTGGTGCCTTACTTGTACATTCTTCTCATGATAGGCAAGCCATCAAGGGCGGTTTAAAAGCCACCTCATTGTCGAAGATTCTACAGAGATGGGAGCCTTGTACAATAAGTTCCACTTTTGTTACCCATTCCATAATTTCATCTATGTGTAATCCCAATTGGAATTCATCGTCCATTGGCTGTACCGCCTTTAATTTTATTGTAATGAAAACACAAAGAAAATTTCCTTGGATCTTCGATCTTCTCAGAAAATAGTCAGACAGGGATATTTATTTATTTTTGGGGATTTTTGGTTTCTTGAATTGGATTAATGACCGCAAGGGGTTATTTATATCGTTGATTAATGTGTGGTTTTGCATTTTTCAAGTATATTTATTTTGATGAAATATGAAAGCTTTATTTTATTTTTTCAGAGAAAAAACGCCGTTTTATATTGATAATATAAAATCAGTACATATACAACATATAATCTCAGCTGATAATAGAGTCTCAGCGAGAAATCATCATGTAGCCCATTTGATGTTGCTCATGTATTGAGGCAGTGAAAGAAATTTAGGGCATCCCCAATTCCAGGGACAGATCAGTCCCGATACAAATTATCAAATCATGGATAATAACAAAATTGGAGATTACAATTAAAGATGCTTATACATATTATCTCCTTAATAAGATTCATCGAAAGGAAAGAAGCTGCATGATTAGGATCTGCTTTCTTACAGGCTCGATTGAAAAGTCTAGAGAATAGACAGTAGCAAATGATGGTAACATAGATTAATAGAGCCCATAAGAAGGAACAGTAGCTGTGAGATTCTTTCAGATTCACCATTTAGAAATAGTCACGCTCGCTTGCAATTATGAATCTCGCTCGCTTGGAAGATACAGCATATATACTCCTGAAGAAATATAACTGGCTCGCCTGTCTAAATATATAACCGCGCTCGCTTGATAATCCATGTCGTCGATAACCGTGAAAATCCTTGTCAAAAAGAAATAACGCTCGCCTGGAAAGTCTATTGTCACGCTCGCTTGATAGGTGTATGAAATCTCCGCCCAAACGGTCAATCCATCAGCGATGAGTGTGGTCTGTGGTAATAATAAAAAGGTACGCCATAACATATTGTCAACCAGCACACCCTTTATTATCATATTTGGCCCGCACAGATCATATATATCGGACCCGAATGAGATATTTATAATCCCGGCACGCGTGGAAATGATGCATCGAGAGATCATCAGCCCTGGTGTTGTTCTCACGGTAGATGTGGATGATGGGAGGCCTATTCAACCACATCCATAATCTCCGAGTCCTCCCAATCCATCCAGACAATTCCGGGCAATTCATAGCCATAGTGTTTGTAATCTAGCCTATAACGACCTGAGAATCACCATATACATGCACATTCTGCAGTTGAGAATTTGTGGCAGCCAGAAGAGCACCCCATAGTGCGATGATTTCTGCTTTGTTGTTTGTGCCCATGCCCCCGTTCTAGTATATGACAATTCTTTCCCTTTGCGAGAGCTTAATCCACGCTCCACATCCCATAACGCCATCAGCACATGCACCATCAAAATAAATAGCAGGGATGCCCATTTCATGTGGCCTCAGACGAAAGGAAAAGTCCACCAGAGCCATTTGTGGAGATGGCTGATCTTCAATCCACCTGTTGATAGCAGCATAGATCCTAGGTATCTGGAAAGGAACGTTTTGGAAGACCAGATTGTTTCTCCCTAACCAAACCTCCCAGATGAGAAAAAAAGGGAGGGACCTGTATTTACCACGCAATTTATCCCATTCCAGCGCAGAAGATATAAAATCATCAGGAATCCATCCCTGACCCATATGATGGGAAGAGAAAAGTCCCCATAGACATTTAATAACAGGGCACAAGAAGAATAGATGACCAATGGTTTCCTCGTCTGTCCCACATATACAACATCGGAATGGGCCACAGAAACCCCTCTTAATAAGATTCTCCCCGGTGAGGATCCTACCCCTCCACACTAACCACCCAAAAAGAACGATCTTAGTGGGAATCCTTCTCCTCCAGAATGGTAGAAAAGTATTAGAGAACTGTCCAGAATAGGATGATGTGTTAATCGATCTGTATATTTCCTTAACAATAAGCCCCCCTCGATCATAGATCCATCCCAAACAATTGAATCCTCTTCAAGATCTACAAAATCCAAGAAATTCTAAAAGACTACAAATTGACCCATATTACCCATCATAAAATAACTATTCCCAAGGCACGGCAGGTGACTTTAATATTTCAACATTCTCATGATAGGCACTCACCGCGCTAAGCGAAAAGCCACCTCATTGCTAAAGATTCTACAGAGATGGGAGCCTTGTACAATAAGTTCCACTGTTGTTACCCATTCCATAATTTCATCTTATGTAACTGCAATGGAATGCATCGCTCCATTACGGTAATTCGCCTCTTTAATTTTTATTGTAATGAAAAAACAAAGAAAATTTCCCTGGATCTTGATCTTCTTGGTGAAAATAGTTGCATAGGGATGTTTATTTATTTTTGGGGATTTTTGGTTTCTTGAATTGGATTAATGACTGCAAGGGGTTATTTATATAGTTGATTAATGTGTGGTTTCATTCTTTTCAAGTATATTTATTTTGATGAAATATGAAAGCTTTATTTTGTCTACTTACAAACAAAATATTGCATCTCATCAATAAAATCATTGTTGTATTTATGTTCCTGTCCATAGACAAATCACTATTTTTATGAGCGCATCGGTAAATGTTATTCTATTAATCTTATATCTTTTCTAGTGTTGGATTTTGTGTTTTGTTTTCAATAAGATTTTTTATAACATGTTTTTCAATTCATAAAAACTAGACGGTGGATTTTTACTTCTACATTTTCCCGAGTGTCGATGGTCGAATCTCCTCTTTTCATTCGAAACAGATATCAAAATTGGGATAGTTGCCCAATTTGGAGATTCAGTAATAAGATTCATAGTGGAGAAAATCTCTATGAGAACCATATAAAATTGAAAAAAAAAACCGTAAATATGGAAACGAACTCATTGAAGGAAATAATATCAGTGATTTTGAAAAATTGGTCATTAGTCAATACCTCTATGAAAGAACTATAGGAAACAAAATTGAAAAATAGTACACAAAATATATATCTATGATATTATTTATGGAGTTATAAACAAAACGATGAAGAGAAATTTTGTAAATGTTACTTTTATTGAGATCTATAATTCTGTGGAAAGTCAAACGCAGACTGACATATGTAGTCTTATTAATTTTTTTTTAAATGAACACTTGGCCATATACAAATCTTGGTTTCACTTTTTCTTAGTGGATTTGAAAGGGTCAGTGAGGTGAATGAGAATATTAAAATATGGTATTGAGGATTGTTCATTAGTGTAAAATTGTGGAAACATTGACAAAATGTATCTTACCTAGTGATTACATAAATAAAGTTTCTCTTAATCGAAGTTAATATCTCTTGAACAAAATAAATATAAAAAGAGAAGCTAAGAAAACTGTATACCTACATATCTTTGTATGAAATGACTATTATTTTTAGGATTCTAATTCCACCAAGAGATCTAATTCTCACTTCAAGTGTTGTATATACATACAAATTGTGCTAATGTAGAAGAAGTAGAAGAAAACCACTTACACTAAGAATGAGGCCATTCATGTCGATGACTGATACAATCATCCCTATCGCTACAAGAACCATTACAACAATTTGTTTCATAAGTTTTCAAATATATTAGATGTAATAATTGATGAGAGAAAGTACATTTACATGCACCATCAAGGTTTCTAATAGGATTGATTAAGAAAAGCTATTAATGTAGGTACAAAATAAGATAAAATAAATATCAACGTGCAGGTCATGGAACTAGGTATCCATGTTGTTGTGGTAGCTCTAAAATGAAAAGTAGACCAATTGAGAGCTGCAAAGATAACTCAAGATTAGAGAGCTCAATATTGGATTAGGGTTCAAACACGAATTGGTATGTATGAAATGAGGATCGATACTTCTCATCATGCCATCCAAACCTAGATAACTATAGGTTTTATGCCCTATCTTCAAATATAACTAACAATAAACTTGTTCTAACAGGCCTTCACATCGAAGGAGTAGAATTTACAAATGTAAGAAGTGAAGTGCTTCACTTTTTCATTAATTTTGGCCTTTGCATTGAATCAGTAGAATTTACAAATGTAAGAAGTGAAGTGCTTCATTTTTTCATTAATTTTTTATACTTTTCTTAAGATCTCATAGAAAATGAAATCAATATTGACCAAAAGGATGGGAATGCTTTGCACAAAAAAATAAAAAACTATTATAACAAAAAATCTAATGATGTTTCCATATTTCCGAGTGGAAATAAATCTTTGAACATGCTTGCATCAAGTGAAAACATAGGCATTCATTGCCGTATATAGTTTATTGGGATTTAATTTACACTAACTATATTTGGATGTAGTTTACACTCAGAAGTATGTCCAATATATATTCATCATAATTGTTCTCTTCTTGCTGTTATTAGACTTAGAGAAGTTGATGACAACTAGGACAATCATAAACTAACACTATCATTTTTTGAAAATTCTAAAAGTCATCTTTCAGTTTCTAATACATTGGTAGCAATCAACAACATTTAGAGAGAAAACAATTCAACTTTTACAGTATCAAAACATTGGAATAACAAATTCATAACTCTAAATTAAGCATAATTAGAATATTGAATTGTCAAATTAAGAAAAATGAGAAGATAAATTTTTTGAATTAACCAAAACTAAAATATTAAATAATTTCCATGATCAAAGCGTTTTTACTCCTACTTTTTTAAATGTGAATATTCTAATAAAACCCAAAATTATCATAAACTAAAATTATCATCATTTCAAAAATGATGATAGGCTTATTAAAATTTATAATATTTGAAAAATACATGCAATTCCTTCCCAAAACCCTTTACATGACATTGTATCCACGAAAATAAATAACGAAATAACTAGATAAGAAAATTTTCCTATCACATCCCATACCAAGCTATATTAGAAACATCAGAATTGAATTTAAGATAATGTAAGGGGAAATGGCCATTGAACATATGGTTATGCGGGATATCCTAGGAAATTAAATTGTGTTTTTATGATGGATGTGACATGTACATCAAAACCCTTTAGACGACTTAAGGCATATCTCTTGTAGACTCATTCATTATCACAAGTATAATTCCAATTGTGAGTAATTTTTTCCACTTGTATTTCTTCTTCTTGTATCTGGTAATTATAGTTAGAAGTGCCCTTTTACCCTTGTAGGTTTTAACCCTATACATAAATTACATGAAAAAAAATTATTGATAATGGAAAATAAACAATGGTGAGAACATAAACATGAGACACATATACATAGAGATTTTCCCCTGGATCCCAAAACCAAGACTACTAGATAGATTTTTCATTATATTCCTTTCAATGCTGCAATACATATATATACATTTCAAATCATTCATAAACCCCAATACATTAACCCTGGATTAGAACATAACAATTTTTGACTAGATATACAAAATACCATGGACAAAAAAAACATCATGCTCAAAACCATGCTCAAAACCATGCACAAAACATTCTCCCACTTGTTTTTTTCTTTCCAGAGCAGACCTTTTGAGAGCTTAGTCATTGGTCCAACCCTAAAATTCCCATTGATTCTATACACCAAGAGAACTTCTTATTGCTCACGGACTTCATCAATTCTTCTACAAAATTCTTCAAAGTGTCCACCTTTACGAGAAACAACTCCTTCTCCTCAAACATATCTCTCACAAAGTGATATTGAACATCAATGTGCTTTGCCTTTGAATGATAAGCAGGGTTCTTAGCCAATAAAATTTCACTTTGGATATAACGGTCTATTCTTATAGCTTGTGGCACCAACCCCATACCTGAACACAATCTATGAAACTAAAATACTTCCTTTATTGCATGAATGGTTGCCATGTATTATACCTGTGTAGTTGAAAGAGCCACTACAGATTTTATTTTTCTCATCTAACTGACTGAACCTACAAATAGTCTAAACACATACCCACTTGTAGATATTATTTCATCCATACCTTCAGCCCAATATGAATTAAAAAAATCACATATGTCCAAAAATATGTCCAATTGTGGTCTTCCTTGGTAGCACATACCATAATCACTAGTGCCACACAAATACCTACAATCCCGCTTCACTCATGTCTAATGCTCCTTCCCTAGTTTGGACATAAACCTCCTAAGTACTCCCAATGTATGTGCAATATATGGTCTATTACAAACCATTGCATATATCAGTATACCTAGTGCACTTGCATATGGAACATGGGACATGTCCTCTTCTCATTCTTGTGTCATGGGAGATTTTTCAATACATAACTTTACACCTACAAGAATAGGAATCTTCACCGGTTTACTATCATGCATATTAAACCTCTGAAATATTGTCTCGACATACACCCTATGGTTTAACCATAGCTTCCTCTTTTCCCAAACTCGTTTAATTTCCATGCCCAAAATATAGTTGGCAACACCAATATCCTTGATGTCGAATTTGGAGAATTGGATCTTCAAATCCTAGATAATTTCTCTATCATTTCCAATCAGCAAAATATCATCCACATAAAAGAAAAAGTAAATAACATGGTCACCAATTAATTTAAAATACACACAATGATCTGCTTTTCTTCAGGTGAATCCAAGCTCCCATATGTATGTATCAAATTTGTGATACCACATACTTGGTTTTTGTTTTAACCTGCTGACCAATTATTTGTTACCCTTCACTGCAAAGCCTTTAGGTTGCTTCATGTAGATCACTTATTCTAGATCCCCATGAAGAAACGTTTTCTTCACATCCATCTATTCTACCTCAAAATCAAATGCATTAGCAACATATAAGAGCAATGTAATAGAAGCTACCTTGGCAACAAGAGAAAAGATATCACCAAAATCAATTCCCACCCAGGAATAACCTTTTTATACCAACCAATATTTTTATTTATACACCTTTCTGTCTGCATTCATCATGTTCTGAAACACCTATTTGATTCCAATGGGTTTCCTTCCAGCCAAAAACTCCACCATATCCCAAGCCTCATTTTTTTGCAAGGATACCATCTCATCAACCATGGCCTCCATCCATATTTTTCCATCCTATGAATCCATTACCTTCCTGACAGTTCCGGGATCATCATTGGTGATAGATAAAGAAAAATTTTAACTCAAAGTCGATGGAATATACATTATTGGATGCCTTCTTTGTCGAATTGATCTTGTAAAAGCTATAGTTTCTCGTTCTTCCTCTTCTAAATCTTGTTTTTTTGTAGAGTTTGATTCTTCCTCCTTTAGCTCAAACTCTATCTTCTCATGTTCCTTTGGTAGGACTCCATGTTTAACAGCATATTTCATCTCTCTAAATACCACATCTTTGTTGTACATAATCTTCCTTGTTTCTGGGTTCCAAAGCTTATAACCTTTTACACCATCCTTATACCCAATAAAGATGCACCTTTAAAATTTACTATCCAACATGGTTCCTTTCTCCTTTGGAACATGTATATATGCATCACATCCAAATACCCTAAGATGTGAAAGTTAGGGTTTCTTACTAGTCCATACCTCATGTGGAGTATTATCCTCCAACATTGATGAAGGTGATTTGTTAACCAGGTAACACGCAGTCTCCACTTCCTCTTCCCATAATTCATGTCTTAACTTGACACTACTATGCATGCTTATTATCTTTTCCATCAATGTCCCATTCATTATTTCTATAAATCCATTTTTCTGAGGTGTGTATGGCGTATTATTACGTCCTGCGATACCACACTTCTCAAAAAAATCTTCAAATAACTTCTTGAAGAACTCTCCACCATTATTGTCCTCAACACTTTTATCTTCTTCCGTGTCTCGTTTTCCACCAGATCCTTACATTATTTAAATCTGTCAAATATTTCATATTTCTTCTTAAGAAAATATATCCATGTATTCCTTCATAATTCATCTATAACTGACACATAGTATACAAACTTATCTATTGATGGAAGTAGCATGGGTCCAAACACATCACTATGCATAAGCTGTAATATCCCTTTCACCCTCTTAGCACCAGAGGGGAAACTCACCCGATTCTACTTCCCATATACAAAATGTTCACAAAATCCAAAATTCAGAGATAAATTAGACATACCTTCTACCATACCATTACCATGAAGTATTTGAAGGCCCTTCTCTCCAATATGTCCAAGAATTTGATTCCATATCATGGCATTTTCTACAGAGACCACAAGGCTTTCAGATCCACTTTCAAGAACCACAAAACTTTTTCACCCATTAATAACAGTGTTACCTAGAATCTTGGACAGAGTCCTATCCGAACTCCCCAAATCAATACGAGTGCTCCCCAAACAATCTTGCAGGTATCCTTCTCGAACACTATTTTTACACCGGCATCATCCATCTTGCTTAGAGAAATCAAATTTATGGCCAATGCAGGAATATGCATAACACCAATAAGTGGTCTAATATTTCCACCTTCAAACTTTAGGTTGGCTTCTTAGCTTCTCACAATTTCAGCCTTCCTGTCATCCCCTAAGAAGACATCACCACCATCATATTTCACATACTCGTAGAACCACTCCCTATCGGGAGTGAAGTGAAAGGATGCACATGATTCAATCAACCATGCCTAATGATATACATGTATACTTGAAGAAGAAGCCAAGAACACATCCCCACCTTCATCTGAGGTGGTTTTTTCCTCTACAGAAGGAGGCTCTTGTGGGGTACTTTGCTGCATCAAGTTCATTTTCAAGTGCCTATTTCCTTGTTTGAAGAAGGCTACCATAAATTTTTCCTTTGAGAGATCATCCTGTAGTCCCTTGATTTGTGCTTGCTGCTCTTTGATTATTTATGATACTATCTTGTCTCCATGATCAGCCTTATGACACCATGACTCTTTATTTTTAATTTATTTAACGATAACCCTCTAATAAAGGAAAAAGTGACCTTCCTAACTCAAAAAATCATGAATATTATTTATTGACCTTGATGACCACTTCATGAGTATCATTACACCTAGAAAATGACTTAGGACCTTTTTGACAATGAAAATATGTCAAATTGTATTTTAAAGTGTAACAATTTGACCCTAAAACCCTATCAACCACATGGAAAGAGTACATTTGATCACTGTGACTACTAGACACTAACAGTTCCCACTGCATTTTAGTGAATAAATACCTCATATTCTTCCTTGATATGGGCAAGGGTGCATTTAGGAGGCTTTGGATGCTCCCAAAACATCGGTATGCATGTGTCCAGGTACTTTTTCCCTCGAACCTATGGCAATATTCGTGGAATTTGTGCCACTTTTTAAGCCCATAATCTCAGTTACTATAGATTACTTCTTGTAGCTACAAGAATCCATAAACAAAATGATGACAAGGCTAATGAACCAAAAAACTAGTCCAGTACTAGGCCTGACCATGCCCAATCGGGATTGACATTATGTCAAACACTTGGCATCAATGCAATCTACAAGTCTAGGATATAAGACAGAGCATGAATGAATAAAAAATATTATGAGACATGACAAGAAGGATCACTACCCTCTTCCTTGAACTCTTATGACATTGATTAGGTCTTTCATCCATTATCTTAACAAATACAAGTAAATACATTAAATAACAGTCTTGCATCCATTATCTTAACAACTACAAGTAAATAAATTAAATAACAATGACTTGAAATAGTCATTTAACCATGCTTATAGCCAACATTTAACCATGTAAGAAACAATTTCATGATGTCCATTAAAGCCACAAATTAACTAGTACAACATAAATATAGCTTAGCTTTTTTTAAACAGAGGAAAGACCCAACCAGGTTCAGAACTTCCATGTACCACCCGACCATGGATAGGGCTGACCCAAATCTCTCTTCAGCCAGTCACCCTTGTGCCATATTTCAACCATGATTGTGGTATCTCATGGATAAAAAAATCTGGAAAAAAATAAAAGGAATCTGGAGGTTTAACCACCTCCACCCTCACCATATCGTGATCACACCAAAACCGGTGTTGAGATCACAAAACCGAACCAAGCTTGGAATGCTTTATGAATCCATCACTATCCTTGAGTAATTTTATGTCTCCTTGTCTCTCAGTATTTACCACAATCCACACCCAATAACTAGGCCCTAAACCAAGACACCACCCTTAGGATTTACCATGTATCCCACCAAAACCGGTCAAGGGATTCCTAGGCCTTTGCGAATCCCAGATTTTGAAAACCATCTGACAATTTCAAAGCTAAAAAACGAGATAAATCCCATCACACCATGGATATCTGGAAAAAGGAAAGGAAATGTTGAAAAACACAATCAAAACCTGGAAATGCCATGCCACCAGCAATAAGAGAACCAAATACCAACATGCATAAGTCATGCATGTCCAAAACATCTAGGAAATAACACATGTAATATGTTACCTACAATTTTTCCTACTGAATTTTTTTGATCCTTCTCTTCCTTGCTTGATCCTTCCTTTCCTTTCCTTTCCTTTTCCTTCATTTTATTTCTTTCCCCTTTCTTGGTCGAATGCTAGAATGCTCCAAGAAAACTCTAAGTGTCCAAGAGAGAGAGAGAGAGAGAGAGAGAGAGAGAGAGAGAGAGAGTATAATAAGATAGTTGCAAAACTAAACTAACAAAAGTCATGAAAAGATCCTAAGAAGCCTTTTTTATTAATGAGGCCTCTATTTTCTTCATTTTCCATTATTTTCCTTCAATTTCCTCCTCACATGCAACTTGTGACCTTTCACCTTACTTTTCTCCTAATTTCCTTTACTTTCATAAATAAATGTGCGAACAATATTTTTTTCTTCTTTAATGTATTATCCATTTCTTTACAAATTTCCCTTAGCCATAAACATATCTCGTGGTTCCCACTAGCATATATTTTCCTAACATTCAACTTGGAATAAGTGTCCCTTAACTGTGGTCTTATTTTTTCCTTTATTATCTTTTATTATATGAAATTTTAACTCGGTTCTGTTACAGAACCCTCACCCTTGGGGAACATCTTACTTAGTGTTAAACCACACCTACACCTCAAAAAAACTGTTCAGAGGAAAAAATATTGCCCATGGATCTTTATAACTTAGCTTGTTGCATTGTTTACAATGAATGGCCTACTCATAGAAAAAAAAACATGATAACATAACCATATAACAACCATACCAATTATTGTATATTTACTTAGCTCATGGAGGTATTTACATCCATATGAATATGTGCATTTACCAAAACATAACCAAAACATGTGCCAAATATATACCGAATATCATACCAAAAATTCTTTGCCTCAACCCTGAAACAATGAAGGAAACATAGCCTGCACCTGATCCACCATCTCTCATGTAGATTCATCTGGCTAAAAGTGATTCCACTACACTTTAAATTTCTCTATGGCTCTATTCCTAAGCATGATCTACTTCCACTGCAATATGCCCTAAGGTTCTAGCTGGAATTATCCTTCTTGATCCACTTGCAATATAGGCCAATCAATAACATGATCAACGTCCATTATATACCTTTTAAATAATGAAACATGAAACACATCATGGATTTTCATTGTTGGAGGTAGTGAAAGTCCATAGGACATTGTTACAATCCTCTCAAGGATCTCAAAAGGCACAATATAAACCAATACCCATGATTAGGAAAGGCACAATATAAACCAATACCCATGATTAGGCACCTATGTCCCTGAACTGAAGCAACAATGGTGCATATTATGCTCGTCAGTTGGTCATAATGAGCACAACTATCAGACATATGAGCTAATGATAGATAGGGGGAACCTATACAGGGTGCAAGCTAATGATTCATTGCCAGCATATCCCTCCAGGGGAGGAGGATCTCCTGCAAGAGGGCGGGGAGGAGGGAGAGGCAGAGGCACATGACGAGGAGGAGGGAAACTAATTTTCTACAATTGTGGGGACATTGGAAATTATGCCAGAGACTGCTCGAACCCTGCATGCCAATCCTGTAGGCATTGCAGATATTTTGATCACGTCATCAAAGATTGTCCTGTGCTGATAGCTAAAATGGAGGAAAAACAGTAGATGCCAACACAAAATGTACATTGGGTTAAGGTTAAACCACATGATGATGGGCCTAGTGTCATTGTAATTACATGTAGTAGCATTACCAGTGGAGAAGCTGAGGAAAAAGTTGCGGCTGAACCGCTAATTAGGAAGGCCTCTAAAAAAAAGGAAAGCATGGACCTGCAGAAAGAGAAAGAGACCTTCATCGAAGCTAGGAAGGATTTTTCTAGGGATGAAGAATCCACCTCGAGGACTTATGTGGATACAAAAGAATATAAAGGAGTTAATCCATTCCTTTAGGCATGTATGAAGTTACTATACAATCAAAAGGCCATGGAGAACCTCTAAGTATTGATAGACAACTGCGCAGAAAAGGAAGCCCCACGAATGGATGTTAAGCCTATGAATAAAATTTTTAGGAACAAGAAAAGGACTCGTCAGGAGATTTGGATGACAGCGTAGATTGGAGAATATGAAATGGACCAAGTCATCCTGCATCTAGGATTTGATGCCAATGTCCTACCGAAACCAACTTGGCAAAGGATGGCAAAACCCAAACTGGAGAGGTCCACCATTCAATTACAAATGGCTGAATAGCAGAAGATGATTCCATTAGGCAGGTTGCCGAAGGTTGTGGTAGGCATTATGGGAGTTGAAGTCTATGTATATTTCAAAGTAATCTATATTGTGGGTGATGTGGACCCTTACCCTGTGCTCTTAGGACTAGATTGGGCTATTGACATAGGAGGTATCATCAAACTAAAAAGGAGGATCATGGACTTTGAGAACTATGGTACACAGGTAATAGTCCCCCTGGATCCAACGGAAGGTGAATGATATACACAGTCGATGTGCGATGAGGGGGATGTTGACCATATTTACAAAATGACTGCTCAGGATGATGATTGGATAAATCCTACAACTGATGGCATTTTGTGTTGGGAGAAATACAGCTCGTGTCTCTCAGAATCGAATGGCGAGATAAAAAATTGGCAGAAATGGTTGCATGACATGTCTACGTTTCAATGCCTCAAGATCACGAAGAGCTTCTGATGCATCTCCTCAAAGATAAGAGAACTCCCTTACTTTGATGGTTATTGTAATGTTAAGGAATATCTTAAAGCATTAGAATCATATGTCCCTCAGGAATAGCGATTCTCAGCAGTTGAATTGGATATGTGTGCAGCCCCTGTGAAATGGTGGGAAACCCACAAGGGGGATTTTCAGGACTGGGAGGAATGCCAAAAAATGATGATCCTACAATTTGAACCTCCATTCAACCCACCCATGAAGCTATTTTCCGGCCATGGGGACCCACGCAAGCACTTGGCTATGTGGATGGAGGTATGGAATGAAAGGACCTGGAATGACGAGGTCCATATGTTTATTCATGCGTTAGGACCAATCCCCACCATCTTGTATTTAGATGTGGAGATACACAAGTGCACTCGCCAATGGGCTACAATGACAGAGGATTTCATGGTGACATTTGGTTTAGCTAGAGGGATAGAGAAATTGGACAAAGCCCTGCAAGATATATATGCTGTTATCTTTGATAAGTCTTTTCCTTGGAAAGAATGTGTTGCGCCAATGCACAGATGCAGGATATTGTCAACTGTCAAAATTTGTCAATGGAGGACTGTGATGAAGATCCTAGAAATATGACCATCCCAGATTCGGGAGGAGAGCGTGTAGTTGCGGGACCCCTATTGTAGACATTCGACATTACCAAACCATTAAAGTTGAATGAAGTCAACGTTGGGATGGAGAAGAAGCCCAATTTGGAAAAAATTGGGGATTACTAGGATGATGATACTGTTGGGAAGATTGTGGAGCTGTTGACCGAATATCAGGACCTATTTCTTACAAATTTCTCTAAGCTCAAGGGAATCATAGGAGATCTAGGTGTCATGAAAATCACCTTGAATTCAGATGCACGTCCTGTCAAGCAGCGATACTATCGGTTGAAACCTAGGTATAAGAAGAATTTCAAGGAGGAAATAGGTAATATGGTGGTCACAAGTATTAATGAGCTAGTAGAATAGTCTGATTAGGTTAGCCCAATGGTGGTCCAAGAAAAGAAAACTAGAGGAGAGATAAGGATCTGCATAGATCTGCACAAGCTTAATGATCCCTGCATGCATGATCCCTTCCCTACACCATTCTCTGATGAAATCTTGGATAATGTGGGAGATCGGGAAGCATACTCATTCACTGATGGGTTTTCATGGTACCATCAGATTAGAATTGCACCTGAATATCGTAGCAAGACAACCTTCACAACCGAATGGGGCTCCTTCCAGTACATTTTCATTCCATTTGGACTAAAGAACTCCCCTATCATTTTCTCCCTCGTAGTTGTAGCAGTATTCAAACAGTTCATCCATAAGTTTCTGGAGGTATATTTTGATGATTGGATAGTATTCAGAATGGTGAAGAAGCATGTGTCGAACCTACGCATGATGTTGGATAACTGCAGAAAACACCAGATCTCGGTGAACATGAAGAAGTTCATATTCTACGTACCATTTGGGATTTTTTTTGGAAACATATTTTGTCAACAGGGATTGATGGTTGACCTAGCCAAGATCGTGGTTATCATCAATTTCGAAATCCCCACCACAAAGAAACAACTGATCTCCATATTAGGGCACACAGGTTACTACAAGAACTTTATTCAAGGATACTCCTTGATCACTGAACCAATGGAAAATATGCTAAAGAAGGCTGTATCCTTTTTCTGGGATGAGGAGTGTCAGAAGAGTTTTGAGCTGCTGAAGGAAAAGATGGTCACTGCACCTATTATATTATTTTCATATTGGGCGAAGTTCTTTCATCTACATGTGGATGCATTAAGAATAGCCCTTGGATTTTTCTTAGCACAACGAGGAGAAGGAGACATTTACCATCTGGTTTCTTTTGCTAGTAGGAAACTCTCTAGTGCAGAGCAAAACTATTCTACTACCGAACGAGAAGGACTGGAAAAGGTGTATGCCCTACAGAAATACATGCACTATCTATTTGGAGGACACTTTAAAATTTTTATTGACCATTCAACTTTATAATACCTAGTCAATAAGCCTGTGTTTGGGGGGAATATTTGTAGATGGTTGTTGTTATTTCAGGAGTATGATTTTGAAATTATTGTAAAGCCTGGAATTCTGAATGCAGGACCTGATCACTTGTCTCAGATTAAGAGTGGGGAAGAGCCAACTAGTCTGGAAGAAGGATTACCTGATGCACATATTTTTTCTATCAAGGTGGTTGACAAGAAATTTTATTAGTCGCCCATTACGGCCTCCGCTGACCTAGGGTATGAGGATGTTTTTCAGGTAACACCTGAAGTCGAAGAGGTTGTGTCCACGTTGGCCAAGGGAAAAGGAAAGGGGAAGGGTAAAGGACAGGATGAAGGCATGAAAAAGGGAAAGGTGAAAGCCACTAAGTTGGCTTTAATGAAGCTCTACACCTCCCCTAGGATTGTGCACTCCCCGAGGCAGGCGCCCCAGGCACACTCGCCCAATCCCTCAAAGAGATCCATGTCGGCCCAGCAAGAAGCTCTGCTGGTAACTCCCCTCTCATGGATAACATCGTATGTTAGGCCAAGAAATTCAATGGTGTGCACCCCCAAAAAATGTAGATGGTGTTCACAAATGTCTCCAAATGCCGCTAGTCTTGCAGGAGGTCCCATTCATGTAGGAAATGTTTGGCAACATTCCCACCATTAAATTTGACGACCATGATTTCGCCAATGAAGACACCTTCCTGAATCTGGCTCCAAAATTGTATCATGAATGATTATTATATGACGATGTAACAAAGGTGGAACCAATGTCATGGGCGCGTAGGCTGAAGGCCTCAAGAATCTTGAATTTGTTGTGCATCCCCTACTTCAGGCGATATGTTATCCCCAGTTTGGTCGTTCGGTAGCTACTTGCACTAATCCATGATGTATTCTTGTGGATCCAAGGCCGCATCCCTATTGATGTTGCGCTGATTCACAGGATCACCAGCCTAGCTATGAAGGGGCCCCATCCCATGAAGGGATTCGGGAAGAAGTACGAAAAAAGGTGGCCAATGAAGTTTGGGAAAAATAAAAGGTGGACCGCGAGAAGTGAGGGTCCCTAGTAGAAAGCATCATTGACCCAAGAGTGCACATGGGCACTCTGTTTCTTGGGTGTAAGCTAATGCGAAAATGTAGGCCATCAACTTTCCATGCATATGTTATTCATTTGGCAAGGCAGTGCGACAAGGGGGTCTGTTACAACTGGTCGTAGCACCTATGTGAAGAATTCTTGGACAATGTGTGGGAGGTGCAAGACCAGGGTAAGCCTTTCTGTTACTCTTGGTTATTGTTATTGATCACCCTGGCCATGTGGGAGACACCTGACAATGTGGTTCTACCTTAGCTTGAACCCAATGTATGTGAAGGAGCATGCTACGCGAAATTATGGGACTCCAAGGATTCACAGTGCATAAAGGAGTACAAAGTCTTCTGGGTGTTATTTGATGGTGCGTTGGTGGAAATGATACATTCCAATTCGTGCTTGTCACCTGCTATGTATGAGAAATATAAGTGCTTTACTTACTTTCATGTCACCATGCATAATGTGAAGATTAGGGCATGAAAACATCCCATATGGTAAAACCTATTGTACATTTCCACCAAGGTAGAGGTCAACCAAGTCGTTGTAACATGGCCTCCTGCATGGAAGATTGGATCAAATCCTCTACCCTGGTCATAGCGGACACATATAGAAAGGATGCAATGCCAAAGGATACCATCCCACCGAGTACAGCAAAGGAAACTGACCTGCGCTCCACAGAAAAAATAACCACGAAGGAAACCCCTGAGGATGCCACCAAGGGGGTGCAACAACAGCTACAACACAATGTTTAGACCAGCAGATTTGGTGGGGAGGGTACGGATCCCCCATGCAGAACAAAGCACACCGGCGATCCTCCCAAAGGGCAGGGAAAGAAGCGCAAGGGCGACAAGTCGGCGGGAGAAACAGAAGTTAACTTGATGGAGGAGGATCTTGAAAATATTGTTGATTCCATCACCATTGCATCCAAAGATATATGGAATTCCCTTAAAGATGAGCAGAAGGCCGTAGTGGAGGCTTTGCAGTCTGGGCTGCAGGTGCTCCAGCTGAAAGCAGACACCCTACAAGTGAGCACGAACCAAGTGAGGTCAATCTAAGCGGGCTTGCCAGCCATAACCATCGTCACAACAACTGAGAGTAATATTTTACCCTTCCTAGGTGCAACAGTGATAGTAGAACGACCATCTCTGTGTGCACATGTCCTAGCATGTTCTGAGGTCGGCCTTGACATTGCAAATATAATGAGTGGGTAGCTACACGCTCTCCACTTGTTCATCTTTGTCGAACTCGAGAACAAATAAATATGGGTGCAGAAACAACTAAGTAAGGCTAAGTAAACAATTTCTACCAAGGTTTTTGAATCTGCCCAAGCACAGGCAACACACCTCACGATAGTCGCACAACAAGAAGAGTTAGAGCACCTCATTTACCAGTTATGCGAAGACATGCCAAAAGTAATTCCTGCCTTTGTTATGCCCCAAGCCAATATTAAGAGCTTGGTGGTTGAGTTCAAAGAATCCAGAAGAGAGGTGTTGACCGTGAAATAAGACCTCGAACAGCAGATTGTTGCACTGCAGGGAAAGCTGCGGTCGGGAACCCCTCCGGAGGTGTGAGCCCAGTGAGCCACGCTGGTAAAGGAAGTGAAAATAATTATTTCAGCACACATCACCAAGGGCTTCAATTTTATGTACACTGCCATGGAACGATGTTCAACTGTGCAGTGTGACCCCCTTCTCCGACAATTTAACTAGGATTTGTGCCAAAAAGAGCAGGACTTTGAGCAAATGGAAGCCACCATGCCAACCCTTATTGCAGTCGAGCGCCTAGCATGCCTCTGCACCAGGCATTCTATAAGGGATGTGATCGAGGTGCTTCGCCACAAGAAGTAAGTCCTTAGTTATCATTTGAAGCCTTGGTCAGATGAAGCACTGAAGCTCTCACAGGAGCTCCACACTCCAGTCAAACAATTGAACTAGACATTGGACAGTGTCATTGCAGCTACTGAAGGACCAACTTCCCGAAAGTTGACGGAGATCACATAGAATGCATATGCATAGAGTGAGGGCATTCTTCCACCATTTTCTAACAACTTCGAGCAACTCCAAGACAAGATGAAGACTCCACTATCGTTGTGACTTGGGACGAGTCACAAGATTGTATTGGGGGCCTGTCAGAGCGGGGTCCACTAACAACAATTTTGATGTTTTTTTTTAATATTTTGTAATAGTTTAGTCTACCGCAAGGGCTTTGCGGTGGTTCAAAGCCCTTATTGAATTGTAATGGGTCAAACGGTAGAACAAGGACCGCAAACCAAATTTTGTGGACCATAGAGTAACACAGGCTAAAATAGTATAAATAGATGAATAAATCGATTCTAGAAGTAATTTTTGATGAAGTATGAATGATAATATTGGATCCATGATACTTTGTGTGGAATTTTCTGGGTAAAGGGCTCCTGTTGGCTATGTGCACCGAGACCCTAGTATTGCTATGTGTGGACCCTGCTCGTAGTGTGCTTGGGTGTGTGATAGAGTCTGTAAGTGGAATTTGAAGTGTTAATGAATGCGAAGAAATTTTGCTGATCTTTAAGTATCTCTGTGTTCTATTATGAGTTGTGCTACATCTTGATTTCCGAGTTACTTCTATGTACTGAATATTGTTATTTAATTTATGATCACATGGATGTGATTCTTGAAATAGTAAGGAATGCTTAGATTTGATGATATTAAGTTATCGTATGATTTCTGAGTTGCACAAGTATCATGTTACGCCTATTGTTAAGGTTTTCTGGTTAGGGCTTCTTCAGCACAGGCCTGTTAGATCTTAAGGTGCCCACTTCAATTAATTATCTCTCTCTCAGGGTGTGGAAACCTGGTTCCAACACCCTACCATACTACTTCGGGTGAGATCTTGACCTACGCCAGCAGGCCATCGCCGAAAGGCCCAATAGTACCAGAGTTTGTTGGTAAGCCTGAAATCTGAACTTGCATCACGACCCCTCAGAACAACAACTATGGAATCAAAAATTAGTTGTAGCAATCCACTTGGATGATTACACTCTCCCTTCTCATGCTAACAGTACATACATGTAGCCATGAACTCAACCACTTCTTTCCTTAGATTCGGCCGATAATAGAAATTCTTCACCACCGTCAATGTCTTCTGATATCCTGGGTGGCTTGAATATGGTTTCAGATGAAATTCCCTCAAGATGACCTTCTTGAGCTCACTACTATCTGCCACATATCCGATCTCTAAATGTGACCAATCTATATGTCGTGAGATGATTATCTACACCTTATACACCTGCACCTATACCACTACTTGTACATGTAATTCTACCTATACCTATACCTATACCAATACATATGCATGTACTTATACCTATACCTATATTGATAATTTGTTGTAATTTGTGCCCAAGATCCATATACTTGACATCTTACAAACCTGTCTGCAAGGTCCTATATTGTAAATTTTTCCCATAGGAGCTCATAGATGCAATAGGATTTACTTATATCTTCATGTTAAGATCATCTGCAACCTTTTTCTCTTTACCTTTGATGTATTTGATCTAAAAATGAAACTCACTGATCGTGGCCAACCATCTAGCTTGCCTGGAATTCAAATTTGGTCCTTCAAACAAGTATCTCAACCCACTGTGATCACTTATCAGTACAAACCTCCTGCCAAGAAGATAGTGCCTCCACATCTTCAATGCATGGATGATTGCTACTAGCTCAATATTATGCATCGAATAGTTCTACTCGTGTTCATTTAGTTTCCGCGACTCATAACATACCACCTGTCCTTCCTGCATAATGACTCCACCAAGTCATCTCTTGCAAGAATATGCACATACTAAAAACTCTTTATCTAGATCTACAATATTTAACACTGGAGCATGTGTCAACAACTCCTTATGTTCTTCAAAATTGGCGTCACACTCCTCTATCCATTTGAACTTTTTACCTTTCCTCCCCGACAATGTAATAGGGTAAGCAATTTGTGAGAAGTTCTTGATGAACCTCCTATAATAACCTGTTAATCCCATGAAGGATGTCACCTCCTCTACATTTCTAAGAGCTTCCCATTCCATGATAACTCTTACCTTTTATGGATCCACTACTATGCCCTCCTTTGAGACAATGTGTCCTAAGTAATGTACCTCATTCTGAAAGAAACTGCACTTGCTGAGCTTAGCATACAACTAACGCTCTCTCAACAATCTCGACATTGCTGCCAAATTCTCAGCATGTTCTTCCTCACTTTTGGAATATACCAATATGTCATTAATGCATAACACACTTGTCCATATAAGTACATAGAACACTATTCATCAAACACATAAATGTAGATGGAGGATTAGCCAAACAAAATGGAACTACAAAAAAATTATAATTCCCATAGCTGGTCTAGAAATTTGTGTTATAGATGTCCTATTCTTTGATCCGTACCTCATGGTATCCCCATCTCAAGTAAATCATCGAGAACATGGTTTCTCCCTTAATATTTTCAAACAAGTTATCAATCCTCGACAACGGATACCTATTCTTGATGGTCACTTTGTTCAACTACCTATAGTCAATGTACAATATGAGAGTACCATCCTTCTTCTTTACAACAATACCGGTACACCCCATGGAGATACACTTGTCCGAATGTATCCCTTGTCAAGCATCTCTTTCAGCTGTAACTCAACTCTACCATCTCAAGTGTGATCACCTAATAACATGATTTTGATGTTAGAGCTTCCCCTGGTACCAACTCAATAGAAAATTCTACTTCCTTATGAGGTGGAAACTATGAAATATCTATATGAAATATATCTCGAAACCACTATAGAACTTGGTGTCTTCTCAAAAAAACTGCATCCTCAAATTCGTTTCCTTTGTCACTAAAAATATATACTACAAATAACACACACCCTTTCCTATGACTATGCTTGGCCTGCATAGTTGTCACCATCCTAACTAATGTGGCTTTGTTCTTTCCCTGCAAGACATGTGGTTCCCCATTGTCATCCAAGCACTCAATGGATTTGTCATAACAATCCACCTTGGTCCTATGCAAGTATAGCTAGTCCATACCCAATATCATACTATATTATCCCAATGGAAATATGTTCAACTATGTTGTTTTAGAAATTCCATTCAACGCAAATACACAAGCTCTTACCCAATGATGAAATATTTTCTTTGTACCTGTAGCCAACTACATTAACCAAGATTCTGCATGAACATATTTTCTCAAAGCACACTTATCCACTAGCTCAGGATTAATATAACTATAATTAGATCCAGTGTCAACAACTTGATCACAAATCTTACCATCCATCTAAATGACAGATGCTTGATGATATTCCTGCCTATTTTCCATACCAGCATAAATAAGAATAATTATATGAACAACATCCCCAACTTTATGCACCTCATGTGCACTATATATCTGGGGTCTACCACCCTGATACTATGGATAATCCCTCTTACGATGATCCTTGCCACATATCCAACATTGTAACAGTGCTCTACCATCACCTATACTATGTTTCTCTCCCTATCCCTTCTAGGTTATATTGAAATTCTTGTACCGAACCACATTTTCTTTCTCACCTGCATCTTACAGGTTTCCCTGCTTTTGTGGCCATCTTCCTTTAGCTTTCTCATTTCCTTTCAAATCACACTTAGGATCAACTTTGTGTTTATATTTCTCATAACAACGCTTCAGTTTTCAAATGTCTTCCTCCAATTATCTAGGCTCGTTGAACTCAATCATATCTCTATAGGCTACTAGTATCCCAATGATGAATTTATGAACCTTGGCTTTATCCTCCTTGTGGTAAGGCACATATCTCAACAACTCCAAGAACCTACTAGTATACTCATCATCTGTGATGGAACCCATTTGCAACTCATAATACATCACCAATAAATACTTCTTCCTTAATAGCCACTCGAACTCACTCCAATTAAGTTCCTTCTCATAAATACCCCTGACATTCTTCACATATTCCAACCAAATATCTACTTTACCTTTGATGTTGAATGTAGCTATTATGGATTTCATGTTTTTTGAGTAATCATGAAACATGAAGAGCTTCCTCATACCAAGAAACCATGATTTTGCATCCTATGATTTCTTCATCTCTATGTCAAATGTGGGTGGATTTGCTTTCTTTAACTCCTCTGATAAATATCCTTTGTCACTATTCTTTTGAGGATGGTAATGATGACGATCACAGTGCCTATCAGAACTAGAACTAGAATAGTAATTGTGTTTGTCACCTATCCTATCCGAGGTGGGCAAGAACCTATGATATCTAATCGTGTCATCTCTATCCGATTTGTGACCACCAAGAGACCTACTTCCATATGCCCCATTAGTCACATCGTCTTGTTCATAGTTGATCCAAACTGGTTCCCGTCGCTGCAAATCTGACTATCTCTGAAGGATTTCCACATTTACCTCTGCTTTTTTTCCTGTTCCTGTATGATTATATCATTATATTATTTACAACTCCTTATTTATTCCTTAAAACTTATAAATGTGTCTGCTAAGTTGGAAAAGTGTACAACACCATGTTTCTCATATGATTCATTAGATAATCTTTGTATTCTACCATCTTGCTAGTCATCTTTGATTTCTTCCTACAATTCATCTCATGTAAACTTAAAGTAAATCAAAATAAACCAACGTACCTTAGCATAGTTCAGGGAGGATATCTCATTTGCAATATCAACCTATCAGCATAGAACATGTATAAACATAATCATAACAAAATATATAATTATAATCCTTAGGTGTATCAACACATAAACATCATTCTAACTAAATCTTGCTCATAAATTCATTACCATATCAACTACCCACCATGACCTCATGCATGCAAACATCAACCATACCAATGCACGCTTGACAACATGTAAACAACTGGCATGCATAACAAGTCATATGATCATGACAACAAATTCCAAAGCGACACGATCAACCCTCCCATGGAGACATCACTCTCATCATTACCAACACAATTTGGATGCAACAAGTACGTAGACCACAAGTATGAGAAGCACATATAGAAAAAATGGAATGCATGAAGACAATAACCTTAACAACATCATACTTCTCCCAAGGAGAGTGCAACAACACTCTGATACCATCTATAACTTACACCTCCCTCCACATATACCCAAGTAACTGGCCAATCAAGGTAAACATGAAATGAGAAGTAGATAGAACCATACTTAACCTCCTTGGTGACTTTAAGGAAGTGGAATCGATGAAAACTCATAACATAGACCTCTTGTACCTGCTAAAATTCCCCCAAAGGTTATCCCAATAATCCACCTAGATTTTCCCTAGGTCACATTGAGTTTTAGTGAATAAATCCCCTGGAAACTCCCTTGGTATTGGCAAGGGTGTGTCTGGGAGGTTATATACACTCCGACAACATGGGTGTGTGTGTCCAGGGAATTTTACCCTCAGAATTGTGCTAGCATCCCTGGACTTTGTGCCACTTTTTAAGCCCATAATCTTGGTAACTACCCAAAACTTCCTGTAGCTTTCAGAGTTCATCAAACACATGATGACAACACTAATGAACCAAAAACAGACTCCAGGAATAGGCCTGGCCCACACTATCTAGGACTGAAATTCTATCAAACACTTGGCATCAATGCAATTTTTGGGTCTAGGATACAAGATACAGCATGAATGACTGAAAACTCTTATGAGACATGACAAGAAGGATCGGTGTCCTCTTCGTTAACTATTATGACATCGATTAGGTCTTGCATCCATTATCTTAACAATCACAAGTATAACCAACATAAAACCAAGTAAATAGCAATGAGATAATAGCCATTAAATTCACAGATTAACAAGTAAAAAATAAATAGAGCTTAGCTTATATTAGACATAGGCAAGAGCCAACCAAGTTTGGGACTTCCACTTACCACCCTACGATGGACATGGCTGACCCAAGTCTCTCTTCAACCATTCACCCCTATATAATATTCCAAGAATGAATGTAGGATATCATAAATTATCCAATCCAAAAACAATCAAATGAATCCATAGGTTAAACCACCTCTACCCTCACCATACCCTGATCACACCAAAACCGTTGTCGAGATCACAAAACCGAACTGAGTTTGGAATTCCTCCAAAATCCATCACTATCCTTGATGAATTTTGTATCTCCTTGTCCTTCAATATTTACCGCCATCCACACCATATCACTCAGCCCTAAACTAAGACAACACCCTTAGGATTTATCATGTATCCCACCAAATGATCAAGGGATTCCTAGGAATTTATTAATTTCCTCAGGGGACCTCTACCTAGGATTTTGAAAACCATCCAGCAATTCCAAAGCTCAAAACTGAGATGAATCCCATCAAAGCATGGCTATTAGGAAAAATGCAAGGAAAGGCTGAAAACCACTGTCAGAACCAGGAAAAACCATTCCACCAACAACAGGAGAACCAAATACCAACATGCATTAGCCATGCATGTCCAAACCGGCTAGGAAATCACACATCCAATATGTTACTTGCAAGTATTTCTATTGAAGCTACTTGATCCTTCTCTTCCTTGCTTTATCCTTAAGTTCCTTTCCTTTCCTTTCCTTTCCTTGACCTTCTTTTTCTTACGTTCCTCTTTCTTGTTCCAATGTTGGATTTCTCCAAGAAAACTCTTAGTGTCCAAGAGTGAGAGAGAGAGAGAGAATAATAATATAGCTTCAAAACTAAACTAAAAAAATAATTAAATAATCCTCAGAAGGATTTTTATTAACGAGGCCTCTATTTTCTTAATTTTCCATTATTTTCCTTCAATTTACTCCTCACATGCAACCTGTAACCTTTCACCTTCCTTTTCTCGTAATTTTTCTTTACTTTCATAAATAAATTTTCCAAAAATACATTTTTCCTCTTTAAATTCATAGGAACTACATTTTACAAATTCCCTTAGCCATAAACACATTTATGGATGCCCACTAGGATATATTTTCCCAAAATTTAGCTTGGAATAAGTATCCCTTAATCGTGGTCTTAATTTTGCATTTATTAAATTTTATTACATGAAATTTTAACCTAGGTTTGTTAAACATTCTCACAATTCATCAGGTGGCAAAGCTTGTACTTCTCAAAAGGTGTCTGATAAGTCTTCTAGAACTCTTGAATATGTAGTTAATGCTATAACATTAGATGTTAAAAATATTTTCCCCCCATTTCTGTTAACCTTTGAAATCTTTAAGTACAATATACATAATTGTTTAGTAAATTCATGTGCACATATGAATGTTATTCCATTTTCCATTTCTAAGAAAATTAATACTAAATGGGATAAAAAATATGGACAAATCATTCTGTTGGTTAGATCCCTCTTCCAATATATTGGTGACTCAAGAATGTTATTATCCAATTATAATTTGATCACTAGGCACATCAATATATTAACATTGTAATTTTGGTCATCGTTGAAGCCTATCACGTACTACTAAGTAGGAACTGGTTTAGTAAATTACAAGGGTAATTTTTTATAGATTGGTCACACTTATGGCTTACATAGAAGGGAAGAAACAACTAGATTCAGGCGGAAAGTGAACCATACATGAAATATACTATAACACCGCTTGAGGGTCATAATGAGCCCGTTACCTTTGCAGAACTTCTCTTCGAAACGTTTTTCCGAAAAGTTGATCACAAGTGTTATCAAGCACAACCATCACTCGTCCCATCTGATACATAGTTAGAGCTCCTTCCTTGTACTCCAACTAGTGCTAAACATGAATCATGTAATATAGATGGACATTATAGTAATAATATTATAGGAACTATTTTTAGTAGCTAATAATATTGGAACTTTATACTTTGATAGTTCAAGAATGCAAGATGGATCTAGAGTTGGTTCCGTACTCATATAACAATACATTAATAATTACATTCTATCATGTCTTTTGTAGTTTCAGTGTACAAATAATAATGCCAAATATGAAGCGCCCATTCTTGCGATAAAGAAAGCCATTGATATGAAGATATAGTTGCTCAAGGTAATTGGTGAATTAGAAGTGGTTACTCATCAGTTATTGGAAAATATCCATCTTGTTTCACCAACTGTTAGAAACTACCAACAAGAGGTATGGCTATTGATTAATTATTTTAAATTTCTTAATATTATTTTTGTTCATATACTTATAAATGTTGCAACAAAGGGATTGGTTAATGTAGCCACCAGAATTCCACCTTTGAAAAATGGTTTTTCTATAGAGATTATATACAAAAAATGAGTGCTTCATAATGTCACTAATTTTCATGTTTTCAATGACAACTAGCAAATACTACATTTTATGTCTAATGCAAACGTATTTAAAGATGTTTCCATTGAAGAGGATGAGCACGAAAAGGCTTTGCAATGAGCATCTAATGCAATGAAAGCAAAGACTATGCCTAAAGGTGTAGTTCCCCTAGAAAAATTATATGACCTGAAAAACCATTTTAAAGGAAAAATTAACTCTAAGACTCAAATCACAAAGTGGTCATCTAAATAAGTAAACTTGGGAACTTGAGAAGATCCAAATTTTGCAAACCTCAGTACATGGTTTTCTCCACAAGAATGAAAAGAATTCATTCTCCTATTAAAAGAATATTGACATTTTCTTTCATGGACATACGACAATTTGAAGACATATGATACTTTCATTATTCATCATTCTTATGCAGACAATCCCTTCTATGGATTTAATCAATCCCTCTAGCCCAATGAGTGGGTCTAGTAACAATTGAGACAAAGAATGAAAACTTTCATAGTTTAATATCATAATAACATGAGAGAGGGAGATGTCCTACCTTGATTTTATGCGATCACTATTCGATGTTGATATTGATCTCTTCACTCCCAATCTCTCTCCTCGCTATTCCTTTACGCATGAATACCTACAAGAGAGATCAAACAATGAAAAATGAAAGAGAAATAGAAAATGTATTCCAATATAAACCATATGACAGATCAAGGAGTAACATAATAAGAAAGTGATTATTAACAAGCTCATGGGAAGTAAAACATGATTTCTATTATTAAAGAATAAAAAAAGGAAGCATAAAACCGATGCCTTGATGTTGAAGTCCTCCTTCGGGACGATTTTCCAATTCCAAGCCAAAGACTTCAAGCACTCCTTGTCCTTGGAATTTTGAAATCGTTTAGGTGCATTAGAGTGCTTGACCAATCATTTGGGGAAGGCATGAAACTCACTTATAATGAAGTTGGAGAGGTTATGGATTCACAAAGGAGGGAGGAAATTCCTTATTTCAAGGAGGAAGTTTCTTGAAGATAGGATCAAAGGTTCAAAAGTGGGAGAACTTAACCATATCCTCAACCAACAACTACCATACTTCCATTCTCGAGACTTATAGTGGACGATTTTTTTTTTCCATTCTTGGAGAAGTTGCCTAAAAAGGACCACTACAACTTTTCTCTTTAATTCCCACACTTTCAGTGTTGTCTTCCAGTTACATATAGGATGAAAAGCGTGAGCGCAAATGGCAGAGACCCGCACTGGGGCTGAAAAATAGGTTTTTAATAAGCTTTCTCCAAAATTGTTGCAATGTACTGATTATCCATTTCTTCAGGGATGTTTTGAGCATGTTATTCATAATGAACATGTTTTTGTATATTCTGTCGCTTTGCGACATTTGTGGCATGAGTTACAGAAAGGACAACACTTTTGTTAGGGAATAGGGAGTGCGGAAAATGTTTTTGTAACAGATGCCCCCTAAAGCATGAAAGTAGAATGAGAAGTGATGGTTGAAGTGCTTTATTAGTCAAGGTAAGGAATTTGGAAAACCATCGTCATGAGACCTACAAATAAAACACGATACAACATATGATATCTCTGACATAAATGTGCTTGATAGGATACTACTAAATGTGCATAAAATAACACATGAATCCACGTCATGGACGCAACCATATGACTACAGAGGATAATATGAATGGATCAATGACATGGTCGTAGCAATCCATATACAAAGGATCATATGTACAATCATGAATATTCCACACAACCTGGATTTGAAAAGATGTGATCTAGGGTCTTTGTCTTTCTCTTGATCCATCCAACGTACGAATATAACCATGTGAATATATGTGGTGATTTTTAACATGGTAGAAACCACCTGATTACCAGTCAATAAGGTAAACTGTTAAAAAGAATGAGAGAAACCACTAATAATGATTATGGTCCTCAAGGTGTGACAACACAATCTACAAGCATGAATAAACGAGTTGAAGTCGAACACTTGCAGGACCATTCAATCGAAGGCCAACGATGTGAACTCGTCCTTGAACGCAAAGAAATTTCCATTCAAGCATGCAAGCTCCAAAGTACTAAAAGGGATTTTCTAGATAAAATTCCATGAGAGTGAGCTAATGTCGAGAGGAAGAGATCCATGAAAGGAGGGCCATAATTCTTCCCACATCATTGACACGAAACATAGGAATTATCAAGGTAGATATGAATGATTCAATATTGTTGTAGAGAGGTTCATATAAGTATGAGAGGTTTTACTTTTGTAGATAGAACTTCTCTTAAACATATCGGTGACGATGCTCCGAATGCTGGTAGTATTTGACTCAAAATGGGATCAATGGTCATGGTAACAGTAGGATATGATCAAATGAGAGGAAAATGGATTTCCTAAACCCAGGAAGGGAAGTGACGAGAAGACAATAACCCAAATCCTATATGAGATGTAAATAAGTGTCATGTTCAATAGCGACATAATGTCTTCATTACAGAATACAAGACATACTTTACTTCCATTTCTCCCCCACTATTTATAGTGAGTACCTATTTATTTTTGATAGAAACCTTGAATAGAATACCATATAATTATCATATAAGTTCATCCTTAGAATGAATCCTTCCTAGTAAGTTTAAAAACAACTAGGAAGGAGTAACTTGGTCTCGTCATGGTGAAAAGTCCTTCATCGTTTAAGTTTTACAAGTCTGACGGAGCAGTAACTTGGTATCTTTTTCATATTTAGGGTTTTTGGAAAAGGTATGGAAAATAAAACTCCAAAGGGTCCCTTCTAATAGATATCCCCTCGAACCCAAAAGGTAGAAACTAATATCCGAGAGAAATTATTTTCATGTTTGAATAAGTTATTAATTTTTCGTAATTATTCAACCTTAGCCCGAAAAAGGGGTATACATATACGAAGACGATGTAAATTCATTTATTTTAACAAGATCAAAATTACAAGTGCTCGATAATATTTTCATTTTTCGAGAATAAAAAAAGAGCTTAAAGTTGACTCCAGGGGGGTTCCTTTTTCTTTTGTTTGAGAGTCTGAAACAGTGATAAAAGACAACTTGTCATTCACTAATTACTAAATTTGATTCATAATGACCTCCAGGTGAACATGCAAACAAATTTGATTTTGATCGAGAAAAATATAAATATAGGTAAAAAAAAAATTACAAAATGATAAAAAACATTTTTGAATTAAATTAGCTGGTAAAAGACTTTTGATAGTTCAAAAGTAAATAAAATAATCACTTTTACTATTTTAAACTTTGTAGAGCACTTTTACCCATGTTTTTCTCGAACTTCAGGCACATCGTTCAATCAATCTAGGACACTTTTCAATGATCCATTTGTTACAGGTAAAAACCCTTTCTTTTGCATGCAAATTTTTCATGTTTTAAGCGCTTCCATCTATTTTTGTGAGCTTGGGGAGCCCTTGAAAAATTAGCACTTGTGGGCGACCAGCACATGTTTCACCCATCTATTATACATTGATCGTCCTAGCCATTATAGTACTAGTGAGATGCCAACATGTAAAAATTAATGGACAAGCGAGCTAGTGCCATGAGATAATTTCTTTTAATGAATGCTCAATTTTCACTCATTTTTTTTCCAAATTTCTTCCATGAAAGATGATTAATATTGGTTAATTGATGTTTTGTAGGAGACTCTTGGTAATAGAGTGGAAAGAAGGATGGAATCAAGATAAATATCAAGAAGCAGCGCAAAACCCAAAATTAATAAGAGCGCTGTGACATTTTGGTTTCCCGAAGTTCTTCCAGATGTCACGGATTCGATGCCAAGTGGATTTATTGTAGTATATTTTGATATGGTAGGATATTGACCACCAAATGTTTGTGATTGGTGGTCAGGACATGGATATTGATGTGTCTAACATTGAAGTCATCACCTGGTTGACCAAGAGGGGACTATGGGTCCAATTATCAGGGGTCGGACCAGACGGCGAGAGAAGAGAGATGCTCCTTTCCAAACACTGCAACCATCGGTTTCAGAAGACCAAGAGAAAAAAAATTAACATTAAAATTTTCAATGATCCTACTCTAAGAGCTATCGTTTACACTATTTCATGAGTGGTAGGAGTGCAAGCCTTTCATGAGTCAAGAAAATCCCACTGTCAATACGTAGTGGACTGTATGAGTTAGACAATGTTCAACTAGTGTGAGGGGTTTCTCATTAACATGAAATACCTACTCACAAAGTGAAAACATGTGAATTTGAAATAATTTCATTATTGTTTAGTCTTGGTTACTCTCTTCTTAGAGAGGGTGCGACTATTTTGATGTCACCAGAGAGAGGTGGGACCTCCTGCACCAAGGGATCCATGGCTTATGAGATGGAGTGAGTTGATGCCTCGCCATGGTGGCAAGCAACAGATGTATTTTCTCCTAGCCTTATTTGGATGGATAGGCTAGCAGTTGATCAGGATTCATGATTGGACATATGCAAGAATCGAATTTAGAGGAGATCCTGATTTTCCTCTACCACCAGAGGTATAGTGGGACAACTCAAGTAATAATTCTTTTTAAAGTTTTTTTTCAATTTTTTATTTTTTATAAAATGTATCGAGAGTTTAACTTATGATTACTTTGTATATTTTAGACCTGTGATGCCTCCAAGGTTGTCTTAGATAGCGCGAATCATGGTTTTCCATATAGAGGTTTTGGTTTATAGTCGAAGGTGGAGTGCAACCGGATAGCTCTGACCAGAGGCATACCAGATTATGCTTTTTTCGATGATATCCCACTTTTATATCATAGAAATAATATGGGGGTACCAACCAGACTCCATCGATAGTTAGGAAAGTCATCTAGGTTGTTATATACTATCGTCAGCATAATGCTAGAGGATGGGCATGCCTCTTTTAGCTTTATTTCTGCACTTATGTAGGCTTGAGAAGCCATGTGTTTCGGAACATAGATTTGATTTTTTTTATGTATCACACTTTTTGAAAACTTTATATATATATATATATATATATAGATATAGATATATATATATATATATCTGTGTGTGTGTGTGTGTGTTTTCAGAAGCTATTTAATGTTCAATTATACCATGGTTTCTTTTACATGTTACACATATTTCTATCAAAAATGTAATTTTCCAATGTATATATTACTGTATTTAGATTTCTTGGAATGTGATGATAAGTAATATAATCCAAATTTTTCTCTAATACTCACTACAAGAAAAAAGGGCATTGGTCAGGGTCATGCTTGTGACAGACCATTAAGGTCTGTCACCAATGTTACATATGGTGACAATCCTTAAAAAACCGTCGTTGTAAGAGTATATAGTGATTGGCCTTTAAGGTTCGTCACCAAAGCCATTTTCAATGACATTTTTGGTGAGGGTCGTTAAAGGCCCATCACTAATTCTCTCTTTGCTGACACTTCTAGTGACGAACTTTTAATGACCCTCACCAATGCTATTTTTGTTACTTTTGGTGATGGTCAAAAAATGTTCGTCATCATTGATCATTCCAATGAGTTTTTGATGATGCTATGTGCCTGTTAATATATTTTTTCTTTAAAGATAATGATTTAATTCCATTATTATGGAGTATTTTTTATAGTATGTCCAATGCCATAGTGGTTAGAGTCAGTCAATTTGTTAAGAACTAATTAGTGTGTATCATTTCCCTCAAGTAATGACTAGTCGAATAGAGTTTTCCTATGTGTCAACACATGATTCTTATCTATTAGGTTTATTATATAGAAAATTCCCTTTAGATAATGTTCCACTAGTGTTTGGAGGAAATATATTATTTAATACTTAATCAAACTATGTCAATTCTATTAATGAGGAATACCTAACAGTCCTCAATAATTTGGGCACACCTTAAATTAATTCTTTGGCACACACTGACATGTCTTAGCACCTCGCATGTCTTGGGACATATTTTTACCTAGAACATATTGTGATGACATTGATGCCCAATCACATGGTGGCATGTGCTAGCACAACATAGAACTCTCTTAGCATGCCCTGTAACACCTTGGTTGCATGCATTGACATATATTATCACTTGGCACACAATGCCACTTGGAATGTATTGTGACCTATTATTAGTGTTCATAGCATGCCCATTTTGAAAAATATAAAGTCCAGACTTATTAACCCTCTTATGAGCTCATTTCCTTGCATTTTATCTTGGTTATTCCTTTTGTTTCCTTGACACTTCTTGACACATATTGTCATACCCTTGCACCCTCCACATCCTTAGTACTTGGCATGTATTGGTATATCTTGGCACTATTTGGCACATATAATTAGCACAGCCTGGAACTCCCTAACACACTTTGGAACTCCTTGAAATGCCTTGATATTCCCTAGCATACCTTGTCACTCCCTCCTTGGCATGACGAATAGCTCTTATTAACACTAGTCCCTGGCACACGTTCCTCATATTGATTAACTTCCATGAATTTTGACCTAGTGCTCCCTTAATGTTTTTTCCTAGTACTCCTTAACACTCCTCAACATGAATTAACACTCTCTAGCACACCTTAGCACTCTTCAATATTCCCTTCCACTTCATCGCATGCATAAAACTCCCTAACACATATTGGTGCTTGGGACATTTTGGTTCTTGGAAAGTCTTAGCATGTATGTAATACATTGAGATGCCTTGGTATGATTTGGCATGGTTTTATATTAAATTGATTTGAGATCAATAAAGGAATACTTGGCACTTAGAATGCACTAAGACTTTGGAATTGGAACCTATTGGTGCCTAATTTTGGTGTGCCTAGCATGTCCCTCTTGGAAAAGGAAAATTGATGACTTATTAACCCTCTTATATGTTCATTTCCTTGTAGTTTAATTTGTTTCTCCCTTTTTTTTCCTTGACAGTCCCTGGCACACATTGAAACACACTTGCACATATTGGCATGCCTTATCACTTATGCACATCTTAGCATTTTTTACATGCCTTCGCACTATCGGGCACATCTCAGCATTCCCTAGCATGCCTTGGCACTCATGTCCTCACGACTTGGGAACCTAATCAATTCCTTGGCTACTACAGTTCATGTGACAACATTGGCCTACTTCAATCGCAACAAATTGACCAACTGTTCCTGCTACAAGTATATTGTGTCTTATTCACCTAAGAATTGCCTATAACGCATCTTATGCCACTCATTTCCAAGCTCAATTTATCCCATTTAACTAGTTACCAAGACAAGGGTCACGTGATCTAGCCATTGCCATAAAACTAATAAGAAAATAGCTTACACATGCAATATTATGTATGTTCAATTCATATAAATAGTAGAACATTAACTGAGGGTTTGAAAGAACCACAAGATGCACAAGGCACACAAGATATAAGATGACATAAACCGAATGCCCCAAAACTTATACACAACAATGTAAAATATGCAATTATCTAGAATATTTTAAAAAATGAGCATGTAGCCTGCAAAGTGTGACACATTTCATATAAAAAAAAATAGCTAAAGGAAAAAAAATATTGTGCCTACCACAAAGTGATCTCCCTCTGCCTAAAACTTCTATTTCGAGCCCAGTATAACAACCATAGGGTTGCCTCTTGTAAATCCTATTCTAAACTTCTCCTAACACACTTCTTCCTTAGTACACATGAATTTGCTGACACTCCCTTGCACACACTCTTATTCATTCCTTTCCATGCATTTTGACCTAGTTATCCCTTGATATGCCACGAAACTCCCTAATACTCTAGTTCAACATATTGTCCGACGTGTTAGCATTCATTTTCATTCCTTTGCATGCCTTGACCCTACATAGCTATCATGCCCTCACAACTACCCTTACATAATTTTCAACTTGGTAACCCAACCAAGCCCTTGCTTGACTACAAGAGCTTGACCGAGTTACAGTTACTACAACTAGACTATGTTGTTGAATTGTGTAGCTTGGGAGGTACTCCAGATGGGTTTGTGTGAGGTTGGTCAGAAAATACTTTGTGGGAAAAGAAGCCAAGAAAATGGATTTTTTACCAAGGATGGGGTTTAAAATCTAAAATAAAATTAAAAAGGAAAATTAATATTTCCTAAGTTCTAAGTGGATAAAGCTTGTAACTTCTAGAGGGTTCCTAAGTGGTATAGGAAAAACTATTTAAGGAGTTCCTAAGAAATAACATCAAGTGAGAAGGAGCTCATTTGATGAAGGGGGCGAAGAGAGATGTAGTCCTAAAGAGGCCATGATCATTAGCATGTCTAACATTCATTAAGATGCCTCGGTATGCTTTGTCATTGTTTAATATTAAATTTATTTGAGATCAATTATTGGAAAGTAGAAGAGAAGTAATCGAGAATGGTTTGGCACTTAGAATGCTCTAACACTTAACACTTGAGACTTATTTCCACCTAGTGTTGGTGTGCATAGAATGCCCCTCCTGGGAAATGTAAATTGATGAATTATTATTCCTATGATGTGTTCATTTCCAATTATTTTAACTTGTTTCTCCTTTTTGTTTCCTTGATAGTCCCTGGCATGTATTGTCACATCCTTTCACATCTTGGCATGCCTTAGCACTTGACACATATTAGAATATTTGACATGCCTTATAACTATTTGGCACATGTTAGCATTCCCTAGTACGCCTTGGCACCCATGCCCTCACAATTAGCCTTACATTTTTTCATGACTTGGGAACCCAATATAGTCCTTAGCTACTACAATTCATGTGAAAATTATCTGGTTCAGTTTTAACAACTTGATCAATTGCACCTACTACAAGTATATTGTGTCTTGTTCACCTAATAAATTCATATACCTCATCTTAGGCCACTCATGTCCAAGCTGAACTTTTCCCACTTAAAAAATTACCAAGACAAGGATCACATCTAGCCATGGACATTAAATAACTAAGAAACATAGCTTACATAGGAAATATTTCACATGTATGTCTAGTTCATATAAACAGTAGAGCATTAACTGAGAGTTTTCAAGAACCACAAGATACACAAGACACAGAACATATAAGTCAGCACAAGCCAGGTGCCTCAAAAATTATACACAACAATGTACAATACGCAATTTTCTAAAATAGTTAAAAACATGAGGATTCAGGAAAAGTGTGCCACATGTCATATAAAAATAATATATAAACGAAAATTAGTTTTGTGCCCAACACAAAGTCTCCCTTTGTTTAAAACCTCTTTGTCGAGCCCCTTATCGCAATCGTAGGCTTTCCTCTTGCATATCCTATTATGAACTTATTCTAACACACTTCATTCTTGGAAAACTTCAATTCACTGACCTAGTTCTCCTTTGTGATGCCTCAACACTCCTGAAAAATCCTCAACATGGATAAAAATTGTCCAGCATGTGTTAGCGCACCTTTTCATTCCTTCTCATTCCCTAACCTTCCTAGTTATCATGCCCTCACAACTACCCTTACTTAATTTTCAACTTGGGAACCCAACCAAGTCCTCGTTTGACTATAGGAGCTTGACCAAATTACGATTAGTACAACTAGACTATGTTTTTGAATTGTGTAGCTTGGGAGGTACTCCATGAGCCTAGTGAGATGGGTTTGTGTGAGTTTGGACACACAAAGCTTTGTGGGAAAATAATACAAGTGAAGGGGTTTAGACCCGAGATGGGGTATAAAATCTAAAATAAAATTAAAAATAAAAAATAATATTTCCTAAGGTCTAAGTAGATAAAGTCCGTAAGTTCTAAAGCATTCTTAAGAGGCCTAGTTAGGAAAATCTATTTAAGGAGGCCTTAGTATGAAGGCAAGAATATCAAGTGAGAAGGAGCGAATTTAATCAAGGAGGCCACGAGAGATATAGTCCTAAAGTAGGTCGTGTTAGAGGGCTGAGTAAGAGTTGTTAAAGGGAGGCCATGATCATCCACCAAGAGTAAGATCATCATGTGAGGGTCCACAAGAATGTCACATACATTAATGGGTTTGAGATAGGAAGTAGGATGGAATATTGTTGGCTCTCTTATGGAAGATCAAGCTCAAGAGAGGTGACTCATCAGAATTTGGGCATGTGATTTCAGTGGTGTTTCTGTGTGAAGGCCACATCACATTTTGAAATAGTAGAGAGGGTTGAGACCCTATCTTGTGGTGGTTTCTAGGTTGCAAGGTCTATGATAAATACCAACCAAAAAGGAGGAAGGTATGTGATAGATTTTAGGGCCAGAACAGAAGTAGTCACAGGTCTAATATTGAATGAGGCGACCATAGTTCGAGGATCATAGAGATCTAAATTTCAGGTCAATATTCAGTCAAATAAATGACTAGAATCTATGGATCCATATGAGCTAGGCCGAGTCTCTTATGGAGGAAAGAGTTGTCATTTTTTCTATGGGTGGATATGGTTTGTTATAAAGAAACTATAATAGAAGTATAATTCCTTATTTACGGAGGTTTCCTAGCATGTTCAATTCATAATGTATGCCATTAAGACTATGAAAAATATACATAGAAGAAGAGGGTTTGTGACCCTTAGAGAGAGGTTTATCTCTGAAATATATACCACAAATTTGGAAGATTGCTTGTAGAAGTATGTGTGGAGATAGAAAATCCAAAGGAAGGTGGAACCCGAGTAGAAGATGGAGTAGAAGAAATGTGCCATATGAGGAATGGATTGACATGAAGAGGAGTTTATTTTTTTGGACTATCCATAGAGTTTTGGACAAAGATATGAAGCAACCTACAAAAAAATAGTCAATGAACTATTAATGGATGATTTGTGACCCTATTTCAGTCATCTACAAATTGTTAGAAGGATGATAAGATGAGTAGTTCAGATTTTTTCATAGATTGGACAACAAATAAATTGGTACACAAGGATAACGATTTTTAGAGGACTCAAATCACCATTATCTGGCATATTCAAATATCCCTAGATGAGGGTAGTGTTTTGGGCACTAGATTAGTAAAATAATTTACTGTGGTTGGGAAAATTGATGGCAGTCCAAGTACAATTGGAGGGTTGTTAGGTGACTGTCAAAGAAGATCTCTAACTCCTATACTTTTGAAGGAAAACAAGACTGGTAGAAGGGTAGGTGTATTAGCCCTAAGGACGTGTATAATTTGAAGGAATAAAGCAACTGCCAAGTGGGCTAGCCAGCTAGCCCTAGTTCATTGTATTGTTGAGGATTGTGTCATTGAGAAGAAGGGAAATCTCCATATCCGTAGACTTGTCATCTTGGATTAGTATTATGGAAAAAGTGGGAAGACCAAATACTTGTTCACAACAGAGTTGTCAACAACTGAACAAAAACCTTAAGTGTTGCAGACCTTAAAGGAAAAAAGAGGTAGATAGAGGGAAATTTTTTTAGTCGAGTTTAGTGAAATAAAGGAGTTGATTTCATTTATAGAGGCAAATTGAGGAGTTTCATAATGGAATGCAAGAGGACCTGCCAGATGTCTTTAAGACATGTGGATTGAAAAGGCTATGTGTGGCCACCATCAAAAAGTGGGTCAATTGTTGTCTTTTTCAAGGTAGATTGGCTGTCAAAGGACTTGTTGGGTCATGAAGGTGACTATTTAAAGGTAACCTTAATGATTTACTTTAATTATCAACCCAGAGAAATTCTTGTTATTTCAAGAGTGTAATCAAAATATATGCAAGTGACATCGGAGGTTAACTACTCTAAATTCTCATAAGGAAGATTGTCTAATTCTCGAAGTTCAATCAAACCAACTTGGAAGTGAATTATGAAATGTTTCTAACTATTCAAGGGAACTAACTCTGTTCTAAGCCTATGCAGAAATAAATATTCCAGACTGAAAAGAATAAACTTCAATTGAATAGCATGATTTGATGAATTGAACAACAACCTTAACAAATTGAACATCAATTCTAATAAAATTAAGCAACAATAAATTATTCTATATTTTGCAATGGAATTCTCTTTTAATAAAATAATAACATCCTTCTAAATTAAACATCAACCAAATGCTCACAATGGTGATGAAAATATTCAAACATTAACTATATATAGAATTTAAAATTAATCATGTTGGAACTAATCTAACAATTGTAAAGTCATTGATTTCAGATAAAAGAACATGAATGGTAAACTGGTCTAGTAAAAAGGAAGATATAACATCTCATTCTCGCAATTAACCAATTCAAACGATGTATTATGAAACATAATGGATAATTTGGAAACGCAAATTTTGTAAATAAACGTAAAGCACAGAAGTAGCAGAAGAACCCCCAGGGCTGGGCCCAATGCCACTAGAAGCCTACTGCTAAGGAATACTTAGAAGTTGTCTATTCCAAAACACCAAATTCTTCATTAATCCACCGAGCAATACATTAGTACAAAACTTGACAATTCTATCTGAATATGTTTATTACAGAAAGATTATATTACAGGAATTGTCCTTGTCTTGTTCATTCTTCGGACTTTTATAGCTTAAACATGAATTCAAAAGTAGTAACAGATATTTCTTATTACGGGACCCTGCTGCTTCATGGCTATCGATTGAGTACTCCAAGTGTCGTCATACCTCTCTGTCTTCCCCCGATACGTAGGATCCGATATGATTCCATCTGCCTTCCTTGTCTGATGTCTTTTGGTCATTTGATCAGTATTTTGGCTGTTTTTCTTCCCTATCCATAAAGCCAGTGAAAAATCCATTTTTACGTTGTCAAACACTCATTTTATCACTAATCCATTCTGCCTCACTTTTGCATTATTTTCCTTTACTTTATTTCTAAGATGAAGGGAAAATATATAAAAGTGCATGAAAAATCATGGTAAAGATGGGGGTGAGACATACCTTTTTCTTGGCCCAACATACTCCCCTTCTTACCTTTTTGTAGGTCCTCATGCAAACAAATGGTTGAGGTGTAGCTGGGTTAAATAATATTTAGGGTATACCTCCTCTTTGTAAAGTCTGAAGCCATTTCTCTGTTTAATATTTGCGAATGTTGTGTTTGTGTCCCCCTCTAGTAACTCATAATCGTGATGATAGTCTTCAGAGGGGTACCAGATGAGGGGGAATCTGTATTTGCATCCTATCCATGTAGGACCCATGTTCAAAATTAGGTTGATGTACAGAAGGAACCTGGAAGCAGCAACTTTGAAGTTCCTATACCCAAATGGCTCTCTGTTATTCACATTATTTGTAGAGGCTAGCCATATCTATTTGGCTACTGCTAATGTTTCTTTTTGAATGCCTTGGAAGTATGCCCACCCATTCCAAACAATATCTCTTTTAATTAGTCCAAATTTGGATATCACTCCCTTCCGCTGCATGAGTTTCTTATGTTGGGTAAATAGGTAGAGGGGTTTAGTAGGTTCCCCTCTAACCCATAGGTCTAGGCCATGCTCTCTTTTCTGAAAGGTCGTGTAGGCCTGAGCCCACTGAGTTTGGTTCTTAGCAAAAGATAGGAAGGCCTAGAACTAAACGTCCCCTATGAAGGGGCTGGGGTTACTGTCCTTGTCATCCTCTAGAAAGAAATTGTGTAAATATAATTCACACAAAATATGTTGGGCCTACTCATCCTTCTCATTGCAACACTAGAAAAATTCCTCAATGTTTTTAAAAGTGGTGGGCTCCCCTACCCTAATAGCCTTGAATTTCAACAATAAATATCGTTCTACTAAGAAAAAAGAATAGTTAGTGGTTGGTGCCATGCAAGTCAATACATCTAAGTAAAGAGAGCAAACCATATTCGTTTTCTCTTTAGATTGTTCCACTTGCTCCTATGCTTTCTTCACTTTTGTCCTTTCTTCCCTGAGTTGGGAAAAGGTTTCATCCTTAGGTGTAGAAAGGTCCTTGAATCGCTTCAATAGTGTCTGATGTTCTTGTAAAGGTACTACTTCCTTTCTGCACTGGGCCACTTGATGCTGAACTTGAATTAATTCGTTGTGCAACTTCTGATTGGCAACCTTTTCTACTAGGGGGGTGTAGGCAGGTGTCACCTCTGTTTGAGTTCCTTTATCTTCGATAAGCTCTAGATTAGTCTGCACAAAGGCTTCATCAGTATGTATCAACTATGTTTGTACAGAGGCTTAAATCTCATTCATTAACTCAGTCTATACAAAAACTTCATTCATATTTATTAAATTAGTCTGTGCAGAGGATTCAACATTGTCCTTTAGATCTGTCTGTACAAGGGCTTCAGTAATATCTATTAAATCCATCTGTACAAAGGCTTCAGCATTATATATTAAATCAAACTGCACACAAATTTCAGTAGTATCTACCATTTGGGTAACAAAATCTGTTTGGGTTCCGATGGTGGCCAATTCCTTCTCAGGCTTCCGAGCCTTGTTTTCTTATTCCAACTCTCTCCTGAGGTGTTTTATCATTTTTTTCAATTTCTTGCACTTCCTGCTCATTTTTCTGAACTTAATCTCACTGATTTTTCTTTTGGAAAAATTTTGGCAGGAGAAGGAGCAGCAGTGGCTTTAGTTTCAGAAATGGTTGTGCCAGTCCTAAGGTTATCATCAATGGTGTTTTCTTCAGGCGTCCAAGAGTTTATTTCAACATTAACGTCCTGACTAGGTGAAATAGTATTTCCTTCAGGCAATAGGGGAACTATCTCAATGTTTGTATTTTTTTCTAATAGAACAGTGTCTCTTGATTGATTTCCAGATTTAGCTATTCCTTCTGTCCATTTTTCCCTACTCTTTCATTCATTATCAGAGGGGGTTAAGACCCTCGAAGCCTACAATTCATCATGGCGAGGTAATATTTTAGTGTTTCCAGAGCTGCTAGAAGTGACAAACTAGTTCAATAGGTCCCTTTTCTCTTCAAATTGTTCAGATGGACTTCCAATTTCACGAGATGCTCTCATTTTCTCAAGTACTTGAGCCATTTCTTCTTCGTAGTCTTGCAAAGACATATTTTGAGGGCTTGAAGGTGGTGTATGGGATGGTCTCGCCTCATCTAGAAATTCAAAGGTGTCTTTCCGTACTTGCAACCTTTCAGACCATCTTCGTTTCCCTGGTTTTGAGGTCAAAACATGGGCCCTCTTCCCTCTTGCTCTCCTAGGTATGGTTATTCTAGGGAGTTCAATATATGCTCTGACAGGGTTTTCTTCAGGAGCCAGCAGGGCAAGATTAAAAAAGTTGTCCCAAGTTATCTGGTGTTTGTCTAGCTCATGAATGATGATCAATTTAATCAGGCCATGGTGGCTGAAAACTGCTAGGGGGTTTTTTACTTTTCTAATTTTAACAACAGTATTGTGCAATACATAATTTAGAAAAAAGGCAAGTTAACTGAATTTTTTTTCTTGAGAACAGCTAATAGTTTAAATTGGTGGGACTTTACCACATTCTGACATCTATCGCATGTGATATATCTTTGAATGAACACTGTCAATTCTTGCCAATGTTGTTGCAAGGACGCAGGATTAATACCCTTCCCTTTTCGTTCTAATGGTTCGCCTAGGTCCTTGTACACTGATATTGCTTCTTGTAGAAGGACATGTTTTTTTATTCATCTTTCTCCCTCTGTTGGTAGTCCAGAGACCTTAGTGATGGTTTCCTCGACAACTAGTATGATTCTTCCTCTGACTGTGGTGTGCCCTTCCCACAGGTTTCGGAGGAACTCAACTCCTATCTCTGTGTTAAACCCTTGAAGTCTTTGTGGATATGGAATCAAACCAAATTTCTAGAGAATGGTGCGAGCTGATTCTGAGACTTGGAAGGTTGTGGGTTCATTTCGGAGAGAATTCGCCCCCGTGGCTAATGTGTTATCCGAACTGGTTTCTTCTTCTATCTACGTCTCTTTCGGCCTTATTGGTTAAAACAAAACACTGCATGCATTTTTCCATATATATTATAAAAATGCAACCTCATATCATAAATTCAATGATCTCTTAGTCCCATCAACATATCCGAAGGGAGTTACGTGGGTAATTCGCATGCTTATTCATTATGGATATTTCTACCCCCTCCATGGGGAGAGGGTTTGCAGGGCCTTAAGCTTAAAAGACAGGAAAATATTGCAACAATATTGAATGCATATGAGGTAAAGGTCAGAAATGAATAATAATCACAACTGTACAAGAGAAGAGCATCCATGGCCTTGGAGCTGAAGAAAAGAGGAAAGATTGCAACAATCATGAATGCATATGATGCAAAGGTCATAAGTTAATAATCATCACAGTTGTACGTCAGGTGGAAATGATTGAAGAAAGGGACAAAAGTGGAATGGAAATTAGTATGATAGGGCATCCTATTTTGATGTTGTAGCACGACAGAAGCATGAAAAATGACAGAATATGATTGGTGCTGCCATCCATTAATTCAAACATGAAAAGATAATTCATTCATAGTCCATTATGCAGGTAGGTAGTGATAAAACTTATTCAAGTAGCACATTTATCTTGGAAATGGATTAATAGGAAATAATGCATATAAAATATATTGGCTATTGTTATAAAAATACTTCCATACCACAAGCAGAGCTACCACTGCTAGCAAGCGTTCATAGCCTCGACAGGGTTGCTATTTTAACCCAGAAATGATCCAGAATCCTCTATTTAAAAATAGAAATTTCGCTTATTTTATGGAGATATCATTGCGCTGGTGTGGTGGCCAGATAATCAAAGTGTCATTCACTGGGATTGTAATAGAGTGATCAGGTCGGCTCGCGATGAGACCTATTATCCTTCAAGCAGTTTGAGTTGTCGAGAAGGTCACTACCCTGGTGTGTTGGCCATTGTGGGAATGTCACCTGTTAAAACCCTTGTGATCATGGTAGGCTAGCTCGTGATGAGACCCCCTATTCTCTCTTAAAAATTTTCATATAAACATAATATTTTATTTTTTGAAAGGTATGCATTTTTCTTGTTTTATGGAGAGACCACTGTGCCTGTGTTGTGGCCAGATAGTCATAGTGCCATTCAAGACCTCCTATTTTCTCTTTAAAAAAAAAAAACATAAACATAATATTTTCTTGTAATTTATACATGGATTGAGGCTCATTAACTCCTTAAGAGTTAGGGATGGTGTTATAAGTAATAATAATGACAATACCATTAATACTATTTATTCATATATCCCCATGTCAAGGACAATTACTACTTGAGAGTGTAGAAATGTATACCAACATAAGGCTATGGGAATGAATTGTGTAATAATGTGTTTGAATAGGAGATGTCCAGCCTTTCATTGTATAGATAAACTGTTTTAGCTTCCGGAGTAGAGATTTCCATCAAAGTTTCATAGGATCACCATATTAGTCATATCACTGGTTTTCTCCTCTTCTGGTGCCAGTTTCTTTCCAAAAATTTATTTTATGGCAAGGATGTGTAAAAGGAAGTGGTCATTCAAAAAGAGGTCATCATAAAGAGAAAAAAAAACATTCTTGGAAAATAAATAGGTCGTTCCATCCGATTGAACGACAATTGTTCAATGGGATTGGACGACAAATGTTTAAGAAAAAATAAAATCACACAAACACACAGTCGTTCAATTGAATTTAATAGCAGCTATTCAATTCAATTGAACAACAGCTGTTCTATTGGATTAAACATAAGTTTTTCAAAGGTTTGAACAGTAAAATATAACACAAAATACGTCCGTTCAATTGAATTGAACATGAGTTGTTCAATTCGATTGAACATTAGCTGTTTAATTGGATTGAACAACAACCGTTCAAAGGTTTGAACAACAACAAATAACACAAAAAAACACAGTCGTTCATTGAATTGAACAATATTAGTTCAATTCGATTGAACAACAACTGTTCAATTGGATTGAAAAACAACCATTAACAATAACAAGTAAACACAAAAAACACAATCGTTCAATGGAATTGAACAACAGCCTAAAAGAAAGGATAAGAGAAAAAGAATGCAGCTGTGAGCATGAAGAAGAAATGTAATCTACAAAAATGAGAAAACTATAAATTTCAGGAGACCTATATACAATATTTACAATAGGAAATAACAAATTCTCATGAACTTAAAGCTACAAGGCCATCACCCCCAGGAGCTAAAGTTTGGATGGTGGGATCGTCACATACTTGCTGGCAGAAATACTCTTTTGTAAGTGGTTTATGATAGAGGCACAACTGGTGTCCATTGACACAGAAGGTGGAGCCAAACCCATCTATGGTAGTCAAGGTGATGGTACCATTTATTTGTACTTCCTGAATTTCATATGGACGGAGCCACCTTGCTTGTAACTTACCTGAGAAGTCTTGGAATCTGGAGTCATAGAGAAGTTCCCAATCTCCTTTCTGGAATGTCTTATTTTTGATGAGGTTTTCATACCACTTAGCTCATTTTTGTTGAATAATTGTAGTGCACTACAGAGCCAATAACTATGTTTCATCCAATTCATTTATTTGTTGGAGTCTTCTAATTTGGGCCCTTTTCAAATCCAACCCCACTTCATGGGCTGTTCTTAGAGTATTTATTTTGAATTCGACAGGAAAAATTGGTTTCCTTCCAAATACCAGATGGTACAGAGAATATCCAGTGGTGTTTTTCCATGTCATATGATAAGCCCATAAGGCCTCTGGTAGTCTAGTAGCCCAATCCCGGTTATTTGTTGAGATTGTTTTAGTGAGAATTGCGTCAAGGACTTTGTTGGTTCTTTCAACCTGCCTATTCGTCTGCAGGTTGTAGGGGGAGGTGACTTTATGGCTGATATGGTGGTTCTTTAGAGTGGCCGTAATTTTATTCCCCACAAACTGTGCCCCTCCATCAGTTATCACTTCCCAGGGTAAGCAATATCGCAGAAATACATCAAAAAGAAAATGGATCACATATTCATCTATAACTCTTTATAGAGCCACTATTTCTACCCACTTCTTCACATAATATGTGGCCACCAGTATGTAGGTATTCTGATTTGATGGTGGGTTGAATGGTCCAACAAATCCTAGTGACCATCATTCGAAAGGTTCCACTACTAACTATGGTTATAATGGCATTTCATCAACTTGGCCATGGTGCCCCATTGTTTGGCAACTATCGCAGGCTTAGACATATTTCTTGGCATATTTAAAAATTGCAGGCCAATATTAACCCATTTGAAATTCTTTGTGCCCCATCCTACGATCTGCAAAATGACCACCTCATGGCTCATCATGATAGGCCCTTAGGATGTCATAAATCTCATCTTCTTAGATGCATCTGCATATATTCATATCAGCTCCTGTATGAAAAAGGTATCCACTAATCCAGGAGAATTGAGAACTACGCTGAACAATCAACTTCTGTTCCTTTGATGTCAAATGTCTTGACAGCTTTCCTACTTCCATATAATTTGCTACATTTTCATACCATGGCATTTTTACTGCTAGAGTGAAAAAATGCTCATCAAGGAACTGATCATCCACTGCTAGTGGGTCATCTGACATTGGAACTCTAGACAGGAGATCTGCAATTATGTTCTCCTTCCTTCGGTAGTCTTTGATAGTTATAGCAAACTCCTGTAAAAGCAATAAACAACGACTCACTCTTCCATTTGTAATAGGTTTATTGGCTAAGTATCTAATGGCAGAATGATCGATATATAGGAACACTTGATAGCTGGTTATATAATGTCTAAATTTATTAATAGCATAAATGACAGCCAAGAACTCTTTTTGGGTCACTCTATAGTTTAATTCAGCAAGAGTGAGATTCTTGCTGATATAGTAAATAACATAGGGATTTTTATCTTCTTCTTGACTGAGAACTACCCCTATCGCTGTGTCGAATGCATCTGAGAAGGTGTGAAATGGGAGCTCCCAATTGGGGCCGCGTAAGACCGGTGTAGTCGAGACCAGTTTCTTCAAATCTGAAAAAGAAATGTCACATTTATCAGAACAATGGAATTCAAAATTTCGAGTTAATGCATACAAAGGCGCAAAAATTTGTGAGAACTTATTTATAAACTTGTGGTAGTACCCTGCATACCAAAGGAAACTACGTACCTCTATCTGAGTACAAGGTGTGGCTAATAAAAGGATTACCTCTATCTTTGCTGGATCTACCTGTATTCCAGCTGCAGAGATGTAGTGCCCTAGGATTACTCCTTCGGTCATCATCATGTGAAATTTATCGTTACTCAAACACAATCTGGTAGCAATACATCGTTCCAATAATTTTTCTAGTGTTTTTAGTGCTTGATCAAAATCATCTCCATATGGGGTAAGTTTGTCCATGTATATTTCGAGTCCTTCATTTATTAAATCAGCAAAAATGTTGAGTATGTCTCTTTCAAATGTTGTTGGGGCATTGCATAACCTGAACGGTAATACCTAATAGGAAAATGTATCCTATGGGCAGGTAAAGGTCGTTTTATCATGTTCTTCAGGGGCTATCTGGATTTGATTGTAACCACTAAAACCATCAAGGAAAGACAAGGAAAGAGAAGAACTGCTTTCCTGCTAATGTATCAAGGACCTGATCAATAAAAGGGAGGGGGAAGTGGTCTTTTTGTGTTGCTTTATTCAGTTCTCTGTAATCCACATAGATTCTCCACTTCCCATTTTTCTTAGGAACGAATACTAAAGTAGATACCCATTTGTATTCTAAAATAGGATAAATGAAGTTTACATTTAGTAGCTTTTGCAACTCATCCTTTACAATGTCTTTCAGATGCAAGTTTAACCTCTGCTAAGGCTGTCAAATAGGCCGACCATCCTTGTCAGTATACATTTGATGTGTGCATAGCTGAGGATCTATACCCTTCATGTATGGGTAGTCCCAAGAAAATGCTCCTTTATATTTCTATGAAACATTAATGAGATTTTGTTGTTAGTTACTATCCAGACTGCCATTGATATATAAAACCTTTCCTCGCTCAATTTCAATTGGTATGTTGTTGCAAACAACAGAAGTGGGTATGTGCTTATTATCAATGTCTGCCAAGGGGTCTTCTTGTGCTTCATTATAAAGAACTTCATTTAACATTTGGCATTTTTAATTTTTCGAAGCATGTGGCTGATTCATGAAGTTATTGATTACATCATCTTTAGTTTGATCTTTGAATTCAAGTGCTTCAACTATAGTTAGTGGTGAATGGATGTTTTATTCCCTATATGTATGTGGCTATTTGTGAATATTTATAGTAGGAAGACTTGGTTTGGTAGGTGGGTATATGACAATATTTTTTATGGCATCACCTCTAGCAATGATCACATTTCCTACCTGACAAACTATGTAAGTGTCAGTTGTTGCTAACCAAGGTTGTCCCAGTATCAGGGGGTGTCCATGTAACCTGATTTTTGGGTTAATAGCTAAAAATTCTGCCAGATAATCCCATGAGTCCACAGAAAGAAGGATGTCCTGTAATATTCCTTCTGGTTTGATAACAGATCCTTCAACAAGTTCCAGCAAGGTAAATGTGGGTTCTAACATTGTTATGCCTAACTTCTCGCAGGTTTTTGTGGTCAAGATGTTGATGGCCACCCCTAAGTCAACCAATGTGTTCGAAAAGGAGTGGTCATAGATTTTTATAGTAACTATGGGGTTCCTTGGATCCTCATAATTTACTGGTGTTTCTTTATTGAAGAGTAAGTCTGAAAGTGCTCCCACTACATGAACAGTTGGTACAATTTTTTCTCTCCTCACCTGTTTTTTTCCGCATAGCTCTTAAATTGTCTTGCCATGGATAGGAATGTCCTGTATAGCCTATAGAAGAGGAATTTTAATGCAAAGGTTTCCCCTAGGGGATTAAAGTCTAAAGAGACTAGTGGTTTAGGCAATGTTAATCTCTTAGGGAATGGAGGGGAGGACATAATAAGGTTTTCAATGTCTTTTTGGTCAACTGTGTCCCTCCCCTGCGTTACCTCTGTTTCCATCTTAGTTGATTGTTTACGTATTTTTAGAATTTCAGACTCAAGTTGTGGCAGGGTCGTATCTTCTTTAGGTGAAGTCACACGTTCTAATCTCAACCTAAGCTCATTGCATTGCTTTTGTTCAGTTTTGGGGTTTGATTTTTCTACAATCCGAATTAGTTGAATCGATCTATTATTGGGATTAGGATTGGGCTGAGCTGGTAGTTGAGGACGCATGATAGGTTGAGGATTATGTTGGACTGGGTATGGAGCTGGTAACGTAGGTTGATTTTGAGCCCCTGTCCCCATCATTAGATTGGTCATTCCTAGGGGTTGTTGCCAGTTTTGAGACCAATTTCTATTCTCTGAGATGGAGGCAGGCCACTCGGATTGATATGGATTGTTTTGGTAGTAAGGGGGAGAACAAGGAAAACTTTACCAATTGTTACCTCAAGAGGGTTTTTTTGGCGAAGGATGCATGGAAAATGATTTGGATGACTACGCAAAAAAAGGTGATTGGTTCTTCCATGTTGTTGCAGGGTTTTGTTGATTAAATTGTGGAGAAGAAAAGAACTGAGACATGTATTGTGGCATACTTGGTCGTGTTTTCCACTATTGATGCTGATTCAGTAGGTATACCGGTTCCATCTCTTCTTCTGCCTCTTTAAAAACTACTTTTAACCTCAGAAGTGAAGGGCAATGGTTAGTGGAAGTGCCCTTGGTAACAATAGCACATTTCTGGACCATGTCTAATGGACATTCCCGTTGGTTGTGCTTCTTCCGATAGTGTGGAAAAAAAAGCCAAGTTTTCTTTTTCTATAGCTCACTTCTATTTGTCTTGTAGGACATCTATCTACCTTGTTAGGGTGCCCAAGATATTGGTTTTAAAATATTCTAAAATATTACTGAATTCTGCTCTCGTCACGTTGCCACCGGACTGTTTATAATTCCTTGTACCTGAGACTCACCCAGTTGGCCTACTGTGCGTACTACATTGAGAACACCTGATGCATAATGCAATAGTTTCATCATATTCTTCTTGATAGAAGTCCCCTTTTCCCATTATATTATGTGTTTCGACTCATTCTTCTTTCATTCCCTTGATCATTGCTGCTTTTAAGATATCTTTAGACAGTGTAGTATGTGGAAATATTTGCAAATTATATTGAAATATTTCAACGTATTATTCTAATGCCTCATTGTCTCTCACAAACATATTGAAGATTTCATCTTTTAGTTTTTGAGTCTGACAGTAGTCTTGATATTTGTTAAGAAAATATTTTTTCATTTGATCACAACTATTAATGGTTCCTCCACCGAGCCCCATAAACCAATGTAATGTTGTCCCTTTCAAGGTAGAGGGAAATCATTTTAGTTTCTGAGGGTCACTGGTGTAGTCATATCCCCTACATAAGACATCAAATTCAAATAATAATTCATCTGGATCTTCTGATGTCAGCCCATGGAAGGCGGATATCTTTTGTAATTGAATGGCTTTCATAGGGGAATTTACGACCGGATCAACAATGAGATACTCCAATGTCTATGTTTTTCTCTGGTTTTGGTTATTTGCGATTTGATCGAAGATATGCGAGTAATCGTCAGGGATTTCTTATTCTGGAGGAATAATTTGAGTGGAATTACGGAGTGGATTTGGAGAAAGACTTATAACACTTCCCTGATCTGGGATACTCGGTGTCTCTATCTCAATCACTCTCTCAGGGGATCCAGGCTCTAGAGTTTTTTCTTGTACAACACTTCTAGTTTCTCCCTCTCCTTCCTACAAATTTCAAGAATTTCCCTTTCTTGAAGGGTTAGGACTTATGTGTTCAGCAGTCTTAAGGATTTGTTCAGACCCTTCAGTTTCACTGTGAATCTCAGCATGGGCTGCAGATGGTGATGTTGTTGCCTGATGGAATGTAGTAGGACTTTAGTGGGAATGGTTCTGGGTCCTAAGGATGCCTAGGATTCATCCTTCTTAATGATTTCGTCTATATATGTTGTTCTACCAAGGACCACCAATCCTTTGGGTTTTGTGGATTTAAGTGGGGGGTTTTGATCTATCTTTTTCTTCCTAGTCATAAAACAAGAATGCCTATCCTACTAAGGGACATCACTCTTAAACAGTATCCCCGGCAACGACGCCAAAATTTTGGGTCATGAAGGTGACTGTTTAAAGGTAACCTTAATTATTTTCATTAATTATCAACCCAAGGCAAGTCTTGTTATTTCAAGAGTGTAAGTAAAATATATGCAAGTGACATTGAAGGTTAACTACTCTAAATTTTCATAAGAAATATTTTCTAATTCTCGAAGTTAAATCAAACCAAATTGGAACTGAATTATGAAATGTTTCTAACTATTCAAGGAAGCTAACTCTTTTCTAAGCCTATGAAGAAATAACTATTCAAGGCTGAAGAGAATAAACTACAATTGAACAATGTGCTTTGATGAATTGAACAACAACCTTAATGAATTGAAAACCAATTCTAATAAAATTGAGCAGCAATCAATTATTCTATATTTTGCAATTTAATTCTCTTTTAATCAACTAATAACATCCTTCTGAATTAAACATCAACCAAATGCTCACAATGATGATGAAAAGATCCAAACATTAACTATATGCAGAATTGAATAGAAATCGTGCTGGAACTAATATAACAATTGTAAAAGCGTTGAATTCATATAAAATAACATGAATGGTAAAATATTCTATTAAAAATGAAGATATAACATCTCATGCTCGCAATTAATGAATTCAAATGATATATTATCAACACAATGGATAACTTGGAAACACAAATTTTGTAAATAAACGTAAAGCACAGAAGTAGCAAAAGAACCCCTAGGGTTGGGCCCAAAGCTAGTAGAAGCCTACTGCTAAGGAATACTCAGAAGTTGTCTATTCCAAAAATTCCAAATTCTTCATTAATCGATTGAGCAATACATAGTAAAAAACTTGACAATTCTGTCCAAATACGTTTATTACAGAAATATTATATTACAGGAACTGTCCTTGTCTTGTTCATTCTTTGTTCTTTTATAGCTTAAAGGAAAATTCAAAAGTAGTAACAGATGTTTCTCATTATGGGACCCTGCTGCTTCATGGATATGAATTGAGTACTCCAAGTGTGATCATACCTCTCCATCTTCCATCGATTCATAAGAGCCGATATGATTCCGTCTGCCTTCCTTGTATGTTATCTTTCGATCATCCAGTTAGCAGTTTGGTTGTTTTTCTTCCCTATCAATAAAGGCAGTGACAAATAATTTTTTACGTTATAAAACACTCCCTTTATCACTACTCCAATCTTCCTCACTTTTACATTATTTTCCTTTAATTTATTTCTAAGATGAAGGGAAAATGTATAAAATTGCATGGAAAATCATGGTAAATATGGGGGTGAAACATACCTTTCTCTTGGCCCAACAGGACTAACACCAACCCATAATTGTATTCCTAGTATCAGTCTGATTGTAAAGGGACATCATCCCTGGTATGAGAGCTCTAGCCTATTCTATTATATTTTGTAATTTAACAAAGAACAGTTTGAAAAAGTTAAAAATTTTCATGTGCACTGGTTGATTCCCTGATGTGTGTAGATTTAGTTGTGCAAAGTAGATGTGTTGTGGTGCTTGAGTGTGTTTGCATCAAATATTCTAAGACCAAACCCAAATTCTCATGTGTCGTGGAAATTCAACTTATGACTTGTTCACCTAAGAACTACATGTAACTCATCTCAGAATACTCATGTCAAATCTCAACTAATCCCACTTACCAAGTTACCAAGACAAGGCTCATCACATCCAACTGTGGTGGTAAAAAAACTAAGAAACATAGTTTAAATATTGACATGCCATAACACCTGACATGTATTAAATGTCTTGGCATTATGTGGCATCTGTTAGAATCCCTTACATTCCTTAACATGCTTTTACACTCCCTAATGCACACTAGCACTTCCTGACACACCTTGGTAGTTTAACATACCTTGGCATTGCCTAGCATATAACCTTGTCACTCCCTCCTTAACACACCTAGAACTCATTGTTACTCCCTATCACATACTCTTATTCATTCATTTCCATGAATTTTTATCTAGTGCTTCCTCGTGTTTACCTGACACTCCCTAACACTCCCTAGAATGCATTGGCATACCCTAACACATAGGACATCTTGGCTTGCCACCCTAACACTCAGCTAGCAGTCCTTGGCACTGCCTAGAATACCTTGTCACTCTCTCCTTAACGCACCTAGAGCTCATTGAAACTCCCAACAATGAACTCTTATTCGTTCATTTCCATGCATTTTTACCTATTTCTCCCTTGTGTTTCCTTAGCATTCCCTAACAATCCCTGGCACGTTTTGTTACACCCTATCACCTAGGAGATCTTGGCATGTCACCCTAGCCTCTATCATGCCTTAAAATTGCCTAGCATACCTTGTCACTCCCTCCTTAGCACACTTGGAAGTCACTGACACTTCCAATCACAAACTCTTATTTGTTCATTTCCATGCATTTTGATGTAGTGCTCCCTTGTGTTTCCTTCGCACTCCTAGTTAACTCTTCCTTGCACACATTGACACATATTGGTCGAATGCCACCCTAACACTCTATAATTCCTTAGCACTACCAAGAATTCCTTGTCACTCCTCCTTATCACTCTTGGAACTCATTGAAACGCCTTGTCACATACTCTTATTCATTCATTTCCATGCATTATGACATAATTTTCCCTTATGTTTCTCTAGCACTCCCTAACACACCTTGCACACATTGGCACACCCTGGAACTTGGCACATCTTGGTATGCTTTCCTATCATTCTATCATGCCTTGGAATTTCCTAGAATACCTGGTCACTCCCTCCTTATCACACCCAAAAAGTTCTAACACTCCCTATCACACACTCTTATTCATTCATTTCCATGCAATTGAAACTAGTCCTCCATTATGTTTCCCCAGCACTCCCTAGCATGTGTTGGCCACAAAACCTAGCACTTAGGACATATTGGAATGCCTAAAATGCCTTGGAACTTTTTAGCATGTGTTATAACTTATTTGGATTCCATGTAGACCTTGCCACTCCCTAGTTGTCATTCCCTCATAGATAACCCTACTTTCTTTGCGACTTGGGAACCCAACCAAGTCATTGAAAAAATTGTCTTGTGTTTACCACAAAGTCTCCCTCTCTCTGAAATTATTTCATCCATCCCCTTATTGCAATCACAGGCTTGAATCCTTTAAGTCCTCTTATGAAATTCTCCTAACACACTTCGTCCAGGTGACACCTAGAATTCACTGACACTCCCTGGCAAACACTCTTATTCATTTGTTTCCATGACCTTTTTACTAGTTCTCCCTTTTGATTCCTTGACACTCCCAAACACTTCTCATCATGCATTAACACTAACTAGAATGTGTTAGCACACCTTTTAATTCATTGGGACACCCTGGCACTCCTTAACTATCATGTCCTCATAACTACCCTTATTTTTTTTAGACTTGGTAACCAAACCAAGTCCTGTCTTGACTACAACAACTTGACCAAGTTTCATTTAATAAAACTAGACTATGAATTGTTCACATAAGAATGGATTATAACTAATATTATGCTACTCATGTCCAATATTAACGCTTCCCACTTAACAAGTTACAAATTCAAGGCTCACTTCCAATCGTGGCAAGAAAACAATTGATCAACATAGTTTACATCTTGACATGCCATAACACTTGGAATGTATAGGAATCCCTTGGCACTACTGTGCATGTGTTAGCATCCCTTGCATTCCTTGAGATTATTTGAAACTCCCTAAAACACCTTACCATTCCATGACATGCCCTAGAACTCTAACATGCCTTGGCATTGCCTAGAATATAATAACCTTGTTATTCCCTCCTTAGCATGGTTGGAACTCATTGCCACTCCCTATCACGTACTCTATATTCGTTCATTTCCATGAATTTTGAACTAGTTATCCATTATGTTTTTGTGGCACTCCCTAACACTTACTGAAACACATTGGCACACCCTGGAACTTGGCACATCTTGGCATGACGCCCTGGCATTCTAGAATTCATTGGCACTACCTAACATACATTGTCACTCCCTCCTTATCACACCTATAATTTACTAACAATCCCTGACACACACTATTATTCATTCATTTCCATGCGTTTGAAACTATTGCTCCCTTGTTTTTCCCTGGCACTCTATAACACTCCTTGACATGCATTGACACACCCTAGCACTTGGCACATCTTGGCATGTTTCCCTAACCTCTAGCATACCTTAGCACTACCTAGAATACCTTGTCACTCCCTCCTTAGCTCACTTGGAACTCATTGACACTTCCTAACACAATCTCTTGATTGTTCATTTGAATGCATTATTTTCACCTAGTGCTCCCTTGTGTGTCCCTAGGACTCCCTAACACTTCCTAGCATATGTTGGCACACCCTGGCACCTGGAAAATATTATCCACATGACACTCTGGCACACTAGAATGACTTAACGCTTCCTATGATACCATGTCACTCCCTCCTTAGCATTCCTGGAACTCGATGAATGTCCCTGTCACACACTCTCCTTCATTCATTTCCATGCATTTTTACATAGCGCTCCCTTGTGTTTCCCTAGAAATTGCTAACAATCAACACACATTGGCACATGACACTTCTTGGTATGCTTTATCCCTAGCACTAGCATGCCTTGGAAATATACAGCATATCTTTCCAGTCCCTCCTTAGCAAACTTGGAACTCCATAGCATGCCCTATAACTCCCTAGCACATATTGACTCTTGGAACTTAGTGGAACTTGAAAATTCTTGGCATGTGTTTGGATGCCCTGGAATTCCTTGGCATGGTTTAAGACAAAATTTATTTGAGATCAATTACTCACAATTAAGAGAGAAGTAATAGAGGATGATTTTTCACTTAATACATGCTAAAACATGGCCCTTGGCATGTATTGGCACTCGTGTTGGTATGCCTATCCTTCCCCTCTTGAAAAGGTAAGGTCCTGAATTATTAACCCTCATATGTGTCCATTTATTTTCATTTTAACTTGGTGTTCCATTTTGTCGCTTGACACTCCTAGACATGCTTTCGCATAACCTAACACTTGGCACATCTTGTCATGCCTTAATACATGGAATTTCTTCACATGCTAGGCATGCATTGGCACTATCTAGCACATATTAGCACACCCTGGCACTTCTTAAAATTCCATAGCATTCCCTAGCATGCCTTTTTACTCCCCCCTTGATATGCTTGACACTCGCTGACACCCCCAACACACCCTCTTATTCATTCATTTCCATTCATTTTCATTTGATGGGTTATGTTTGATGGGGTGAGTGTCTAGAAATATTTCTTTTAAGAGAATAAAGAAATGATCACACCGTTACTAACATAAGTAATTGCAAGATTGTATTTGAATGAAATTGGGAAACTACACAAGAGATTTTAAGAATGACATTTTTAGGGTTTTTTGTCATGGTGTGGCAATGGTAATAAGTGAGTGGTCAATATGGTGTGTGAATGCTTAGAATACCTTCTCACTCCCTCCATGGCATGACAACTAGCACTCATTTCCACTCCCTGACACACCCTCATATTCATTCACTCCCATGAATTTTGACCTAGTGCTCCCTTATGTTGTCCTAGTACTCCCTAACATTCCTCAACATGCATTGACACTCTCTACTTAGCACTTTTCGACATTCCCTACCACTTCATAGCATGCATAACACTCCTTGACACACATTGGAATTTGGCATATGATAGCGCTTGGAAAGTCTTAGAATTTTTGACATGCATTGAGATGACTTGGTATGCTTTGACATGGTTTAATATTAAAGTTATTTGAGATCAATTATTGGAAAGTATATGAGAATCAATAGAGAAATATTTGACATGTAGAATGCACTAACACCTAGCACTTGGCACCTATTCACACCTAGTGTTGGTGTGCCTATCATGTCCTTCACAAAAAAGGTAAATTGGTGAATTACTAACCCTCCTATGTGTTCATCTATTCTTAGTTTAACTTGTTTCTTATTTTTTTCCTTGATTTTCCCTGACATGCATTGTCACACCCTTTCACATTGTGGAATGCCTTAACACTTGGAACATCATAGCATGTTTTACATGCCTTCACACTATGTGTCACATATTATCATTACCATGCATGCCTTGGCACTCGTGCCCTCACAATTAGCCTTATTTGGGAACCTTACATTCCCTGGAACACCTTGGCACTCCCTAGTTGTCCTACCCTCGTAGATAGCCTTACTTTTTTTGCAACTTTGGAACCCAACCAAGTCATTAGAAAAACAATGTTGTTCCCAACCCAAAGTAACCCTTTATTTTAAATTACTTTGTCCACACCTTATGACAACCATAGGCTTCCCTCTTTCAAGTATTATTTTGAACTTTACTAAAACACTTCATCCTTGGTACACCAGGAATTCACTGACACTCCTTGGCACATACTCTTATTCATTCATTACCAATCATGTTGACATAATTCTCCATTGTGTTCCCCTAGAACTCCCTAACACTCCTCAACATGTATTGGCATTGTCTTCCATGTGTTAGCACACCTTTTCATTGCTTGGCATGCCTTGGAACTCCTTAGCTATCGTGCCCTCACAACTACCCTTACCTTTTTCTAGACTTCGGAATCCAACCAAGTCCTGCATTGATTATAATATCTTGACCAAGTTACAATTACTACAACTATACTATTCCTTTTTCACCTAAGAAATTCCTATAACTCATCTTAGGCTACTCATTTCCAATCTCAATTCATCACACTTAACAAGTTACCAAGTCAAGGCTCACGTCCAACTGTGGCCATAAAAAAACTAAGAAACATAGTTTATATTTTGACATTCCATAACACCTATCACGTTTAACACTCCCTTAGCACTATGTGGCATGCGCTAGCATCCCATACATTTATTGGCATGTTTGTCACTCACTAGTACACCCTCGCACTACCTGACATTCCCTAACACTCACACACTCTTATTCTTTCATTTCCATGCATTTTGATCTAGTTCTTCCTTGTGTTTCCTTAACACTCCCTAACATGCATTGGCACACCCTAACACATGGCACATCTTGGCATGCCACCCTAGCACTCTAGAATTCCTTGGCACTACCTAGCATACCTTGTCACTCTCTCCTTAGCACACCTAGACCTCATTGACACTCCCAGTCACAAACAATTATTCATTCATTTCCATGCATTTTTACCTAGTGATCCCTTGTGTTTCCATAGCATTCCTTAACATTCCTTGGCACGTGTTAGTACACCCTCCCTAGCACCTCGGAATTCTTGGTATGTTGCCTTGGCCTCTAGCATGCCTTAATACTACCTAGAATACCTTGTCACTCCCTCCTTAGCACACCTGGAACTCACTAACACTTCCAATCAAAAACTCTTATTCTTTCATTTCCATACCTCTTGATGTAGTGCTCCCTTGTGTCTCCCCAGCACTCCCAGTTAACACTTAATTTCAAGCGTTGGCACATCTTGGTCGCATGCTACACTAGCACTCTAACATTCCTTAGCACTCCCAAGCATGATTTTTCACTCCTCCTTATCCCGCTTGGAAATCGTTTAAACTCCCTGTCACAGACTCTTATTCATTCACTTAAATTCATTATGACATAATGCTCCCTTGTTTTTCTCTAGCACACTCCCTAACACACTTTGGCACACCCTAGCAATTGGCACATCTTGGCATGATTTCCTAGCATTATATCATGCATTGGAATTTCCTAGCATACCTTGTCAGTCCCTCCTTAGGACACCTATAAATTTCTAGCACTCCCAATCACACACTCATATTCATTCATTTCTATGCAATTGAAACTAGTCCTCCCTTTTGTTTCTCTCGCACTCCCTAGCATGCATTGGCACCACACACTAGCACCTAGCACATCTTGGAATTACTAACATGAAGTTTCTAGAATATTTTAGCACTTCTTGAGATTCCCTGCGCACCTTCGCACTCTCTTGTTGTCATGCCATCATAGATAGCCTTACTTATTTTGCGACTTGGAAACCCAACAAAATCATTGAAAAAATAGTGTTGTGTCTAGCCCAAAGTCTCCCTTTGTCTAAAAATGGTTTGTTCATTCCCTTATCACAATCCCCTTAGTCTAGACTGGACAATGACAACCCATTTTCTTCTTTAAGCATGAAACTTGAAATTCATCATGAATTAGACTTCTCTCTAGCAAATTCAATGTGAAAACATCTCAGATAATATTCTTATGAATTTGATATAATCCATAAAACTTTGGTGCCAGTTTATTCTTTCACTAAAGGAATCCATTGAGTTTGTTAAGGCCAATTTTGAGGAAGCATAAAATGTGTTTTTCTAGGGGTTGAGTCATGTGTTGGGTTCATAAGTCTTAGAGGTTACTACAAGATAAATCAGCTATGAGTATATAAGAGGCATCTAGTAAAGAATGGAACGAGGGAAGTTTTGTTGTACTCCTATAATTTAACCATAAAATTGATATTAAATTGAGTATAAAAGAGGCCTCTAATGAAGTGTGTAGTGAAAATTAGTTAATGGAATGTGTTGGAGTTTCATTCCTAGCATAGATAGTTCTCAACAATAAAATGATTTTACATTTAATAAATATTCTAGATTTTTACAACCTAATTTGAACATCACTTGTAATTTTCTTACACATGTGGAATTTTATAACATGAAAAATAAATGTTTCATTCAAAAGATGCATTTCTACCATAACCATTTCATCCCTCAAAATTAGTGCTTACTCTCTCCTTTTACTCAACAAAATACAATCTCAAACCTTCGTTCTAATAAAGACAAACAAATAGTGTGCACAATTCTCAGTCTCTAGCTCTCCCTTTCTCTCCCTCTCGCTCAATCCTTCCCTCCCTTTATTTCCTTTTCCCTACCTCCATATCCATATCTTCCTCCACTTGTCCCTCTTTATCTGCAATGGACAAACCAAAATCCAAACCCAAATAATTCAGTACCCAAATATTTATGGCTTTCCATCGAACTGCTAAAACCCCCAACCTTCCATTAGCATCCATGTAAATGAAACTCCACCCATTTAGTAGGGATTATAGGCAACTGAAAATATAAACACCATCTCCTAAAAATTGTCACCAACGACTTGGAGGATGTTTTGCAGAGAGGACTGGCACCATCTAGCTTTTCCTCGACACCCAAAACCTCCAATCGAGAATCATTTTCTAGCCTAATATGTCCTGGCCTATAGATGGATAGTCATACGTAGAAAATGGAAGCTCATAGTTTTTAGCAATGTGCCCATACCTATGGCCCCGTCTACACCTAAAATGTGTTCCTCCATAATCCAATATCTGAATACACTCCACCCCAATCCTGGTATCCATGCCTTCTACGAGCCATTCTTTGAGGTCGATATTAGCCAAAATATGGGTGTATTTCTTAATCCACATCTCTAAATATGCAGATTCATGGACTTGATAATATCCCAATGAGTTACCTATATCTTTGAAAATTAGGGCGTCCCAATAGTTAGGAGGGAGACTTGGAAGTTGAACCTATATTGGGGCCATATATAGTCTCTCCTACTTTGCATCGAATAAGGGCATCTATAAATTGAAAAGGATAGGAGATGAATCAATTTTATAAACCATTTGTTGTACCTTTTGGGTGTCTTCTACATCTTTGAAGCACAAAGTAATCCAACCTCAGGCTAACAATGACACCTTTGGAGGAAACTTGACAATAGGCAATATTTCCTTGTTAGCCTACACTTTTATGGTTGAGGACCTGAATTTTCAACCCCTTACTTTCCCCACCAAGGATTTTTGGGACATTTACTCAGTCTTTTGAATGGTGAAATTGAATCCCAAAAATATAGAAAGGAGGAATATGTTTTCTTCTTTACACTACAATGGATTTTCCTCTTCCTTTCTTTCTCAGACTCCTTTTGAATCATAACTCCTTATTCACGATAGTGTTTCTCCCTGAAAACCCCAAGACCATTCATGATGTTAGTTTGAACTTATTTTGTCTTCGAGGCAATGCTTTCCTTCACTAGTTCGTCAAAGGAGGGTGAGGTTGATGGCACTTGAGATGAAGGATATATGAGAAAACAATCCAGAGAGGCTTCTAAGAGTGATTAACCCCTACTGTGTTCAATTTTTTTTGAAAACCCTAAGGAAGCAGTAAAAAATTGTATGTCTTCCTCCAATATCTGTGACAACAGGGAAACTAAACTTAGAGCCAAAGACCCCAACAATAGTGCATGGCTAGAGCATGGGTTAGGGCCTTCAAACAGATACATAGTTTCCTATTGAATTCTTAACTTTGCTTTCTAAAGATTTGGTAGGCCCAGGAACAGCGATATGGTGACCTTCTAAGTTGACTTTGAAATGTCAATGTATAAAACCCTTGAGACTAGACCAAATTTGTTGAAAACCCCCCTCCTCTTGTTTGTAATCCACCAACTCCTCCTCCCCCATGTGGGTCCAATAGTAAGAAACTAACATCTCATATGAAAAGAATATTTGATGAGTAGTTGTGCATCTTCAAAGGGTTTATCATGGAGACCATCTTTGTAAAAAATATATATCATGTGATAAAAAACTCATGCTTACCATTTAGTCTTATTTTTCATTTTGACAAGGTTATGAGAGCCGGACATTGTCTAGAGGTTGTTCACTATTTGTCAAAACTACGCCCTACTCTATCCTGAAACTCCACGACCCTCTCTCCACCTGAAATTTTTATGTGGGCCTCTAGGGTTTCTCTAGTGTTGAATTATTCTCCTATGGTAAATATGTTGTAATGTGCTCTTTAAAATTTTGAGTTCGTAAAAATAAAATAAAAATTAAAAACATAAAATTAATAATTAAACCAATCTAGATCTACCAAGGGCCGAGAGAGAGGAATCAAATCTCTTAAGATGTAAACCTCTTTAGATTTGATCCCTCTAGACACTTTATAGATTCATAGTTAAGATGAATCTAGATTAATCATATACAATGAAAAAAATAAAAAAATATAAAAAGATATAGTAATTTGCAAACTCAACATAGTTTCCACCTTTCTTTTGAAAAATATTAAAATATTTACAATATTTGAATAAATTTTAAAAAATCAAAATATTTATTATATTGGATATATATATATATATATATATATATATATATATATATAATAAAAAATTTTGACCCTTCCCATTCTTTGACTCATCTGGAAATGATTTTCCCACTCCATTTAAATTTTAAATTTTAAGAGGGTATTTTCATGGAGGATTGGTAGGAAACAAAACACAGATAAAATTCAGTTACCAAAATAGTAGACCAGAGAGCTAGAGGAGGGGAGCATTAACACCCTCTCATCCATACTGAGTGCATTGGAGAGTTTGACTTGAGCAAAGATGACGAATCAATTATTCAGTTTCAAGAACAAGAAGGTGACCTCTCCTCCTCCATCTGTTGAAAGGCCTATGAGAAGGTAAGGGTTTAAAAAATTATTCTTATATAATGTAGCTTCCATGCCATGGAAATCAGAAATACTACCATCATCTATGCACTCTTGCAAGACCTGAAAAACTCCACAAGTAATTTTCGTAAATACTGACGACTCCTAAATTCGAGCTTGGGAACATCTATAAAAAAACTAGTTTTTTATGGGAATAACAGAAAATTCTCTGGTTCTGATGCTTATCACTTCTTCCACATCACCATTTGCTTGAGCTCTTTAACCATCAATTCCACCTTTGATATCCCTTATTTTCTCACAAAATCAGCAACACTCTCAATAGTGGCTACACCCTACTGCAAGACGAATTGCAAACACTTTAATTCTTATCACATGCCTTATCACGCTACTCTTCTCAAATCATTTCTACTACAAATATTTCATTCCTCTGCTAGATTCGAACTCTAATTAATCCTCCAATCACATGGAACGTTCTCCAAACATTTTCCTTGGAATTAATACGACGTTCAGGAGGCTGCAAAGCTCTGAACATGTTGTTGAAATTAAGCTGGAGAAAGAGGTTCCATGGAAATTCTTTCACTATCACTTAGAATGCGGAGCAGAGACATATTTGTAGAGGAAATATACAGCCACATTGAATCAATCTTTCCACCTATATTCACATTTTTTAGGTATTCAAATACCCTAATATTTAGGATAATCATAGATTTAAGCAGTGCATTTTATGCAAAAATAAGAAGCCCAAACTTAGTTTCTCTTTTAATGGAAACCTCAGATGTTGTTTAGAAGATTCAAAATGAGGTGTTAAATGATAAATTTTCTCTGAAATTCAATATATTTCATGGAAAATCAAATTTAGAATCAATCTCGGTCACCTTTAGAGGAAATCTGGATGTCAAAGAAAGGAAAAGGTATTTTATTTATTCTGAAGCAATGGAATTGCCCAGCGGTTTTGCCAATCACCCAGCAGAGGAACATAGTTATTCTAAAAATATTAGATATCCCATTAAATTTTATTCCATTAAATGTTTCTACAAACTATACATATTGTCTACCAATGGTTTGATCCAACCCCAATCTTGAAATTCAATAACCTATAACATTTTGTTTACCTATTTGATAAAGAATATGACCATGTTTATGTTTCAAATAAACCTAATATGATTTTCTAGGCATTAGCAGATTCTTGCTATAAAAATTACCCCACAAACTTGCTTGTGATGGATTGCAATCCCTCAACTTCTAGATTTTTCTTTTCCTTAGTTTTAGTGGATACATTGAAACCCTGTACCGGGATGGTCACCAAAGACGAGTCAGGATAGTAGAGTAGGTGGGTTGAAAATATTAGTGTCACAAGGATTTTCACCAATTGAAATTTGATTCCAGGAAGGATTTAAATATCTCCATACCCATATCCATTTAGATGGACTCAATGTCAAAAAATAAAATTACATATGCATGTGCTTACCGACATTCAAAATCTCCATCGAGCTGATGGAAAGCCAGGAAACGCTATCAGAAACAATGATTAACAAACTATTTTAGATTGTAGCAGGTGGACCCTGTAGCGTAAGCGACATAGGCCTGTCTAGGATTTCAGGAATATCACCGTCCTCCTCTATCATCTTCACAACTTTCACCATTCGAGGTTCTAGTGCCCCATAACATGCGAGCACAAAATACCCACCAAAACGAACCTCTGCATCATGTCCTCCTCCCCGCTCCAACGAATACTCTTGTCTAATATTTCACTAGTCTTGCCTTGTTTCATCATGGCCATATCCCAATCCCCGATGAGATAATTGGGGCCCGACTTAGAAGTGATGTCGAGAGCCTTTCTATAGCTCATTATCTACAACAATAGAACCCAAAATCTGTACACATGGCTTTTTTCTATAAGTTGGCCATAGAGAGCATATTCGAGGGAAAAGTAGGCGTGTGACCCTACTACTTTTGTTGTAACATGGGATTCCCCTACTTTAGTAATAATCCTAGCCATGACAAAGTCATCCATATGGCCATTCATTTCCTCATCCCACAGAATTTTTGTGGGTTTGATGTCTCTGCGATAAGTTGCAGGCTCAATGACGTTATGCAGATAAGCCAGTCTCTTGGTAGTCCCTAGGATGATGTTCCTCCAATGTTCCTTCAGAATTAAATTCCATTACATTGGGTTTGTTTTATCTGACGAAGACCAAAAGGCCACAGATCTATGCAGGGGTTTGGTAGTTATTTCAGCTATATTTGGAGGTTACGACAGGATTAGGAAACCCATGCATGTAAGGAAAATCACAGCAGAAAACAAAGCTGCAGAGCTTGCTAGGTACTAGATCAAGCCAGATGAGTCTCACAGAATTGGAATTTGGTGCATAGCTTCACTCAAAGAGTTTCCATACAAGGAATCTGTAATTAATGGACTCATACCCAAACATCTTCCCCGTAGGCTTTTCCCAAAAAAATTTTAGAGCATTTGGATGGATGCCAAGTTGCAGCTTGTTGTTGATCCCTTATTAATTTTGAAAAATATCCTTATAAATACTAATGCTAATATTTCTTTGTCCAAGCATACTTGCAATATTCATACCATTGAGAAAGCTAGTTTTACAGTCAGATGGGGAAAATGGAGTAAAGAAGCTGTGAGATATCAAATGGACCATTATTGTGGTGATGGCTTGCATCCTTGGAGCTCTAAAAATCTTCCCTAAAGCAGTGGTATGAGAGTTCAACATTGTTACTTTTGATCCATTATTTCAGAGATATTACTTATATATCATGATTCTTGATCACAGTAACTGATTTTCCACATGTTGTTGTTGATGTGACATATGTGCCAGATACCACACTCATATTGAAAAATCACAACCTTCCAACAAACCTATTTTCTTGCCTTTTGTTCAATGAATTAGAGGTCTTTAATTCTCAGGATCAGTTGGATTTTGATTATGTTAGAGATATACTGAGCCGAAAAGTGGTTATTCACATGTTTGATGTAAATATTTCCAATACAATCCCAAATTAATATCGACATTCCTGCAAAATCAATGGGAACATTTTCAAGAAGCCTCGTGTGAACCAGAAAATTTCCTTGGGACACGATATTACAACTTACAAATCATATTTGGACAGGATGTGGAATAAAAAATATTTTGTACTATAACAATTTTAGTGAACTCTGTATCAAATTTTAGCCCTGTATAGCATGCACCTCCAGTTATCTCCTTTGAAGGTGTCAATTCTGCTAGCATACACCTTCTTTTCTTGGTCATAAAGACACTTCACACCTTTTGTAAGCCATGTGCTTTTAGATTTTTTCAATGCTTTGTTAACCTATGGTTGCTACAAATAAGTTTTTCTTTTCATATCTTCTGTCCATATGTCCATATTTCTAGCATTTTTTATGACTTGATATATGAGCATATCTTTAGATGAGAGACCCTTAAACCTTACATATTCTTCTTTCATCTGTTGCTCATAAAATATGAAATCTCCCTACTTGAAAACCTAGAGTTGACGATTTTGAAGCAGGGAATTGAGTGCCTGAGTTCTAACATTGAGATCAACATCTTCAAGATTTTCCTCCATAATTTTAGCTATTAATCCATAAGAGAAAGTAGTGGAAAGATCCAATATTCTATTGATGGTAGTAGCCATTTGTGAAGTTGATGCTTCTATCTCTAAGATCTTCAAAAATATAATGGGATTCGAACCCTAGAAAAATATGTGCATTTGCAATGTCTGATTATCCCGATTACTCCCTTGCAGTATGGGCTTCGAACCCTAGCCACAATATGTGCAACCCTCAAGCAGAAGAAAAAAATGTATGTCTATATGCTCTTCAGTTTGAACATTTGTGTGGGTATTAGTATGTTAAAATCACAGAAAACAAAATTATGCACAACTTAATTTTCATAATTTGGATACGAAATGTAGAATTTTGTGGTGCCAGAAGCATTCTTTGGTGGGGGACAATTTCTAACTAGTGGATTCAGTTTCGAATTTCTTTATGAACAGTCCTCACTTATTTATCAATTATTTTCATCTCAAGCATATCAATTTCATTTTACAAATATCGTTATCATTTACTCATGTAACCTGTTGTGCACATGGTTTCCGTGTTTTATTTTCTCAATTGTCACTGTAGGGGAAACCATATAGGTAGGTTTCATTTATTCGACTCTTTATCATCACTACTCAAAAGTTAATTCAATGATATCGAGCATCCCATAGATTTAATGTCTTAGATTCGTATGATCTATCATAGCCCAGATTCTCATTGTTTTCTTCTAGAGCCAAACATTTTGCAAAGATTCATCTTTTGGAGATCATCATTAAACCTTATTTAGAGATTTTGCTATTCTCTTTTGGTTTTGAGTTTTCATTCTTGAATTTGAAGTGTGCTTTGAATTTCTTTAATTTTTCCTTCACATGAATTGTATTCAATTTCTGATTATCTATCGAAACACGGAAGAGCTCTAGCCTTAAAACCCTGTTGATGTCTGATGTATTCGGTGTTTCTTTCTAACTTGTAATCCAAGGGACTTAATGCGATAATCCACTATATCCAGGAACACGGATCTATGCTTTCGTCACCAATGAGTGATTCAACTTATTGTTATTATTTTTGGCCCTATAAAAGGAAATATTTTCAGATGCTTACTTTGAGATTGCTTTGAGATTGATTATGCCTCGCATGTGATATTGATTCTTTTGTCCATTTTTTTTTTGGGCCAGGATTATTTGGAAAATGCATCAACTGTTGACATTGAATATATTGTACCTTTAGAACATGTGCTTACGGAGAGGGACCAAAGGTATGTTTTTTTCTCCTTCTAATTATTGTTTTAGTTTGACTCATATCGTTACCACAAGAATAAACTATGTGGTATTTGGATGAATAGTTGTTTGTGTTTGTACCGAAATATGTGAGATGCTCTACATCCTGCCTGGGGTGGGTGGGTATGTCAATATTTTATTTTCATGTAATGACATTTAATATATACTATGTGTTAGACGAATCGAATATAATGTCCCATATTCATCTAGTTCTGGTTTCAATAGAGTAAATATTTCATATCTTGAGTTCAGAGAAATGATTGATGTATTGAATATTGAAACTTTAGATATTCAACCTTGAGCATTGAAACATTGATGTGCATATCAGACACAATTTTAGATGTTTCTGCGCTAGTGTATATTGATTTCCATTTCATATTAGTGCGATTAATCTCATTTTCTATGGAGTTGACTCTGTTCAGTTTGGAGGCTTTTTAGGTTTTTGTCATTTGGGTCAGAAATGCATGTGTGAATTTTGATATGCAGTTTCATCTTTGATGTTATTTATCTGTGGCAAGCATAAAGAATGAATTGAGTTAATGCATTCCATTGGATTATTAGTCTATTTCTGATTTGTACACTCTTGTGGATGTTCCACCGGATCTTCATAACAAATTTTATAATATTCTACAATATTTTACTATGTCGTATTCTACTCAACATTGCAGACTTCATATCATTAGCTCTAACACATAAATTATTGAGAATCGGCTAATAGTGAAATGAAAGAGACAAACTATTACACAACATTTATACATTTAATACAAGTTATACCCTAGGAAAACCCAATATAGTATGGACACAAATAGAAGGAGAGGCCTATGCCTTGCTCTTTTCTTTTGAGGATGAAAAGTGAATACAAAGAAAGGGGTACTCACACTGGCCAAATGTGGATGCTACAATTTTTCTTCTTCCTCTGTCATTCCTGAATATCCCATAACTATGAACATAATATTGAAACATATCTATGAAATAGATATAAATGCAGAGAACATAGAGAAACACAACTTAACTTATTTATAAGGAGCTGAAGAAGTTACATGGTCACTAGGTGTTGCGATTTGTCTTATGAGGATCAATTTTTCTTTGTTTATTTTTCTTTCTAATATTGATCCACTCATTTATGTTGACATGGGTTAGTGGCATTGTGATGTACTAATTTGTGAAATAGAATCATGAACGCAATGTGGTTAGGACTAAGATTTTCCCTTTTCGATTCATGGAGGTGCTTTAAACCTCAAAAGAGATTTGATGGAACCAATGATGAGTGTGCCTCCCCACCACTACCAAGGGGAACTTGCATAGGTCATATTTTCTTTCAGATGAGCCATTTTATTTGTTGGAGAACATATATTTCCATTTATTACATACCATCCTTTGGGATTTTTCCCATGTCTATTGGATGTAGAATATTTTGGTGAAGACGAATAGGTTTCTTGGAGGTGTATAATTTTTTGGCATGATATACATATAAATTTTTTGCTTTCAATGTCTAACATTTCGATAAAGTGAGACCAACCCATTATATGAGCATCTAGTTGGGAAAATCACAATTTATTTTGAGCACTACACATATGTGGTTAAATTTGTTGAGCCCATGACAATATGGCTTGCATTAACATTAATAAAATGACCTATGGAGTTCCTAATAGTTGCAAGAAAATTAGGATACCATAATTGAAAAGGTGTAGTATCCAAAAATAGGGATTGCACAGCAAGCCTGCTAAAATAACACACTTCTATGAATTAAATGCACACAAATGAGTTTGAAGCTCCTATACCCCTTATATCAACTTTTCTAAGATCTAAATCCAAAAGAAGAGCAAAAACAAATCAAACTAGGTGGGTTAAATAGGTCTCCCACGACCTAGTCTAGCTGAAAAACACCCAATGAGAGGGGCTGCAGCTATATGCAAAGGAATTATTTAGAAATAACGTAGTTCCTCTAAGTTAAAGCAGAATAAAAATATGGAGGCTGAATAATTACATGTACACCAGCAAAATAGATCTATAATGTGGCCCATACAGTGTACAAAATAGAAGGCTTACAAGAAGAAACCCTCAAGATTGAGGTGCTGCAACAAAAAAATGAGATTGCAAGGCTTGACAACGATATTTTATGGGTTGAAGTAGCTGTATATTAAATTTTGGATCTAGAACATATATGTGTACAAAAATATAGATCTATATCATATCTGTACACTATATGAGTTCCTCTACAACTTCCCCTTGCAGTTTTAAACAAAACATGAATGTACAGGAGTAGATCTGAGATCTAGAATTACAGATCTATAGCAATATTCAGGAATTCTGCAGTAAATAAATAGATAATTAAATAAGATCTGAAACAAACATGGATTGGTTGGAAAATCCATGGATCACCACAGTGACAGGGAGAATCCTATCACCAGATATCTCTCCTCCAAAAGCAGTCAAAACACCCTGCAACTTTCCTCTTGTAGATAACGTAGTTATGGAAGGGATAAATGCACTGTTAGCTTCAGTAGTGATTCAGCCTGATACCTTGATCTGAAAATGCATCTCTAATGATCCAATACACTCTTCCAGGAGGTTAAAAGACATGCTCACTGAGAAGAGACACTAGATTGGCTCAAATCTGAAAATATCTACCCTCCACTGCTACAGCTTACAAAGACAAACAAACCCTGAAAAGGATCTTCCTCCAGTTGGAAGAAGAAGCTTGGCCCAAAGCCTGATAGTGGACAAGATAGAACAAGTCTCCTCCAAGAGCCGCTCAAGGAAGGAGGTGGGATTCCCGACCAGGAACACCCAAGTGCTTACAACACTATTCTCAGCTAAATATCTAGAGAATGAGGGATGTCTAACTAGTCAATACGTTCAGCAATATCAAATGTTCAACCCCTTTCTTGGTGTCCTCCTCTTACTTTTATAATAAGGAAATATTTTCAAACCCTAAACCATCTTGATGATGTTGCTTCATTCACATGAGTGGCCTCCAACATGAACTACGCTGTCCCTTTAGGAGATACAATGCATGTACACAATGCTGTGGATTTGGTCCTATTGACCCAATCAATTGATCTAGCATCTTTCACACTTAACTGTGTTTACGAAGATATCTCAGATTTAGCTTTTTTCACATTGAGTATTGATTATTTTGTTGTTTAGGAGTTATATTGATCCTCATTTACAATTTTATTCATGAGACATAAAAAGTAAAATGAAATTGAATATTCATATTAGCTTGGGATAATTAGGAATATTACAGTCCTCCCCCTTCAAAACGTTTCTTGTCCTCAAGCAACTGCAAGGTAGAGAAAAATTTCTCCCTTCCTCTTCTTGTGGCCTCATCGATGAATCCCACCATGGCTGAAAATGTTAGGCAATGAATCTATCCTCCAATGATTCCCTCCAAGTGTAAGATAACAACATCATGAGAAAATGGAAGGTACAAGTGGTGATCTCCTTGTTTCTCAAGGGCCTCCTCAAGGTAGGAGTGATGAAAACATCGGAGGTATTGTTCCCAAAGAGTGACTCCCTCACCCATACAATCATCCAAATGAAATGAGCCATTCCAGGTAGATCATCAAAGAAAACTTCAACCCTGAATCTATGCAATGTGTTGAGGTTGAATGGAGAGTTTAGATTTTCCCATTCAAATTATTTCTCTCTCCATTTATGGTAAGTATGGGGTTGTTTATGCCCTTGGGCTGAAATTATATGGCCTCCAAGAATGGCCCAAGCTACCCCATCAAGAAATTCAACCATGAAGTGCCTCCTCAAAACACTCAAGTTCTTCAAATGGCTCACCCCATGTAAAGAAAAGAGATGTGATGTGGCAATCATGGTTTCACCTATTTCTCCTCCGGAAACATACATCATGGATTGTACGGAGAATCAAACTCCCAATGGGCATATTCATCTCATATCCCACTCTCCAAACAAATCTTCTCATGAACATATAATCATCAGCAATACATGGAAGCAAAAACCAATGAAAACAAGTTGTCATATGACAACCGGAAAGTGGATCATAGTTCCACACATGGAATCAGTGCAGTGCACTCCTTGCCTGCATAAAAAATATTAATAACAAGTGCTTTCCCAGCCACTTGTTTGCTTCCACAATCATTTCATAAGATGAAAAAATGAAAGTATAATGAGGTGTCAATGATGCACACCAAAAATCATGTGGCTTCCCCCACAACCCACCAACAAGGTTGCAAAAATCAATGCTACAAGTAGCTACAAGTAAATTATCATACAACATGCAAGAAGGAACACATTTTATTGATACATAATGCTGCTCAAACAAGGAAAATAAGTACAATACAAAATGTGAAATTATACCTCCTCCATCATGCACTTGAAATCTTGAGCGGAAATGGCTCAACTGGAATTTCTCCCTTATCTCTAATGAGTAGGGAAGTGGTTGTGACCTCCTCTTCATTACCATCCAGGCTATGCATATCTCCATATGGTGAAATATGTCATGTTGGATGCCCTCCCAAGTGAAATCCTCCATAAATTGGAAATATGCATCAAAGTGCATAGAAGGGAGGTCCTCATGTGCTGCATGTAGAATATTCTCCTTAAGACTAAAAGATCTAGTAAAGAAGATCCTGCCATAGGAATAGATGACCACATCATCCACTATGTATATATCATCTCCTTCCGGGTCATCAAGAATCATACATGCACCAAGATCCTTGGAGTACTCTACGAAAAGTTGAGACCTCCAATAGGGATCAATCCTCCTAAGAGACAACGCTGGTGATCTAGAATATGAAGCTCTCCTCATGCTGCTTCCTACTACTTTAACATCCCTCATGCCAAATTCATCCTCCAAACTCCTCACTTCCCTGGAATCCAGGAATGGTGAGCCAAGAGGCAAGATGTCTCTAACCAATTCTAGATTTTGTGGCCTCCCAGGTGGAATGCCTCCATGTAGTGAGACATCAAAATCTGAAGTGGATTGCATGTATGAGTGGACTGATTTGTCCCTCTCTTATCTACACATTTTAGTCTCTTTCCTTTATATAGAATTCTTCTGAAATATATAAGGGTGGATGCTCATCATCCCTTGATGTTGATCCTCCTTTGCTTCCTCTTCTTCCATCTAAAAATCCACCAATGCTACTGCATGTTGCTCCGGAATTGTGTTTTGGTTTCCACATGTTGAATCATTTGGAACTCCTTGTAAAGATACAAGGGCTCCTCTAATGGAAGCAATGGCTCCTCCTTCACCTCCATGTGGTGATGGATCTTCTTCCCCCATCCTCCTTGCAGTAAATGTGGGCAATTAAGTTTTGATTCTAAAGAAAGATGATGGCAAGTTTTCAATCCATTGGGCTATGGAGTCATAAGAGAATTTAATTGAAACATCCAGGTTCAAGAGTAATCTATGGGGCAAGTCATCTAGGCCTAAGGATCTCTTTGAAGTTTGATTTATGGAATGGTGATACAACAAGAAAGTGGGAAATTTGAATCGTATGCAACAAAAGAGCAACAGATCCGTAAGTACTTTGAAACTAGCCAGCCTTTGACCAGGCACTTAAGAAAAACATAGAAGCAAACTAGGATCTGGTAAGTACTTTGAAACTAGCCAGCCTTTGATACACTTCTAATAGAAAACAGATTAAAACAAAGGGAAACTTGAAGGCAACCTTTGGAGCAGAAACTAGTGGGCAGGGCTCACCTTTCTCCTCATCTTAGTTCTCCTTTACTTAGTTACTTTCCAAGACAATCACCAAGATAACACAGAATGGCCTAAGATCTGATAAGTGCTTTGAAACTATTCAGCTTTTGACACATCCTAAGGGAAACAGACAAATAGTTGAGCAAACAAGAAAGGGACTCAGGGCTAACCTTTGATTTCCTCAATTCATTCCTTACACAACATATATGAAAGTAACATTTAAAAATAACATTCAGCAGTGACGGAAAGATGAGGGAACGCCAGCATCTCTGTACTTAGACTGAATTAAATCATTTCTAAATAACAAAATAAGAAGAAAACATTGGGATAAAGATTTTTCAGCCAGAGAAGGTCACTGGTGTACAGCAAACTCTAACAATGTTTAAACTGTTCTTTATAGTAGAAAATGAAACAAATTGAAAACAAAAATAAAATAACAAGTTACAGTGAGAATAACATCACCATCATCATAGACCAGGATCCCATAAATCAACTTGTATTGATTGCTTCAAACCGGTTACAGTCTTCAAATCCAGTGTTTTAATCCATCTCTTTTCACATTCTAACCTATCTGTTACAAGCAGAGCTCCAAGAGCCCATGAAACCACTATTTACAGTCAAGAGTTTTCCACTCAGAAATAGCTACAGCGCTTCAGTAATTATATTGACAACCAACTAATCCAACCCCTCACTCATCTTCTATTGAAGTATTTATAGAAGGATGAGGAGGTGAGATCTGTTTTAAAAGATCTCAAACACAATCAATGCAGAATTAATGTCTTCCTGACCCCGAGAGGTTCGATGAAGAAATTCTACAGGTGTTACATTGCATTAATGTGTTTATACTTTAAGAAGTAAGCTCGAAGAGAGCTTATATTGACCTTTGAGGCTCTGCGTACTGTTAGGGTTACTGTAGACGTTATGTCGTTGAAATCCGGTGCAGTAATAACTCCTTTGGTTGTTCGAGGCATAATATCTGATCCTGTTCAATAAATTCATCCTCTGTTTGAGCTTTCTGAGGCAATAGGTGGCACTGTGGTGGTTGAGGAATCAATTCGCCTCAAAGTATGGCGGTGAAAGCGATCTGACTGATGAACGCTTTTAGGTTTTGCTTTAATCCGCGTTCAGAAACGGGAATTAGGCTTTTGATAATCGTCTTAGCCGTAATCCCCGCCAATCTTCTCACAAAACCACTGGTCTGGTTCATTTTATCTTTAACCTGATACTCTTTCTCTGCTCTGATTTTTGGCGGCCATCTTCAAGCTTTGTAGGGACGTGCGGTAACCAAAGCTCATGAAACTTTGTAAATATCTCTGTTCTTCTCCGTATGATCAATTCCATGGACAAACCGGGAGGATTGGAGTCGTCACTCTCATCCTTCAGAGTTCGTAGAATACGAAGAAAAACCCTTTGAAAACCTGCAAAAAACAAGAAAAATGAGGAAATCCTGCGTTATATGGGCAAACTGCATCGGAGGGCGTGCGGGTGGATGGAGAAATCGGAACCGTTGATCGTATCGCGATCAACGGTCAGGAGTAATTTTGAAGAGTCAATGGGACAAAGGTGGACCTTTCAATGGAATCAGGAGAATAAAGGAGAGCCGTCGATCTACGGAGATCGACGGTGGGGATCGGCTATCGAATGCGCAAGAAAAGAGTTATCGGGCGGGCGAGTTTGTTAACAGGTGAGCGGGAAAGGCAAATAGGGACCGTCGGATAGGAGGATCTAGATCCGACGGCAGGGATGAATCCCGCTGCGGGGCCATGGGACAAAGCTTAACGCGCGGGGAAAAAACTTGACACGGCGGTTTTGGAGTGAGGTGGAAGACACGTGTCGGCCAGCGGGTGGAATCGCTGGCCGACGGGGGGAAACCGTTTTAACGCGGAAAGCGGTGCGGGCACAAAACCACGGGTTTTTTGGAAACAGGCGCCGAGGACCGGGGGGGTCCACCAGGTGAAGATTGACTCCGCGCCGTTGATCTGGGCCATATCAATGGTTGAGATTCAATATGATTTTCTTTGGCGGAGGAATAAAATAAACCCGTTTTCGCATTTTTTCAAAGGTTTTTGGTGTTTTCGGGTAATAAATTATTGCCGAGGGTTAAGCGCCTGGCGGTCTTAGCACACGGTTTCGGGCGTCGGGGCATATGGAGGGAGAAACGGAAAGGGGCTTAGCCTGAGGGGCTAAAACCTAACGCATAGAAACACATGTTTTTCTATGGTTTTTAATGATTTTTTTGCAAAAGGGGAAGGGTTCCGATAGGTCAAAAAGTGGGTTTTTGACCTTAGGAAATGAGGTTTAATAGAGGAACAAGGAATATAAAAGGGTTTGATGTGGTTTTTATGGATGAAAGAAAACTTGAAGGAAAGAGGAAAAGATGGAAGGAGGGGAGAGAAAAAGGAGGAAGATGCAGCAATATTTCACTTGGATTTTTATGGAACAACAGAGGCAAAGATGGGGAAAGTATAAGGAACCAACCCAGCAGTTCATGATCTTGCCAATCAGACTTCAAGCACCAAAAATTTCAGGCTTGAATTTGTTTCTTGGAGGCTGCAAAGAATATTTAGCCACCAGCTGATATATTTTGAAAAATATAGGTGGCTAACAGTGGCTCCACTTGGGGATGGCGTCTTCTTGAAGATGTCAAGAATTCAGATTTGATTTCTCTGGGATGCTGACTGGTGTCTGATGTCTGGTCATTCTCTCTTGCTTTTCTTCTGGACAAAGCAAGGTCAGTTATGAAAGAAAGCTGAATTACATCAATACAACTTCTACCTACCCCGATCCTACTGATCTAACATTTTTTCTTCAGCAGAGTGCATTTGGATTGGCAAACTCTTAACAAAACATTTTATTCTTTTGAAAGCAGTAAATCTAATCTACTTCTACTCCTTATTTCTTCCCGAACTCAGATTAAACAGTTGAGTTCGGATATTCCTCTACCTATTCTACTGTTTGCTGGGATTAAACAGTCCAACAAACTTTCATTCTCTAAATTCGACAGCAGAAATTTAAAAATAGCTAAGCCAAGATTGAGCTGTGTGACTTGATATGATCTATGGCATAAAGACAAGCTGCACATAGATTATTATTTGCAGAAAATTTTAAATCAAAACAGAAGGCTTAAGATCTGAAAGTTTCTTATTATGGCCTTCTTTTTTCCTTTCAGCTCTGTTTTTGCTTTTTCTTTGAGCTGTGTCTTCCTTTCCTTTTGGTTCAGGTTTTAAGCTGGTTAGAACCATGTCTTCACATTCTTTGACTCAGAATTTAAAACAGCTTTGAGTCATTTCTTTGGAAACTTTGGTTCAGATTTTGAGTTTGTTTGAACCTTAATTTCTACACTACTCTATCTACTGATAAGCCAAGATTAAACAGTTTGGCAAATCACATTTGCTATCCTATCAGCAGAAAATTGAAAGTTAATTAGTCAAGATTAAACAGTTTGACCAATTAGGAGTGTGTTTCAAGGAGTGGCATTTAAGCTTGCACACTTTCAGATTTATTTCTCTTTTTGGCATGGGGCCTTGCCTTTCTTGTTTTCGTTTCTGCCCTCTTTTCTTTTCTTTCTTTGTTTTTTTTTTTTTTTTTTTTTTGTTTCTTTCATGACTTTAAATGCAATGGTGGATGAAATATTTACAGTGGAAAAAGATGAAAAGACTATAAACATGAAAAAGTTCTCAAGAAAGATAATGCTTAAGCATCCTGCCATTGACAGGACCCCCAAGCAATTCTGCTCCATTCAGTTCTTGTAAGAAGAATGCATTGTTTCCAGCAACTGAATGGATGTAGTAAGGGCCAAGCCATAGATTATCAAATTTACCATGCTTTCCCTTGTCTTCCCTCTTTGAGTCCCACTTTAAAACTTTGTCCCCAATTTTGAAATTGCTGGCCTTTGTTCTTCTGTCAAATATCTTCTTGATATTGTCTTGTTTCTGTAATGCTTTGTTGTATACCTCCTCTCTAGCTTGCTGAAGATGAATGGTCTGATTTATTCTTCTGATTATGTCATCCTCTTCAGTTTGGAGCTCTTGAATTATCTTCATAACTGGTACACCAAGACTGTTAGGAAAAATTGCCTCTGTACCATACACAAGCTGGAAGGGTGACATACCAATGGATTTCTTCAGAGTCAATCTGTCAGCCCAAAGTGCATGAATCAGCTTTGTGTGCCAAGACTTCTTGTTGCCTTCCAACAATTTCTTTATTATGTTCACTAAGCTTTTGTTGGAAGACTCTGCCAGTCCATTACCTTGAGGGTAATAGGCAGTGGAGTGTCCCAATGTTATTTGATACTTATGACAGAATTCAACCATTTTCTTTGATCCAAACGCTGCTGCGTTATCTGTAATGATCTTGGTAGGACAGCCAAATCTGGAGAGGATGTTGGTTTCTATGAATTTAATGATGACTGAATCATTGGCTTGCCTACAAGGAATGGCTTCTATCCACTTAGTGAAATAGTCTGTGGCAGTAAGGATCCACCGGTGCTGGGCAGAAGATGATGGGTGGATTTCTCCTATGAAATCAAGTCCCCACTGTTGAAAAGGGGCTTCAACAGTAATAGGATGCAGAGGAAGGGGTAGTAATTTTCTCTTGCCTTCAAACAATTGGCATTTATGGCAAGTAGTTGTCAGTTTGTGCACATCAGGAAAAAGAGTGGGCCAATAGAAACCAACCCTCAAATTTTTTTTGGCTGTTGACTTCCAGTAAAAATGGCCTCCACACTCTCCTTCATGGAATTCCTGCTTAATTTTTTCTGCATCAAACTCAGGCAAACATTTAAGCAATATACCACTAGCGTTTTTCCAATAAAGACATTTATCAATAATGCAATAGTTTACAGCTTTTAACTTTAGGAATCTTGCCTTTGTTTTGGATAAACCAGGCGGTGTGTTTAAATTAAGAAAAACATAAACAATATCAGCATACCAAGGAGAATTCGCAAAATAATCTTCAACAATGGGGGTTGAGAATTCTTCTTGGTCATCCAAAGCATTAATCATGTTAATATCAAGAACTTCACAATTTGATTCAGCCATTAACCTAGCTAGACCTTGGCCTTTGATAAGCTTTGTGGGTTTAATCTCTAAGTCATATTCAAGAATAACAACAATCCACTTACCTCTCTTACCATCTGGATCCTGGGTTAAAATGTCCTTTACAACTGAATTCGGGACAAAGGCAATGATGTGTGAGTGAAGGATGTATACCCTGAAGTCTTTTAAAGCTTTTACCAAAGCAAAAGCTTGCTTTTCCATAATATTATACTTCAAAGGGGCATCCCTCAATGCCTTGCTAAAGAATGCAATGGGCTGCTCTTGTCCTTGTGGGTTTTTCTGTAAAAGGACAGCAGCTATAGTATGTTCTGATGCAAATGAGAAGATATAAAAATCTTTTGAGAAATCGGGACTTATGAGAACTGGTGTTTTGGTTAACGCTTGTTTAACCAGTTCAAAGGATGTCTTTGCTTCTGTGGTCCATTTCACCCCTTGCTCCCTTTTCAACATGTTTGTGATATTCCTAAGGAGCTCAGCCAAGTTGGGGATGAACCTTCTTAAAAAGTTAATCTTTCCTATGAAAGACTGCAACTCTTTAATGTTCCGAGGGTGGGAGATTTGCAATATGGCTTCAATCCTCATGGGATCTATCTTTATGCCCTCTTCTGAGATGATATGTCCAAGAAGCTTACCTTCTTGGAGTCCGAATAAGGTTTTCTTGGGGTTCAAAGATATCCCAAACTTTCTGCACTTCTCGAAAACTTTCCTCAAGTGTTCTAAGTGCTCTTCATCTGTTTTTGAAACCACAGTTACATCATCAAGATAAATAATGATGAAGAAGCCTAATTCTTCCGAGAATGCTATGTCCATGGCTCTTTGAAAGGTTGCTCCAGCATTCATTAAACCAAAAGGCATTTTCACATACATGAACGTGCCCCATGGTGTAGTAAAGGTTGTCTTTAATTGATCATCAGGGTGGACTAGGACTTGGTTATACCCTGAATAGCCATCCAGCAAAGAAATTCTTTTAGACCCTACCACCCTTTGCAAAATATGATCCATCTTGGGCAAAGGGTAGTTATCCTTTAATGAAGCTTTGTTTAAATTTCTGAAGTCTATACAAAGCCTGATTTCTCCAGTCTTTTTCCTAACTGACACCAGATTAGATACCCACTCAGAATATCTAATAGGGACAATAATACCAGCATCATGCATCTTCATAATTTCCTTCTTAACCAATGGCAGCTGGACCGGGTTGATTCTGCGCAGTTTTTGTTTGAATGGTTTTTGGTTTTCTTTAAGAGGGATTTTGTGCTGTATTATTTCGGTGTCATAGGACTTAAGATCTTCGTAACTCCATGCAAAAACATCAGAAAATTCTTTAAACAACTCCAGATATTTAAGTTTGATGTGAGCTGGTAAAGTTTTAGACAGTTTAATCAATCTCGGTCTTTCCTCACTGCCTATATTACATTCTTCCACTTCAGTCTCCACAGGTTCCAGTCTTGGTTTGTTGGCCACATCATCAAAATCGAACAGTTCTTCTAGAGGGGCTAAACCTTTGGGCAGACTATCAGTACTAGAATGCAGAGTTTCCATTTCTTCTGTTTCAGGTTTTGGACTTGATTCTGTTTGGTGTGTGGACATGATAGTTTGAAGGTTTATATCTACCAGCTGTGGAGATGGTTCTTCTTCACCAGGAAAATTTTCTTCACTGCAGTCTGTATCATAATCTGAATCTGAACTATAGGGTTCAAACTCATTTCTGAATTGCATGAAGTCTTCTATTTGTTTATCTCCATCAAAAACCTGCCAATATTTCTTGTTATCTGGGATAGCTGGTCTGAATTTTATCTGAGAGGTGTCATCATACAGCATTGGGCAGGTTCTAGCAGCAAAGGCTAAATTGTGGGCTGCAATGTTTTTCTTCCTTGGGACAAAAGATAAAGTGTACTCCTCAAAGGTTCTCAGAAGATCAATGACATCATTCCTATAGGCCCTAAGTCTGGGGTGATTTGCATTGTACTCCCCATTGACTTGCCTAATGATTAATTCAGAATCCCCATATACATCTATTCTCTTGGCACCTAGTTTTTTCAAAAGACGCAAGCCCAAGAGAAGGGATTCATATTCTGCTATGTTGTTGGAACACTGAAAGTTCAATTTGCATGAGATGCATTCTGTACGATTATTTTCAGTGTTAGTGATCCAGACACCTGCACCAGCATTTGTTTTGGTGCATGACCCATCAAAATACATAGTCCAGAGAGGCAGGTTATCAGTTTGATGAATGGACTTTGTATCATTTGGTTCCTCAAGTTGTTTATCGGGTTGAGGACTGTCTCCCTGACTGTCAAGACCTAAGTTCAAAGGACGGATGACTTGCAGTTCAAGATCTGTGTATAATTCGCTAGGATCTTCGGACACAGTAAACTGTCTTGGCACTTCGGCATCGTTTTCCTCCTCTTTCATTCCAGCCATGTATTCTTTCAAAACAGATTGTTCAGTGAGTGTTTCATTATTGAACATGATAAAAGAATCAAGGCTCGTGTTTATAGCATAAAGTGGAGAGTTTTGAGGCCGCTCCTGGCTTGTTACTGTGTACTGCATGTGGGATTCCCTGTAAAGTCTTCTAGTTTGATTGAAGACAGGGATGGTTGCATAGGCCATGTTCATTTGCATAGTTCCCTGTAACTTAGCCCCCCAAGATCTTGACAAAAGCATTCCATACTTTGGGGGAACATCAGCCACAACAACATCCATGACTAAACATTTGGCTGGAATTTGGGCTAAGTTAACACAGAGATCCTTTATCAAACCTAGACATTTAACTCTGCTGGAGTCAAAAGAATATAAATCTTTATAAGGTCTGGTAATTTCAAGACCCAGGCTTTCCATTACAGCTTTTGGCATTAAATTATGGGAAGCGCCTGAGTCATGCATAGCATTGTGCAGAATTTTGTCATGGATGTTTAAGCTTACATAAAAGGGAGGGATAGGACCCTCTTGGAACTTTCCTTCAATCTCGGGACCAAAAATAAGCTCGGGTTGGTCATCATTAAGGTTGAGGGTGTCTTCATTATTTTCTAAGTTCAAAGCCTTCAAAATTTTGGACCTATATACATGTTGGGCAGCCAACTCAGTCAAAGGAACAGAGATTTTGATCTTTGAGATTTCTTGTTCCAGGCTAAAAAGGTTTTGATTCTTCAGAGCATTGACTTCAGCCTTGTTTACTGCCCCTTTATCAGCACTAAAAACTTGCTGATTTGGTTTATCTACAGTTGAAACAGTTACCTTTGCAGGAGTACTAACTGAGGTGCTAGTACTACTAACGTTTGCACTCTGTTTTTCAATGTTTTGAGTGTCTTTCTCTTTATCTTTACCAGAATCAACAGCTACCGTTTTGTCCCTTTGTTTAATTGTCTTAGACTTGGTTGCAGTGCTGTTTTGAGAAGGTTTGTCAGAGGTTTTATTGTTGAGTGTTTGTTGATTAGACTTACTTCTGAGTTCATATTCTCTTAAAGGTTCTATGACAGCGTTGTCCATGTTTTGGTAGCTGTTTTCAGCATCATCTCTTCTGTCATCATAAGGTGTATAGAGACCTTGTTTATTATCATAATGAACTTCAAAGTCATCATCATCTACCCCAAATAAGTTTATATCATCTTCCTCTGTTATTTCATTTGCTTCCTCAACCTCGCTTAAAAAGTTCTGATGAAAGGGGGGGATGATCTGCTGATCATCTTCCCTGGGTCTGTTTGGAGGCTGATTTCTTCTAAGATTCTGATTCTGGTTTTGGTTTCTGTTTTGAGGAGCGTTTTGATTTAAACTTGCTTGCGCTCTCTCTAGAATGCTCATTTTCTTCATCATTTCTTCCATCATTCTTTCCATCTTTGAGCTTGAAGTAGAAGGGGTGGGTTCCTCCCTAAAAGAAACTCTCTTTTCAGCTTTCATCCTTGCTCTTTTCTCCATAAGGTTCACCTCTACAGAAAGGGCACCTCTTTGCATATATTCAAGGGTTGCAAAGACTCTTTCTCTGAGTGAATATGTCATGTCTGGATCAAACCCTTCAGGAAATTTGTTTAAGGCTGATCCCTGAGGAGGTTTCAGTTCAGGGGAAAGTGCATTATACACACTGTTGAACCTGGTACAATAAGCTTGTACACTTTCCCCAGGGTTCCTATGGAGATTGTTGTAGTCGGCAAGGACTTGGAGAGGGTTTTTCCTTACTTCCCATTTGTTTAAAAAAGTTTGATGGAAGGCTTGAAGTTCGTTGATACTATGGGGGGTTAATCCTTTGAACCATTTTCTCACATCTCCCCCCAAACTTTGAGCAAACAATCTAATTTTGACAGATTCGTTATCAATTTCATTTCTGTCAAAGTAGTCATTCATCTTGTCCACATGTTGAGATGCTGTTGTGGTATTATTAGCATCGTATAATGGAATTTTGGACTGATAGTCCTGTGGAAGATTGATTAATGGTACAGGAAGGACTAAGGGAGCATACCATGCCGCCATGATATGTGGTGGGGGTGGGTTTACAAGTGGAGGTGGAGGTTGAAGTGGAGTGGTTTGAATAGTGGATGAAACAGCAGTAGATCTCTGAGCTGATCTCGGATGAGAGACACCTAGATTATGTAAAAAATGTGAATCAGGAGGTGTCGATTCTCTATTCCCAGGAGTCTCACTGGTTTCGGGAGATGAAAGGGTAGGCTCAGAATCTAATTGATCTAAATCCCCCAATGACCTAGTTCTGAATGGGTTTAAGAAGTCAATTTGTGATTCATGAAGAGCTGAAAGGCTTTCGGGGACTGAATTGGCTCTTAGGGGTGGTCTGAAGATAGTAGAGGATTGTATCCTAGGAGACTTCCTAAGAATTCTTTCTGGGTTGTCCACTATTTCAGGAGGATCTAGGTCAGGATGGGCTCTAGTATGAATCTTTTTAGGAGCCACAATGTTTATGGGATTAGACCCAATCTAAACAAGAAAAGTTGAATCAGATATGACAATCTTTAGACGGTTAACTAATCTGTTTTCTCAAATCGAAACTTACAGTGCTTTAACTGGGTTTGAAGGATTTAATAATGATAAGGGTTCTTCCCAGTGGAGGATTGAGGTCTGTTTAGGATGGTGGAGTCGCCAGGTGGAAGGTTCAGAGTGTTTTCACAGCAGTACACTTTCCACCTCAGTGTTTGTGGAACATTCCTTTTCGAAGATATCTCAAAATACAACAAACTCTAACCAGAGATTGACTGGGAGGGCATTCACCAGATATATCGCCCCCAAAAAGAGGGTGAAATCCAGAGGCTACCTGGCCCTTTCCAGACTCTGTCTAAGAGTATAAGGTAAAACACATCAAAGACGTATACGGGTATCAAAACTAGTGTTTTACCACCAATCTGAAATGTTTTTGGTATTTTCTGAATTGTTTATATTTGTGGTTTGAAAAGAATGTCCTAACTTTGCCTCAAAACTTAGCTACGGTTAAGAAACAAAGACAGTCTATCCTTGTGGCTCAGCTAGCTGATTTTCCAAGGTTAGATAAAGACTTAAACGAACCCTAGGGTTGACCTAGTTTGTCACTGATTCACACAAGTGTTATCATGATTACCATTCTTTGGTAGTGCTTGAAAAGGCTGCTTTTTACTCTCAAGGTGTTACATGAAAATAAAAGGGAAAAAGATGGAAAACTCAAGTCAATCCCCAGCGGAGTCGCCAGAAATGTTAGGTCTCTGTAACAAGCAAGATTGGCAAAGTCCGATCACAGAGTTAACATCATTTCAACCAACTTTGGGATTCTAGGATCTAGCCCTCCTGAATCCGGAGAGGGATCTCTCCAATATGTACAAAGATGGCTATTGTCTTTGAAGTTTGGGGTGATGATATTAGGCTAGTTATGAAGGCCAAGGGTTTTGTTTGGTTTTCTTAGATGGTTGAGCATAGTTGCTGTCTGAGACGGAAAGATCTATATGCAAATAGGTTCAAAGGTGAGAAGTTGCAAGTAACAAGATAAGTTTTGATTCTAAAGAAAGATGATGGAAAATTTCAGTCCATTGGGCTATGGAGTCATAAGGGAATTTAATTGAACCAACCAGGTTCAAGATTAATCTATGGGGCAAGTCATCTAGGCCTAAGGATCTCTTTGAAGTTTGATTTATGGAATGGGGTGATACAACAAGAAAGGGAATCAACAGATGCAGAACAAAGAGCAGCCCAGGATCTGGTAAGTACTTTGAAACTAGCCAGCCTTTGACCAAGCACTTAAGAAAAACATAGAAGCAAACTAGGATCTGGTAAGTACTTTGAAACTATCCAGCCTTTGATACACTTCTAATAGAAAACAGATTAAAAACAAAGGGGAAACTTGAAGGCAACCTTTGGAGCAGAGACTAGTGGGCAGGGCTCACCTTTCTCCTCATCTTAGTTCTCCTTTACTCAGTTACTTCCAAGACAATCACCAAGATAACACAGAATGGCCCAAGATCTGATAAGTACTTCGAAACTAGTCAGCTTTTGACACATCCTAAGGGAAACAGACAAATAGTTGAGCAAACAAGAAAGGGACTCAGGGCTAACCTTTGATTTCCTCAATTCATTCCTTACACAAAATATATGAAAGTAACATTTAAAAATAACATTCAGCAGTGACGAAAAGATGAGGGAACGCCAGCATCTCTGTGCTTAGACTGAATTAAATCATTTCTAAATAACACAATTAGAAGAAAACATTGGGATAAAGATTTTTCAGCCAGAGAAGGTCACTGATGCACAACAAACTCTAACATTGTTTAAACTGTTCTTTATAGTAGAAAATGAAACAAATTGAAAACAGAAATAAAATGACAAGTTACAGTGAGAATAACATCACCATCAGCATAGACCAGGATCCCATAAATCAGCTTGTATTGATTGCTTCAAACCGGTTACAATCTTCAAATCCAGTGTTTTAATCCATCTCTTTTCACAATCTAACCTATCTGTTACAAGCAGAGCTCCAAGAGCCCATGAAACCACTATTTACAGTCAAGAGTTTTCCACTGAGAAATAGCTACAGCGCTTCAGCAATTACATTAACAACCAACTAATCCAACCCCTCACTCATCTTCTACTGAGGTATTTATAGAAGAATGAGGAGGTGAGATCTGTTTTTAAAAGATCTCAAACACAATCAATGCAGAATTAATGTCTTCCTGACCCCGAGAGGTTCGATGAAGAAATTCTACAGGTGTTACATTGCATTAATGTGTTTATACTTTAAGAAGTAAGCTCGAAGAGATCTTATATTGACCTTTGAGGCTCTGCGTACTGTTAGGGTTACTGCAGACGTTCTGTCGTTGAAATCCGGTGCAGTAATAACTCCTTTGGTTGTTCGAGGCATAATATCTGATCCTGTTCAATAAATTCACCCTCTGTTTGAGCTTTCTGAGGCAATAGGTGGCACTGTGGTGGTTGAGGAATCAATTCGCCTCAAAGTATGGCGGTGAAAACGATCTGACTGATGAACGCTTTTAGGTTTTGCTTTAATCCGCGTTCAGAACCGGGAATTAGGCTTTTGATAATCGTCTTAGCCGTAATCCCCGCCAATCTTCTCACAAAACCACTGGTCTGGTTCATTTTATCTTTAACTTGATACTCTTTCTCTGCTATGATTTTTGGCGGCCATCTTCAAGCTTTGCAGGGGCGTGCGGTAACCAAAGCTCATGAAACTTTGTAAATATCTCTGTTCTTCTCCGTATGATCAATTCCATGGACAAACCAGGAGGATTGGAGTCGTCACTCTCATCCTTCAGATTTCGTAGAATACGAAGAAAAACCCTTTGAAAACCTGCAAAAAACAAGAAAAATGAGGAAATCCTGCGTTATATGGGCAAACTGCATCGGAGGGTGTGCGGGTGGATGGAGAAATCGGAACCGTTAATCGTATCGCGATCAACGGTCGGGAGCAATTTTGAAGAGTCAATGGGACAAAGGTGGACTTTTTAATGGAATCAGGAGAACAAAGGAGAGCCGTCGATCTGCGGAGATCGACGGTGGGGATCGGCTATCGAATGCGCCGGAAAAGAATTATCGGGCGGGCGAGTTTGTTAATAGGTGAGCGGGAAAGGGCAAATAGGGACCGTCGGATAGGAGGGTCTAGATCCGACGGCGGGGATGAATCCCGCTGCGGGGCCACAGGACAAAGCTTAACGCGCGGGGAAAAAACTTGACACGGCGGTTTTGGAGTGAGGTGGAAGACACGTGTCGGCCAGCGGGTGGAATCGCTGGCCGACGGGGGAAAACCGTTTTAACGCGGAAAGCGGTGCGGGCACAAAACCACGGGTTTTTTGGAAACAGGCGCCGGGGACCGAGGGGGGTCCACCAGGTGAAGATTGACTCCGCGCCGTTGATCTGGGCCATATCAATGGTTGAGATTCAATATGATTTTCTTTGGCAGAGGAATAAAATAAACCCGTTTTCGCATTTTTTCAAAGGTTTTTGGTGTTTTCGGGTAATAAATTATTGCCGAGGGTTAAGCGCCTGGCGGTCTTAGCACACGGTTTCGGGCGTCGGGGCATATGGAGGGAGAAACGGAAAGGGGCTTAGCCTGAGGGGCTAAAAACCTAACGCATAGAAACACATGTTTTTCTACGGTTTTAATGATTTTTTGCAAAAGGGGAAGGGTTCCGATAGGTCAAAAAGTGGGTTTTTGACCTTAAGAAATGAGGTTTAATAGAGGAACAAGGAATATAAAAGGGTTTGATGGGGTTTTTATGGATGAAAGAAAACTTGAAGGAAAGAGGAAAAGATGGAAGGAGGGGAGAGAAAAAGGAGGAGGATGCAACAATATTTCACTTGGATTTTTATGGAACAACAGAGGCAAAGATGGGGAAAGTATAAGGAACCAACCCAGCAGTTCATGATCTTGCCAATCAGACTTCAAGCACCAACAATTTTCGGGCTTGAATTTGTGCTTGGAAAGATTTACCAGAATGTTAGCACACCGGTGATATGTTTTGAAAAATATGGGCAGCTAACGATGACCTCACGTCATGCTATCCAAGGCTGCGTTATTTCTAAAGTATTTTTTTGTGCATATGCTGCAACCCCTCTTGTAGGGTGTTTTTTCGACTAGACTAGGTGGTACGAGATCTGTTTACCACACCTAGTTTGATTTTGTTTTTGCTCCCATTTTGGATATAGACTCCGGATCTGTTGATCTAAAGGATCCAAGGGTTTTAATCTCATTTTTTGTGCATCAATCTCCCTAGGAGTGCGTTATTTCGAGCGAGTTTCTGTTGTGCGATCCCTATTTTGGGATAATACATAAAGATTTGATATGACACAAAGAATGATGCATACAATGTCAATTACACATGATGAAGACATGAGAGCCATAATCATACCATGCGAGAGCCACAATCATACCGAGCGATATCATATGCGTGAGCCATAGTCATATACCATGAAAGAGCCATATGTGAAAACCACGGTCATACCATGAAATATCATATGCATCCATAATCATATACCATGTTAGAGAAATATGCAGGGAGCCATAGTCAAACCATACGAGACCGGATGCGGGATCCACACATCATATACCATGCAAGAGCCATATGCGGGAGGCATATTCATACCATGTGAGATCATATGTGTGTTAGAAACTTTTATATTACGGAAGCAATGGAACACATAAAAATATGTAGAAAGACAAACACATAAAACATATAAAACAAGAGATACATAGATATATTTATTTCACCCAACTTGCACTACATCCATGGAGAAACAACCCAGTCCTTCCTTTATTTTATCCCGAGAAAAATGAAGAGACACAACCTACAACGAATCCGTTGTAATATCCTCTACTCTCTCACACAAACCCCCTTTCTCTTTCTCACTCATAATACACTCTTATCACACAACCACAATATAATACCCTCATACAACGAAGGGGTTTCCTTATAGGGCAAAAAAACCCTAAATTACACATAAATTTCTATCGTCATATCATCACGCCTAATGAACGGCTCGGATTGACTATGAAATTAAAATATTTTACATGGCAATACAACTATTTTTTTAGCTTCGGGGGGGACAAGTCCCCCCCAGTGTGAAGGGAGTGTATAGTCTTCCTGGGATATACATCCGTAGAGACAAATACCTCTAAATCAAAATGATAATCAAAGGCTCCACACCCAACAATGTGGGAGCCACGAGCCATATACCATGTGAGAGGTATATGCCGAAGCCATAGTCATACCATGTGAGATCATATGTTGGAACCACAATCATATACCATCCAAGAGACGGATGTGAGAGCCACGAGTCATACCATCTCGGATCATATGCGGAAGCCATAGTCATATACCATGTGAGAGCTAAAAATATGGACCCACGATCATATACCATACGAGAGAGTATAGTCTTTTAGTGAGAGAAATAGAGGTCCTATAACATATGAGCGAGAGCATGAGTCCCGAAGCTATAGCGAAAAGAGGTCATGTGATACCTCATACCATAACCCTTAAGAAATATATATATGATATGCACTCAAAAAATCTCATAACCATATGTGTCATCTAAAGTGCTTTTAGAGATCAACCCGATGGGATATTTATAGTAGTTTTGGAAATGCAGAGTAGGTACCTCCTGGGGCAGAGCTAACATTAAGTCTGATTTAGATATTTAGGAGGGAAATTTAATATTACATATATATTTTTTTCTTTTAATATTTTCTTGCCCAAATAATATGTGTTCCATCTTAATAATATGTTTCTATTGGGGCAATAGCGATTCCTATTTGGAGCTTATGGGTTATATGGGGAATTCATCAAATATTTGCCCAAATTTTAACACTCTCTCTCAACTAGGGAGGAATTTCCATCAACATCATAAGTTTGCATATTATCTCAAATATACATATCTGAATCATAAGGAAGACTAAAATTTTTATCATCATCAAAACCCATATCATATCATTTCATATCATCATCATCTCGAATTATAAAAAATAATAATCCACAACAATCGATAGGGGATATCAATCCTCCAAACCCAACCCATCTCTGAGGTCAAGTTCCATGACCTTTATCTCGAGTATGTTAACAAAATATTCATCTTGTCTCATCTTACTTACCTTGTTTCTTTTGATCATCGGCTGAATAATGATATCTCAATCTAAAGAAGAAGAATAATCAAAGGGGAGCTCTAGATACCACCATATATCCACAAACAATAGGAGGGATGCTACTTATCTGTGGGAGGTAAGGATCCCATGCCTATCCTAATGCTAGCGACAATAGCCAAGATACACTTACCACAAAGGGTAAGGATCACAAACTATCTATTATATACTATTCTTCCCACCTCTGATCCTCAAGAGTCGGTGGTAGAAAACCCTACATCCCATAACATGAGTGGGATACCATTTACCATGAATGGAAAGGATAGCATCTAACTAAAGCCAACACCCATTGGCCGGATGGGTGGGAAACAATCCCAACAAGCACAACTTATCGGTAGGATATGAGCTGGGGGTATCCTCTATCAAGACCAAAGAGAGACAATAGGAAGGATGTGACTTACCATGGAAGTTAAGGATCATAGACTATCCTATTGCTTCGACAATAGGCAAGATAAGACTTACCTCGAGGTAAGGATCATGGATCGTCCTATTATCTAGAGTTACCTCAACCCTAGGAGCTCTTCGGCTCAATTAATCTCCCCGTGAGCTCAAAAATAGTGGGGAAGAGCATAGGTAAGTGTCCTCGATCAAATTGTACCCTTTCCCCTGGGAGGTTCACATCCATCATTCCATGTTGCTTCACGACGACCAAGAAATTCCCTTTCTGACAGATCCTTGGTGAGAATGTACTGCTATTTTCTCATCGGTCTTGACATGTTGGAGTCTCACAACTCCAATTTCACAAAAATACACCGTCGAAAGCCTCGATACTCCCTTTGCACCAAATTACTAAGTTTGGACTCGTCATAGAAAATATATTTCCTTGAAAATAAATTCCCACTTGTATTTTTTGAAGTATCACAATCATGTCGAACACATCGCAAAAAAATGGCTTAATTATTGTTTCGGGGGAATTAACACCCTGAGGGTTGGTTGGGATACAACACTCCACGGAAGCGAGGGCGTGCTACTTAGCACGAGAGACTCACACAACCATGCACAGGTCGGAAAAACCAAATAGAGCAGAATGGGGTCATTTACCCGTTCGGGTCCTACGTTTGAGGCGGGTCCACGTGGAGTCCAGACTCCCGAAGCAACCGTCCTTCCTGCAACACGAGAATACAAGAAGAAACCGGCTGACAAAGGACAAGTTGTACGAGCATATATCTGCTCTAAATCGTGGTGAGATTCATATAAAACATTAAATAAATCATAATGAATGCTTGTATGACAAATATTCCTCATTACATAAAAAGCATGCCTAACATGTTTATTTCGGGAACGGACATAAATGACTATGCAGCCATTATAAATAGTACGTACGAAAAGTAATCAAGTAGAGGATCACACGAGTCCTTCCAAGACGCTGTGAGGGCCAGTCGTCCGGATCCGTCCCGGCATGCACTCGCTAAGACTCCTTTCAAGCGGTGCATACGAGATAACATATAAAGGGATGTGTATCTCAAGAAACAAGGGTTTCCTACAATGAGCGGGAAAGTGCGGGAGGCAGGGAATCGGAACTTGGATAGGGAATGCCGACGGTGTAATATCAATAATTTCTCTCCCTTAGGCCGTACACATGAGGGCTTTTTATAGTCCCTCCAAGTAGTTTCGAGCGGTTCAGGACACGATGGCCACGCAGTGAGGATGGTTAGGCCACGAGTAACGCGCCATGAAACCCGGTAGCGAAAGTGGGGTGTATATATTTTTTTAATCATTTTAATGGAATACGCGGAAAATTCTCGGCACGGACTCATGTAGTAGCAACGTGATAAATTAGGGCATAGTCGCGTATGATTTTACCTTTCGTTTTTAAGTGAATTTGTCCAAGTACGGCAGGAATGGGTGCCCAAAAACCATAAACGCAGTCATGGATCATGCTCGAGGCGAGAAATGGTGCTATAACGGATGCTAATATATGAGGTCGGAGAAAGGGGTACATGATGGCCGAAATGTATTGTGCACATAGAAAGAACTTCGCAGGGACAAGAGAGGACTTCACGGTTGTTGCACATGAAAACCAGTAGAAAGAAGCGAGTCAACTCATCTTTGGTAGAGCAGGGCATACACGCTCGATCGATACATCATATGGAAAGTGACTGAATGAGATCCAACATGTATACAAGTATAACTGGTAAGACATTACATGGTGGAATCATGACGAAGTGCTGAATATAAATCTGAGTACGATGCTGAAGTATCCACATATAGAAAGTTGATGAAAAGATGGTACTGTCGGATGTACGATCGAAATAAGTATGGCTGAATCTCCAAGTGCAGGATCATAAGAGGTGGATCCGAGCGGTGCAATCACGCAACTCGACCAACATATAAGCTGTTAACGTCTGTATGGTGAGCACTGTATAAGGGTGGACGACATCTTGGCAGCGGTGCAGAGGACTATCAAAAGTGAAACCGAAACATCTTGATGCGGTAACGAGTCTTCACGCGATCACTACGGCACAAATTCTACACAATGGGAATAAATGGTAGAAGTCGAGCCATGTGAGGAAATGGTTGGATTACGGGCGGTTGATGTATCCCAAAGTTCGCAACGTGAGACCTTGCTGAGTGGTAGCTAATGAGGTGTCGGGGTGCCCGGGTACAATCGACAAGTGCGGATGAGACGGGTTCGAAAGTCGAACACTTGAAAGGAATCTACGAGTCGAGGGCAATGATGGATCTCCACGCTGCTCGATGGCGAAGTGCTACGCCCGCATTGTTGCAAACCCGAGCGCAATGACAAAAAGGGCCTCTGGACACCCGACTCCCGAGCAATGAGTCGGGTTGATGGGAAAAGATGCCAGCTTTGAAAGAAAGGCATTCAAGGACATCGCATGGGTCCGGCAGCGAGGTGTGACCACGCAGTGCAAGATTTGGAGGAGGAAATCGGACGAAGTAGAGTGATGGAACCAAAGGCAGAAGTGCGTTTCCGACGTGCACAAAGGATGAAGCTGACGCACGGAAGAAAGCCCTCTGAACCCAAACACAATAATGAGAGCGACACGGTGAGGAAATCCGCACCGATGGGGACCAGTGGCAAATCAGATGCTTACCGAATCCCAAGTGTGATAATGTGTGCATGACGATCGAAACACGGAAACCACTGGGTCGAAGACCCATGATGATGATCAGGTAATCTTGAAGCACGGTGCCTGTCGACGGTGACAGGCCCAAGAGTGCCGCTCTGGGGTTTGCTCTCGAGCCATGTGTCGTAGTCGATAAGAGACAAACCCTGCGACGAAGTCGGTAGGGGACCTTCTCAAACCGAGCCACGAGCGAGAAGACCAAAACATGCGATGTGATGGGGAACATGACGATTTCGCTCTGAGGCAGGGAAGGTCGGCCCGAATAATGAAAGTCGAGAGGCACCGCGTGAGAATGGCCAACTCGCTAGACTTCCCTTGAACAAAAGCACGACTGCTTGCGGTGAGCGCGAGCAAAGTGACAGCTTGCTACCAAGTGCAGCATGCGGGAGGCAAAACAAACTCTCCATATGATTGGAAGAGATAACGACCGTGAGGAGAAACGGCAGGTAAGAAACATGGTAAAAGGCTGAACCTAGGTCACGAAAACTAGAACCATCCCAAATGAAGGAAATATATATAAGTATATGTGCTTTGTTCGAGGGGCGTACAAAAGGCTGGCTACATCTTTCACACGCATCACGACACGAAGATACATCCCGTTACTGTCTTTTTTGTTATGTTTGATTTTTCGTCTTTCATATAATAAGCACGAAAAAGAGATAAAAGAATGCTGTATGGTACGATGGATAAGAAGCGGTAGTCAAGAAAGCGGATGCACTAGTTCCGATTGGAACAATCCTATGCTCAATGCAAGGTGGCGGCGGCATTCGGTGATACTCGCGAGCATTCACATCCATGGGTACAAAGACTGCCAAGTCGTGATAGCTAAGTGCATGCAATGGTTAACTTATGCGAGAGGAAAGTCCAGGGTCAAGGAGTTGGCTTAAACAGCAGAGCCGAAATGAGCGGCCAAAGGCTAGGATAAACAAGTAGCGATATGCAATGCGGTGACTACAACTTAACGACACGAGGAGCCTCCTGGGGTATAAGCCGAGGAAAAATGATAAGTGATGAAGGAGAAGGAGGTGAGCTTCAACACGAGAGACACGACATGCTGGAGGACATAAAGGGACTCCCGAGGAGCCCTACCTCACGACATGGGCAACAAGTGATAGCGAAGGAACTAACTAGGAAGCCCATGCACGAGGAAGGCTCTACCATCGAGTCATGATTAAAAATATATCGGCTGAGTGAAATGGGTGTGATGGCTCATGACACGATGGGATCGACCTAAGGCTGAGTGATCGGTATGGAGGCTAGTATGCACGTTGCAGCGAGGAGCAAAGTGATCCCTAACCTATATGCCGGTGCAGATCATATTCTTGGTGAGGAAGTTGGAAATGCATGGATCAGAGCGGGAAGAGTCTCCAAAATCGTCCAAAATATGTACCTGAAAACACTACCAAGGCGGGCACTTCCGAGCAAATACGAGTTATACGACGCACAAGGCATGATCGAAAAAAATGAGCACAAGGAATGCTGCCGAAAAATTTTCAATGCTCAGCCATAAATACACAAATTACCTCTCGATTGGTTCATTATTGCATGGCTGATTTGGAAAAGAGCTGCGGGCTCAACTTGTTTCGTCAGAATCGGGAACAACGACGGGCGGAATTCGCGGGCGAAAACTTCGGGTGGGCTCCTTAATCGTCCTGTTAATTGCTGGTGCAATCGTTTGAAGAAAGTCATTAAGTGATTTTTTGCTTAGAAACCCTTGCTAAAAATTCTGCGTAGTACGCTAGCATACTGCAGGGTTTAATGAAGGAAACCCGCGTCTGCCTTGTCGTAGTACGAAAGACCGCCGTATGCGCGCGTAGGCCGTAACTAAAAAAGCGTTTCTAATGCATTTTTGTTAGAAAAATTTCTCGGGATGACCATCTCATGGGAGGAAGAACGTGAGCATAACGCAATGGAGCCAAGAGGTTCATGCGGGACCGCGCGGTATGGTATCCTCACGAGGCCATAGGATTGTTGAAAGTCTTTAAAATGCCCAATATGAAAAGTAACGATTGCGATTGTGATGCTCGTAAGTGCGAGGAACTAGATCGGGATTGCTTCTGTGATTGATCGGGATGCCACTACGCATAGAAGTGGAGGATATATGTTCATCCTTTGGACTCTCCGGAGAGAGACCCGATGAGGTAGACCTTCACGGAAAACCCACGGGAGGGTTAAGCTGTGAAGGAATTACGTCACTTATCTGTGCGTAGATAATTCCAGAAAAGGTTGGAACGCAGATTGATGTGGATATGTCGATTTGCACATCGAATCCTCTTTCTCGCCATCGGTGAGAGTGGCGGGGTACGCCCTCACTACATCGAGGGCGTCCGGGGCGCAAATGAGTATAGTCTGCGGAGTGTTTTGATTCACGTCTGCGATTGGTGCACTGGCACCGCTACGAACATTGAAAGCAACGGTACGACCTCTGTCGCCGAGGTAAAAACTAAACACTTTGGCTATGGTACCATTTTGGCCAACATTCTTCTTTGAGAGGGATTCCCGACTTTCGAGACCGAGTCTAATCTCTGACTGCGCCCGGCGGCCCGCCAGGGACCCGAAAATTTCCCGTTGGGCGAGACATGATGAAGAGGGAAGCGAGGGCGGTGAGGTACCACGCACAGACAACGGACGATGGAGTTCTTCCTATGGTGGGGAGAATAGATCATCGCGGTGGACGACTATCCCTATGCCGGGGTCGGACTTTCCGAGGAGATCCAGGGTCTGACCTGCCACCGGTGCGACTTGTGGGGAGCGGTCGAGTGAGTTTTTGCAAAAATTTTGACTTATATGATTTTTTCGATTTTCAAATATGTATGAAAAATGAAAAACAATCATGTTTTTGGATTGGATTCATAATGACGCGGCAATTAAAGCATGATCATGTTTGGGATGTGGGCAGACCAGGTTAGCGTCTCGAGGGTCTCGGTGCTGACGAGCGCGCGAGTGGCGGGGAGACGAGGCGGATTTCGACGGGGACACTCCGGAGCCATGCGAGAGAAACTTGGAGGGACTGGCGGCAAAACCCTTATGGTGCGCCGTGGAGGACTTGCGTGCGAGTCCCGAAACGTTGGCAAGGGTGCCCGGGAGGCGGGTTAGACGCTATTCCGCGGGTGTAGCCCTTGCGGGTTATGTTACATGGGAACCGAGCTTGTCTGCAGGCGGGATCCTCGGGAGTAGATGAGATTTTTATATGTTAGACTAAGTTTCGACATATTCTTTTTGAGGAAAGTCGAGCGTGATGGGGCATAGGCAAGTTTTGTACGGCATTTATGGATCCAAATTTTTGCAGAGTGCTGACACTCGTTGGTGATATATACGAAGCGATATTTGATGTGATGTGATAAATATATCAAAAATATGATGTCTTTTTGATGATTAAAAAACTTTATTGTATTTGAATGATTAATATGCCCGTCAAAGCTTGACGTTTAGCTAATGAGTGGGTCGGCCAAATTGTACGTGCATCGAGGAATATGGATGAATTTTCAAAGAAATTGAAATGACGCTTTGTAACAGCGCGTCACCTCGAGAACAATGCTTCAATAAAGATGGAGTCTCGTGCAGGTAAATTGTTGTTCAGACGCTGCCACCTCGAGTGGGAGATGCAAGAAAACTACCGTAGGAATCAACTCCCAAAAGATATTGCTCTCGAGAGGTAAGGCAGAATGAGCACTGGGTGCTGTTACGCTACATTATTGGAAGCGAGGACCAATGCGAGACTCTTGATACCATCGGTCGGCCAGGAAGGATAATGAAGCACCCGAGCCGCGGAAGCTAAGTTACGGATGTGTCCCTAGCACCATCGGCTCGGCGAAAACCAAAGCTGACTCATGACTGGCATCCGACACAACTGCCACTGGCAGGATCAAAAACATCACCCATCTGTGTCATCAGAAAAATCGAAAATCAAGCAGTGCTTATGTGCAAAAGCAAAAAAACTACTATATACAAAGCAAAATGCCAGGGCCAAAGCCTAGGCATAATGCTTCTTCAAATAGAGGCCCAGGCGAGCTCACGGCAACTCAGTTACCACTTCGAAAGTCAGGCCAGGTGTACTGGCTCACTGCCCTGTGGACTTTTCTCTGACGAATATGAGAGGCCATGCACATCGACTTAAACTTTCACCTTTGGGCGCCTCTTGCCATTTGAACGTAGACAAAGGCAAGGTCACCTTCAGGAAAAGACCTGACTGACCGCCTTGTACGTCTCATCCATGAACTTTGAGCTCGGTTTCCTTGCTTCGTTCAACGTGGCGGCATCTCGATGCTGCTACATCAAGATGTTCCGGTCAGATGAAAGAAGCCGCTCTTGCCCGAGGCCCAGAAGGTGTCAGGAAGAAGCTCTGTGTATCTAATTTAGAGGGAAAGGAATCTACGCACTCCAATGGAGATCCTCGATTCCACCATGGTGGACTCAGCGAAACGGAGTGAGCAGTTGGAGGTTTTGTGACGTCACGCGTCCGTGCCCAAGTGCGATGTAGCATGATATGTGCGAGTTGGATCTATGTTTATCAATGAGTCGGGTTGAAGAATTGTCTTCAAGGATTTGTTGCTGGCTTCCACTTGCCCAGTGGCTCTGAGGATAATATGGAAATGAATGCTCTTTGCCCGGAAAGCCCAATTTAGGAAACCAACTCGGCCATCGTACTAAATTACCGAAAGTGACATATGTGGTTAGTCGGTGAGCAATCTCTGTAGGTATACCAGCAGGCGATAACTTGGTTGAAGAAGAAAACAGGCCGGGTCTCACCATCGGTCCCAAAAGTAGGCATAGCCTGGAAGCGCACAGTAAAAGTAGTCTACGCTACGATAATGTACTTGTGACCTTTTGCCGCGCGGGTGCACAGTAGTATAATCCATACATACTTTGTAAGGTAGGGTCGAAAGTAACGGCTGGAAAAGCGGAGGTACGGATGAGCGCGCATTTTTCGAGCCTTACACACGACAAGGATGACACTTCTTGGCTGGGTCAATACAATCTTTGAAAAGTCGAGGAGCCCGGAAGTATCCGGCCCACGCAAAAATCTTTGCGTGCGCACGCAGCGGATAGCTGTGACATGACTCCCGCTGTGAGAATCGTGAGCTTGAGCCTCGGCTGTCTTCGAAAGTTCAACGGCGTCTTAGGATTGAATCAACTCCTCGACGGTACAAAGCATCACCAATAATCGAGGATAATTCTTGGCTAGTGCAGCGCGACTTACGACGCTCATCTTTCGAAAAAGAAGAGAGGCTTCGCGTTACGGAGAATACACAATGATATCCCCATACCGAAGGATCTTGTGGAAGGAGGAATTAGAAACAAGTGTTCGATCGGGAAAGGACTCATCATAGATCATCTCCTCTCCACGCAACTCGGAGGTCAAATTCCGCAAAGACTAATGACTTCTTGGATTTGCTTGGAACCATGAACTCTAGATCAAATTCTTGTAAAAATCACAATCCATCTATTATATCTTTCACCAATCACTAGCCTGGCGAGGACGACGGAAATGGGTTGGCGATTTTGCAAAGATCATAAGTTTTTGCGAAGAATAATGTAATGCGGAGTCGGCACTTGCCAGCGACGTGCTGGCTAAGGCTCGCTAAATCTTTCTGTCGGAGGTGTATCGAAGTTCGAGGTCCTACCGAGTCCTCGACTGAGGTAGTAATGCCATGCTCGGCAAGAGCATCATCGCTGAACCGGAGAACACATGCCACGGTAGATTCTGCTGTGTGCAGGACTACTAGAAAATCTCTTGCTTTATAATCGGGTGGACTCGGTGAGAGCGAAGCAGAGGTACATGCTTTTTCAAGGCGTCGTGGGCAGTGAGCGTGGTCGTCCCAAGAAAAGGAACTCCAGCACCTTTCCGCGGGTCATCCCACCTGTCCCTTTGTAATCTCGGCACATGGTCCAGACGATGGACCGCCGAAAGAAAATTCTGAACTTCCTTGGAGACTTTGAAGGGCCGACGGATTGAGAGGCCGGAGGCAAGCGAGAAGTATTGCCTCCCAGCCTTGGAGGGATCTGCCACTTGTCCCTTCCACCTGCAGACGCCAGTAGATCCCAACGACCCAGCGGATGTAACTCGCTTGGCAACTTGCACTTGTTCGGATTCACGTCGAATTTTATAAAAACGACATCTCTCAAATATTTGCCGGAGGCTGACACCGGATGATCCATCCTCTTTCGAGGAAATGAGCGGCTCGGATCGTCTGAAAGTATACCTCGATAATCTTCTTGATGTGGTGGAAGGCGTAAGACATGGCCGTGAAAGAGCGTAGCGCAGCATTTTCTTTAAGGCCACAAAGGCATTTTCTTATGTGCAAACGTACCCCGAGACAAATAAGTACGGTCTTATGTTGATCTTTACGGACGGATAGTAATTTGATTATAACCGGAGAAAAATACGTGTGAAGGAGGAAAAATTTGATTCTTACGGCACACTCAGTCAAATAATTTGATTGATAAACGGTGTGGGGTAATTGTGCTTTAGGACACTGCCTGTATTTGAGTCTCTAAAATCGATGCATTCTCGCGCAATTGTTCCTTCGCTTTTTTATCTTACCGGAATGGGGTTTGGAAACCCATTCGGTCGAGAGCGCGGGAAAATGAATCACTGCCTTAAGCGGCTTTTCGACTGTCGGCTTTGATAGGCTGGCGCCTTCCTAGGATTAACCGGGAGGACAGAGAGTTTTGCGCCGGCTTAGCGTTTTCACTACGTCTAACGGTCTCATCTGTGCGGAGCGATGAGATGGGTCTACATGCCAGGGCATTTCCTCCTCAAGACCAAGCAAAAACATCCCTATACTCTTTGAAGAGCTTGGTATAGATTTGAATCTCTTCACGGGAACGACTCGGCTCCAATGAAGACATGCTCGATAATGTTGGGATCCTGGAAATGTTCACTTAGGGATAGTAGGAGAGATCATGACCATGTTCCCTTCGGCATCAGCTTTGTCTTTGGTAGCTATTGTAAGGGCTCCGCGGGTGAACAAGTCCAGAGGCGAGGACTTGGGAAAGGCTTGCTCGACGCTCAAGTCGGTGGAGAGTGAGGCCGGTGATGCAAATCATCCCATGAGTCTATCTGCACTTTCGTCTACTGCTTCCCGGGGATGGCCTCTTCGATGGATGGTGGTACTCTGAGACAATCACGGGTAGAAGAGGAAAAGTGGCAGTCCAAGCGGGAGCCACATCCTGCCATCACTCTTGGGTGAAAGAGGAGGCTAGGATCGGATGCCAACGAGTGTCAACAGCCATAGTGATCCTGCAATCTCAATGCGCTGCAGAAATCGGGAATGACATTCCACCCACTTGCCCTTCCTCCAATGTGGCGGTTGGGGAAGGTAAGGTCCAAGGAAAGTCCCAGAAAAATAATGAGTTCGAAAGAACTCTCTCCGAAGAGACCTGGAGGATGAAATAGCATTAATGAGACACCTTAGGAGGGAGGAAGATCAAAAGAACCCATGGGGAAAGGACACATTCCAACTCCCTAGATTCTCCAACAGGGCGCCGCGGTATTGTCCAGCTTGGGAGCGGATGAGTCGGAAAGGCGCATCCGGGTCTACGGGAGGACGGTCCGGTTGATCCCACAACAACGATCCTCCCTTAGGCAGAAACATACAATTCGAAATAGTGAGGATGCGAGTAGCATCACATCTCATAAATCCGGTTCTACCTCAACGAGAAGGTTTGTGGTCCAAAGTTGCATCCACTACACCTCAACCTCTGTGTCATGGTTTCACACACACGAGGATGGGCAAAAGCGGGGACAACTACTCGCGAAGTGCTGTGAGAATGACCATCGAATGCGATAGAAACGAGTGCTGAGATGAACACTGGCTTTGGGAGAGTCTACGTAATGTCTTCCAACATGCAAGAAGACATCACACCAAGTGAGAAGCACCCTCGTCAACAACCGTTCGAAAGAGTGGCTTGGTCTTTCGATACTGACGTATGTCGTAAGTACCATGTGATGAGGAAAGTCTCTTCTTAAAATTGGTCATGTCGAAAAATGATCCGAGGTGCCGGATCATGCAACCCCAATGGCCGGCGAGCAAAAGCAGCACCGGCCCAGGCTCGAATAAGGCGAGTACCTCTAAGGCGACATAGCGCAGATGTGCGACGGCCTTCTACAATCGAGTAGTTACGGGCAGCCTCGCGTTCGGATGATCGTTGACGGCTTAGAAGATGCTTTTGGGAGATAAAGAGGCATAGACTCAACGGTTGGCTTCGTGATGTCGGCCGGCTCGGTAGCATCGGGAACTTCCTTGGCTTTCCGAATTCCTCCCCGCCACTGATCACCGGGATCTCGTAGCAACATCCACGTGAGCCACTCATCGTCAAAGATGTTCGACTGGAATTTCCCTTCACGGGCACCTCCGGAGGAAGCCCCAAGATTTTGGTTCGCGCCAACAATTGGTTGCGCCGGCCTTGAAAAAGGGAGAGAGAAAGGAGGAAAGTTTGTGAGCACGGCCTTTGAAGACTAGAAGAACCTGTGCAGGATAACGCGGCCATTGAGCTGTCTGAATTTTCGGAGCAAGGTGTGTCGAGATGGTCTCCCGGCACAAAGCTTGCACGGAAAGCTTCACTTTCTTTTTCTCCTTTTGACCCTCACCTTCACGCTCGTTGGTTTTATTTGCATTGCCCTTCGGCCTGCCCTTATTCTGCATTGTTACGTTCCCTTCTTCTTCCCATCGGATTGGTGATTTCCTTTGGGATCGAGCTTGGACGACATTTATGGACAAGGGCGGGAAGGTGATGAATACGACGAGGCACGAGCGACCGGAAGGAGCGGTTACTAAAGATTCAATTGCGCAATTGAGAAACGCTGCATTTTTGCACTACTATTGACGGGTCGACAGAGAGCCCGTCACCATGCGGACCGGAGTTTGGGTTTCGATAAATCCAATTTGGAGCGAGGAGCATTGGGTAAATACTTATAAAGCATCCAGGACTAAGAATAGATCAATTCTAGCTACTTTTGGGCCCTAAAGATGGCTGCTCGCGAGAAAAATACCGAGATAGGGATACATATTTTGAAATATCATTGCGGAGAGATTCCAAAAACTACACTAGAAGGAACTCACCTGGAATATGGGCTTTGATATTACTCTTCCATGCCTACCGCCATTCACGAGATAGTGATCGAGGAAACGTGCAGTTGCCTCATCACTGCTTAAAATTAGCCGAGTTCGGTCCCGACCTCATGTCGGCGAGGCAAGCTGAAAATGGTTAAGAAATGTGACGACGAGTTCTCTCAAATGTTGGCGAAAACTACCCCGATGAGGCTCTATATACCATTTGGCAGCATTCCCCGGTTAGGGTGCGTTGAAATATTCTCAACCTAATCGAATCATCGTTGAGTTCGATGAGCTTCATGCAGTGGAAAGTGGTGATGTGGTGCATGCGGATCTTCTCCATTCTTACCGCTGAAACTTTGGAATGTCCGAAAGGAAGTTTGGTTGGGGACCGGAGGCGACGGACTATAACGAATCGGGTCATTAGTTAACTTCGACAAGTCTAGCAAGTTTTAACGTTGCCGAAAGTGGTAATCGAGGCGGAGCTTAAGAATTCCATCCTTGATGGGATGGACTTTCGCATTCTAAAAAGAATAGCACTGGATTTGATGGGGGACGGGGAGCTGCCGAGAAAGGGACTCGCCGAAAAATGGAGAAGACCTCCTCCCCCACGCCGAGTTACCAAAACCCGAGACTAAGTTCGACGAAGTCATTGACTGAAAGAGGAAAGCTGACAATGGTTGCATGCATTGAACGAGCGAGAAAAGGCAAGTGATACGCTCGATGAAGGGAAAGAAGCATTCAGCCAGTGATTGGCCGCGAAAGAAGCGGATTCCACGGCCGGCGGCGTTGCATGGCACGGATTCCGTACTGCTATGGTAGTCGATCTTTGCCCAGGACCAAGGGTTGAAACTCGCGGGGTGCCGGGCGTGCAGACGACCTAAGAAGGATTGGAGCGGGAATATGCTACGGGTCCCGAAGGAGGCTCTCTGAAAGCGAGATGCGATCCACTAGCCGCTGTTCGAACATGGGCGTAGATCATTGCGGAAACGGGAAAAGGAGAGGGATTTACACTGTTGGACATCACTGAGCGCGAAGGGACCGAATGAGAAGCATATGCTTGGGTGAACCCGAGGAGCCAAACATAGCGGTGCTAGAAGCGATCGAAGATGAAGCTGACAGTGCACACACTGCCCTCGACGCGTGCGGATACTGTGTAGCACTCCACCGAGTAGAAGCCGCGTTTCCCGGTCGTGGCCCGCCGAAAGGGTAAGAATGATATGGAGGGAATCCGGCGGTCTCTCGGGACCTGGGTCCAGGTGTGCTTAATAACAAACGGATGATCGGGAGGGAAGAGGAGATGGACCGCCAGCCGGGAGGCTCGGGTATGTCTTCCTATGCTGAAAATATTCTTCACGAGGAAACAAAACTCGCCGAGGTGAGCGGAACGCTCTCTCGGAACCAGCACGGAATCGACGATGAAACCTTCGGACCTTGGTGGAGGGTCTCTCTCTCACGGCGTACGGATTCACGACGATGACCACCTTCTAAAGTAGCTCCTACGCCTTCTCGAAGAAGGCTACGCACGCATCGGGAGATAACCCGGATTCTCCTCGAGCGTACGAGGAGCACGCCGATCAGCCACTTTTGTGGATTTGCTTCCTGTAGACTCAAAAAAGTGAAAAGCTGAGCAAGGCCCACAAGGCAAAGAGCATTCTCTAAAATAAAAATCACGAAGAGAAACGACAAGCAAACAACCTCCAAGTGTTCCGCTCACGGGTGATGAGACAGTTTCACCAAAATACGAAAGCAAAGCCTGGGACGCCGAAGACGAGTGCGGGATGATTGCCCGGAAAAACTAGCGAAGGTATCGAGACGCAGTCCCGCCGACCTCCTAACGACGGCCTTTGCCGGCTCACGGCCGCTTTCGCTTCGCAGGGGCACCCCCGGAGGTGCTGCTGTCGAAATGCGACGCGACGTGCCTCGGTGCACGGGTATTCCCCCGCGGTCCTTTGTGTGTGGAACCACAAGGCAACGGCAAATATGGACACGCAATCCGTGTCGAGGACTTTGGGCGGAACGGTCTTGAGGTCGATTCGGCCTATTCGGAGGGGGTATCCCTCTTCTCAGCCTTCACTTCCCCTCGCTTGGCTCTCGGGATGAGAACTTTCCCCGATCCACCTCACGGAGTTTGGATTTCGCTCAATTAATCAGCTTCTGTGTTTGTTTGAGCTTGACCTTGGAGGAGTTAACTCTCCACTCACCTATTCCAAGGCCCTACAACCTAGCTAGTTGGTGATTGACACTTAGTAAAACTTGCTAGTTGACCAGTAGGGTCCATTCTGTCTTTAGTAAGCAGTTTGTTATGTTAGAGTCAACGAGGATGTGGAGATGAGACGATGGTGTTTTGACGCAAAAAGAAATTAATAAAAGCTTAACTACATGCACATGCGGTTCTTTGTCTTTCGATGAAAAGTAATCTCTATACGAGGTTCTACGAGACTAAAGAATTGTATTTTTCTTTTCGAGATTGCAAACTCACCCTCACAAAAACTAAGAAGCTAACTAAATGATTCAATGCACCTAATGCAAAGTCACTACGAAGCATGTGAAATCCTGAGATGCACAAAATCCTCTTAAAAACAAAGTGAAAATTTCAAAAAGCTCCTTTCGAGTTTTAACTCATCTTTTGTTGTCCGAGAAGCCAATTCTTGAAAACAAGAGACTCTTAATATAAGACACCAAAAACACTTCACCAACAAGAAGAGAGAAATCAAATGACAACTCCTCCTCCAAAATCAAAGCCGAAAACTAGAAGCAAGAAACTTCACAAAAGCTCCAAAAGATATGGCAAAACGAAAATGAAAATGCAACAGCAAAAACAAAAACAAGAAACAATGTTTTTGAGTTTTTGAAATGCAAAATACAGCAAAACAAATGTTTTGGAGCTTTCTGGTTTTATAAAGCAAGAGCTCAAAGACCAAGCACAAACTATCAAAATATCCAAGCCAAACGAGACCGACTTTCAAGCACAAAGCTTCAACGTGCTCCCAAACCTTAGCAAGGCTAACTCGACGTAGCAAGACCAATAAGAGCAACGGAAGACCAAAAACTCGGCCAATCAACCTAGACAAATAGTGCCAAACTCGGCACATGACTAAAAAGACTCCAAAGAAAGCAAGAAAAAGTTCTTCGAAGAATTGCAAGCAAAACCTAGCGTGGAACTCAAAGAAAACCAATCGAAAAGCAGAAGCAAAAATCACAATGCAAAGCACAACACAAAGACGAGGGCGCAGAGTCGGTGAGCAGAAGCTCTGCGGTCGGTAAAGCGGAACGAGTCAGAAGTGCTCGGAAAGCGATCTTGGAACTCCAATCCCGAAGTGCACGGCCACCAAAAACAAAACTTTTTGCCAAAAGACTAGTTTCCACTCCAAACGAAAGGAGAGAAAAGACATGAAACCACTGCCTTCACACTCCGGTAAGTACGGAGACTCGCAGAACCACGAGGCCTCCACCGGCCCGGAAAAGGACCAAAAACTCCGAGAATCCTAAAAATTCAAAAAATGCGCCTGGGTATACGCGGCTTCCACGATTTCGTGACAACGGCGTGTATACGCGTACTGTTATAAGGGGAAACCCGCGTATGCGTGGTTTTCCTTCGAGAGAAAAAAATCGCTGTGTACGCGCGTGTGTGCGTAAAAAGAAAGAAGCGTGTGCAAAGGTAAATAATAGAGACAAAGAGAACAAGTACTGGAAAAGACACCAAGACTTCGGAGGCGAAAGCTGCGAGAAAACAAAGGCGGACGCAAATGACGAGATAAAAGCTGATGAGCAGCCTGCAAACCGGTGGAAACAACGACGGGAGAAATCACGAAGATATGATCATGTTGGTCGCCGATTACTGCGGAAGTAACGCCCTAAAAAGGTTGGTTGAAGTCTGACAACCTCCACGAGCGAGCGGCGTGCTACTGACGGAGACTCACACTGACCATGCCGTGCAGGAAAAAACCAAATAGAGCGAATGAGAAGATTTGCCGTTGATCCTACGTTTGAAGTAGATCCACGTGGGTCCAAACTTTCCCGGCAACCGTGCTGTCCTCTTTAACTCTGAAATGCAAGAAGAAACCAGCACAAAGGACAAGTTGTACTGACATATAATCTACTCTAAATGTTAGTGAGACTCCCTGTCACATTAAATAAATCATAATGAATGCTTGTCTGTACAAATATTCTCACGCTTATAGCACTAACATGTTTATTTCGAGGTGACTATGATAGCACGGCCAGTATAAATAGTACATACAAAAGTAATCAAGTGGAGAGATCGCACGATCCTTCCAAGGCCGTCGCCATGGAACCGTCGTGCGGATCCATCCGGCCCTGTGCCTCGTTAAGACTCCTTCCAAAAGTCGGGTGCATACGAGATAACATATAAAGGGATGTGTATCTCAAGGAAACAAGGGGTTTCCTACAATGAGCTGGGAAAGTCCGGGAGGCTCGAATCGGAGACTTGGTTAGGGGAATACCAACGGTATAATATCGATAATTCTCTCCCCTTGGGCCATACACATGAGGGGATTTTTATGGTCACTCCAAGTGGTTCTCGACGGTGGAAAGCGAGGTTGGCCACGGTGCGTGGTTGAACTGACCGAGGTAACCATCGACCCGGTAGGAAATTAGGGATTTTGTATATATATATCATGATCATTTTAATGGAATACGCGGAAAAGTCTGGGCGTTTGGACTCGCGTGCTCACACGTACAGAAATCACGGGCATAGTCGCGTATGATTTTACTGCTCGTTTTTAAGTGAATTTGTCCAAGCTGTAGGAATGGGTGCCCAAAAACGTAAAGCAGTCATGAATCATGTCAGGGTGGAGAAATGATGCTATAACAATTATACTAGCTTATGCTAGCATTAACATTTTCTACCATAATCGTATAAGAATCAATATACTTGAACATACATGGTGGATCCCAAGCCACAAATAAATGCTTTAACAAAAATATTTTCTTATCCAAACGAATGTATCCATCAAATTTATGGAACGTGTCTCAATCCCATAACCAATATTTTTCCTCTGAGATATTTCAACACATTTTTCAATAAGAAATCCAATATACATGTATAGGTTATATCTAGCTTAGAGTACATAAAACAAGTATCCATTATATTTTCTCGCTCATCGTAGAATTCAACGAAATATGTATATGGAGAGGAGACTTTCTCTCAACTACTTTAGCATAATCCATTATTCCAAGTATGCTTCCTTTAAAAAGGAAGTTCTCATCATCTCTTTGTTGCACTTCTAATCTCAAACATTTGATCACCAGGTTTTGGAGGTCAGCTCCCTTTCAAATTGAATACTAAGATGGTTTTATTTTGTCATAAATAAGTTTTTAGCATGCAAAATAAAATATCAAAGACATACTCTACAAACATAAAGAGGTTGGTGTATCGCATCGGATGGTCATCGATCCAAGTATAACAATACCATAGGGCTTTCTCGAGTCCATATGGGACATTCCTTGCAACTGTAATTATGAATCTAATCTTATGTGCCTTATAGCCTTGAGGGTGGATCCAAGTATGCTTCTTCTTTAAGTACATCATGGAGAAACCATAAGTACAAATAATAGGTCTTGGAATCACATCATAAGTACTGCTCCTCTGCGAGAATATATTCCTGTATTAATATTGTAAAATAAATTGACACTACAACATCTCTCGTCATCAAGAATGATCCTTGCATGAAGGGCATATTTCTCTATCTCATCGACACTATCTGCATTCATTAATACATACAACTCCTTCATTTTCTTGTATCAAGTTACTCTTCATGTACCAACATCCTCTTCTTGCACTAGCTTCCTCTTTATCCATAACTTTCGCATTTATGATCCTCAAGTAGGATCTTATTATCATGTCTTCATCTGAAGTTAGATGTATTCAAATACTCAAGTATTCATGCGAGGGAAGGATAAGAAATAAACTAAAACAATAAATCTAAACAAGAAAAATGTCATAAATAAAGAACATAAGACTAGAAGTTACTTATATTTAATGAGGATTAAAGTAAATGGTCAACTTCCTCTTGATCCAACCTCCAAGAGTCACTATTTTCCATCAATCGTATGTCAATGTTACCTCCATAAAGAAAATACAATCTTTAGAGCATCAATTGTATCACATTAATCACGACGTACCACGTGTATTCAACTGTATATCACAGCATGTAGCAATCAAATAAGAGACATATCAACTAAGCACATTAAATATTCTCAATCGTCTTCATCGACATTTAGGCCCGCATTGTCAATAAGATGATTATTGCAACATATAATTTCCTATAGGGAGACTAGCCCTTTTAGGGTTACATTAAATCTCTACAAGTCTTTGGAAAAACTTCTCATTGATCATGTTGGGTTTCAAGACTATAGAACTCAATCCTTTATCATATCTAGGTCTTCTTACAAACTACACTCTAAGGGTTTCTTCCAAACCTTAATCTCATGTTATCCACCAAACCATAATTTATCTTGCTAGAGTAAGGTTTCCTAGGGTTTCCTTCAAAACCTAGCATTATTTTTAGTCTCCAACATCTTACATTCTACTTGATCAATTGGTGTCTTCGCACGATTGATATTAATATACTTTTATTTAGCCCCAACTCTAATACAATGTTAATTTTTATTAGGGCTATATTTTTCTTTGTTGAAAGGTAATAGCATTTTAAATTTATTCAACATTTACGCATCACATTCATACCTATAACATCTTAACATAATTATCAATTATGTATAAAGAAAAAATAATGCAATGAAACAATAAGAAAACAACAAAGAAAAGCATGCACAAATGAGAGACACTATGATTTGGGTCGAGAGACGGGGAAAAAGCCCCACAAGGGGAAAAAACCCATCCAAATTCTTCTTCTTCTATTATATGTCCATCAAATTTTCATTTGAGATACAAATTACAATGAGATACACTAAAAATCCTAGGGCTATCCTACAAATGCGTTCGAAAACTATGTTTATGAACGAACATCCATTAATCCAAGAAAGCGCTTCTATTATATCACTATTGCAAGAAATAATCACTGAGCAAGAGAATAGGTTAGTGTCACAACTAACAATATATGTCATGATACATACTATCATCATAAGATCATGATCACGAGTGCATCGTACTCAAATGTAAAAGGTTTTATACATATGGTTGTTGTCTAATTCTATAAAGCTCACAGTTATAACTATCAAGGTTGGAGTCTTCCCAAATCAAACAAAATGTATTCCAACCAATGTTCGTAAATTAAAGTCATATTCCAAGACTATGTCTTACTATGAAAGTCACTATTATATATATTATTTTTGCATGAACCACTATGAAATTCCAAGGAAAAGAATATATTGTCATCATAGAGCTACTATGATACTATTGTAGAGATACCATACTCTACCACTATAGAACTTTCCACAATATACCATTGTTGAAATACCACTATAGAAATACCACAATAAATTGTTGTATAATTATCACAATAAGCCTTTGCAATAACTATTATGTTACCTCACTAAAGAATTCAATATGAAATTTCTGAGATGCGGATGCTTGAAGGGTCGGATGGGACGCGGATCCACTGGCGCTCCCAAAGAGGAGCTCGCATGGGAAAGCCATATGGCTCTGTGCACGTTTATGAATGCGATTGCTACGCCCGACTTGCCGACGGTTAATTACCTTCGATCGGCTCCTCTTTGCATTTGATTATGGCGGTGCCCTTCGTTATGGAGCACATTCGGGACGAGTTCGGATAGTAATGTTCGTTCAGGAGTGGTTTCTCCGTCTCCTCTGACGCGATTGTTCTCCGGAGGTCTGCGAGATGCCGAGTGTGAGGATGAATATGCGGCGTGACACGGCTTTACGCTGCCTACGCCGGGCCTCTTCCTAGGGTTTCATTTTTCCCACGGTCTCTGCAGGCGTCAATCACTCTTAACGGTAGTACTTGCTGGTCGGCGGGGAGGTCTCGATCCTCTTCTGACTCAATTTTTCTAATTTCGGCGGAGGCCGCGTCTTTTGCCTGTCTCGCTAGCACCACGTCCTCCCTACTTTGCCACTTTGAGTCCTCTTTGCTTGGTCCCTGTCACCATGCCTCGTCACCGCGGGGGATGCGGTGCCGACGAGGTCTCGGTCGAGGTCTTGTCAATCATCGCCGCCTACTCTCGGTCTGTCGCTCGGGCTCCTCTGCGCGGACGAGAACACGTTCCAAAACTCAAGCGTCACGTGGAGACGGAGAGGAAGAGGACGTGGCCGGATCCGAGAATCTCACCGATGCGTGCTCCGCTTCCCCTCCCAGCAGCTCCCTGTTCCTCCGACCTCTCACTGGCCTTGCTTGTCCCTCCATTCGACGAAACATACCCGGCGAGGCTGCTCGGGTTCGACCACTCTTTCCGAGCGGTTCATTTCTCCTTTGCCTACAATACTACGACGACTCTCCTTGAAGAGATCACTAATCCTGTCGCGACCTGCGTCACTCCCTTTTCCCCCCTGCTGGTCTCGGGCCACCACTGCGGTGATGGCACCGGCTGCTTCCACCCCTTCCTGCGAGAGCAGGGCAAAAGCGAGGGAGGGTGAGGCTCGTGCTTTGGCATGGAGGACGCTCTCCAATGTGGGGAGGGTTGCCGTGACAATGCCTTTTGGATTGCGGAGATTGTCGAGGAACCTCCTTCTCCGACTCATGAATAGCCTGCTTGTATCACTCATCGAGGATTTTTAATAGCTTCAATTGTTGGCCAAAGGAATTTTGTGCTATCTCGCCTCCCCAGCTCGTGTGAAAAGGCGGCTTTTGGACCCGGTGCTTGTTTCTTGTGTTTGTTTCGCGTGTGCCTTTCGAACTCCAGACCGGTTTCCCTCTCAAAGAGGGCGGTCCCGGACTTTCGCTGGTTAAAAGAGGTGGTTTCCCATTCGCGGTCTCGGACTCTACGTAGACCAAGCTTGTTCATCTAAGACGCGGTGAATGAGCTCTCACGGTGTGCCTGTGGCGGTTGTGTACCCGGTAACACATACGTAATAGAAGATTAGTCATGCTCAGAGAGAGATTCAAAACATATGACATAAAGAACGATGCATATAATGTCGAAGTACACATGATGTAGATGTGGAAATCCATATTCCGAGCCATAGTAAACAAATTTACCAAGTCAAACGAGTAAATATTACCTGAAAAACAAGAACTCTGGCACAAAACCCTAAAAAAAACATAAAAGACAAAATAAATACGAAAAGTGTCTTACGAGTAACTCTAAATCTATTGATGTGTAACATAATAATACAAAAAAACTCCACCCTGCCTCAGTTGAGAAATCACGAGAGCGAGGGCCTCAATAGTCATGAAAACCAAGTTTGGACTTTCGCCCACGGGAGGGAGAAACCGGTCCCGCGGAGGTTAAGTCTTTCCGCCCTCATGAGAAGCGGGAAACTGAGACAAATAGTTTAAAAAGACAAGTAAAAAGAGTAGTCCACTCTTCCGACGAGAGGGATATTAAGCATACTAGCCTAGAAAGCACGGAATTTGTGGGATCGAAAATCCGACGAAGGTCATCCGAGCTACTAGTCATTGGATGGAGGTTGGAAGCTCCTCCAGAAATTCTGCATCTATGCTCATCTGCTTCCTCCATCATCGCTAGTGGGAACCGCGATGTCTTTGCCTTTATCATCCTTCACCTGAACCTACATTATAGCATCACGGCGATTTTGCTTTGCCCGAGGATTCCTTGGCTCACAAGCGTGGGAGCGGGAGCAGAAAGGGGCCGGGGATGACGACGGAGGGACCGTGGGGACATCAGCGAGGGGGTGCGGGGTAGGTTGTCTCCTCAGGGATAGTGAGCGTGATGTGGCGATAATGATTGGTTTATCCAACGAGCAATCGAAACGGAAACTCTGACACACCGGGAGGGACGACGAAGGGGACGAGGGCGTGACGGAGAGGGGACCACAGAGGCGACGAGGTGGAGAGCCGAGGCACGGGAGGGTGCACGAGGAGGCATGGGAGAAGGCACATGGGGAGGAGAGAGAGTTTGGGAAGGGTGAGAATGTTCATCAAAATGAAGTTTGCCCCTGGCTAGTGCTTTCGAGAATGTGGTCGTGGGAGAGGTCCTCGGGAGGATGAATCAGAGCTGGGGAGGACCGAGAATGGATGCGCGCCACGTTGCTCCTGCGTCGACATCGCATCCTGCAGCGCAGCTTCAGGCATGGTGACTAAAGAAAGAGCTCCCCAACGTCGTTTTGTGGGACGGATGGAGGAGATGCGGCACGGAGGAGCTGGGGAGGCGACGAGGTCGAGTAACAAAATGCCCTTTGCGTGAAAAAATGGCACTCTGGGATGGTTTCCAAGCAACGAGATAAGCATGCAACGCCCTACTAGATGCGTTTGAGCACTTGGCTAGCACGAGCTAGTCGGGCAAGAACTTCTTCGTAGAACAATGGATCGCGGAGCACGAGCGCACTCACCATACGAATATCAAACTCAAAAATCAAATTCCATAATGAACCGAGGAGGAGGTGCACGTGGCGCGGCGGTTCGAGAGAAGGGTCTTAATGGGAGCACGAGGGTGGTGAGATTAATGACAACATTAATGCCCCACAGCCAGGGAGTCCACATGGCCACCCCACGCCATCGCCCTTGGGATGCGGCTTGGGACGGGCGTCCCATCATGCTCGAGTGTCATCCGCATCCAGGAGCTAAAGGTATCATTATGCACTGAGTACGCATTCACCTGTAGTTTGGAATTTTCATGGATAATCGTTGAGAGGACCATGATTGAGTGTCATCTGCTCAGCTCCCAGATTGGTCGAGAAACTCGCAACCTTGTTTCCCATCCACGCAGTGCGAGTGAAAGAAACAACATTGTTGATCTTGAGCCATGCTTCCGAAGTTCTAGCTCAGCAGTTAATCGCCATTTGGTGGTGGCCTTAGCAGGATGAGGATCCCGAGAGCTAGTTGATTAGCCATGTTGATGAGCACCTATGAGGTCTCCTTCGACAACGATTGGGAAGAAGTTGTTTCTCTGAGCTAAGAAGACCTTGCCATGGGCCTTCTAACTCCGCGAGTTGTTGGTGTCCCAAACAAGAGAAACCGAAGTAGATTACTAGAGTAGCGCCTTTGGAGTCTCTCGAAGATACCATCAAATCCGGCTTTGGGATTTCCATAGATGCCCCATCGAAATTTAGTTTGACTACTCCTGTTGAGGTGGAGACCATACGATCGGGGGATCCTCTCGTGTATTCCTTCACGAGGTAGATGGGGGTTGGGTTGATTTTGAGTTGCAGTTCTCCCGGATGGAAATTTCTGTGGCTTTGTGGGGGATGTCCTCTTCCTTCCGGCTATGAAGAGCAGGGGACTCTTGAAGATTATTGGCTAGAAGGTGCTCCAAAGTGTCTCTAGAGGCATAGTTTGGTTTCCCGAGATACTCTTTTGTTCCTTTTCTTTCCAAAGGCGACCAAAAGAGGCAGGCCGAGGGATAAGTTTCCAAAGAGCATTGAGAAGAGCAACAGATAGGAAGCATGGGCCGATTGCGGATAGTCATTGGTTAGATCTCCTACGGGCTTGCTCTTTTCGGTGGCAAAGACTAATTTTCTCCCCATAGTGTGTTTGCCGGTACATGAGAGATCATGAGATGCGACATCGTTTTTGTTGCTTTGGTTGCAATTGGGGCAACAGCATGATGGCCCAATGAAGCCTTTTAATCAAATTGTCCCAAGTAGAGTATTCTCTTGTGGCGAGAAGCCAAAGGAATGTTGAGACTTTGGGCCAAGTGCTCGGGAGCCCGGACGCGTTGCCAGAGTGAATCGGAAGGATTGGTAGAAGCTAGCTTCAAAGTATGAGCTTCTTTGGTAGAGAACTATTCCCTTGATGTATAGCCCCATCTAAGAATATCCAGGATCTTATCGACCATATGATCTTTCTTTCTGTAACTCCTAGCTAAAGGGCTTCCACATATCTTCTATACTTGGGGGGCGATAAGAGCGGATCGCTTCCATTGCACGAACTCGTCGTTATTTTCCATGAGCGATGTTGATTTACCTTGTCTTTCAGGCTTAGTGGTTGTGTTTTCCATGTTGAGTTGATTGAGAATATAGGTTATCTTTGCTACTGCCATGATTCCATCCAGAATGCGGTTGAGCCTTCCGTTCAGAATTGCGACTATGTTGTTGAATCAGAGAACCCTATGTTATTTGGTGGTTGTCCATATTAGAGATCCAAGAATCTCTACGGAGAGATCGAATAAATTCTTCTGAAGTCTGTTGTTAACATATTTCGTTGTCATGAGTACGTGCCCAAGGCGTGCTTGGATTAGAAATCCATTTCCACTGAATTTTAGCTCCCATGACTTTGTTTCTTTGAGTTGGATCCACTAAGACCAAGTCCTCAGGCTTCTTTAGGAGTGCACATTGTGCTCCGGGTTTACTAGGCCATTTCCATTCGGCTACAAAGATCACGGAATTTTCATTGCAGAGGATTTTATTTTCTTGATAACCCATTTCGGTGTTGCAGGACCGAGGGTAAGGAGACGTGGATTGTAGGACTACCTTAATAGAATGAGCTAGCTAGCCAAGTTGAGAGCTTTGAAGGTCCAAGAGAAGAAGCGAGCTACTAGCTCTTTCAAGGAGAATTTTCTAGGAAGAATGCTTGATAGTAGTATCTAAGGGGGCTCAAAAAGGTATGTGGCGGGGAAAGGGTGTTACGAGGTCAAAAATACCTCCTCATCTGACTCGAGAGGAAGACAAATATGGAAGGAGTACAAGACCTAAGATTAAACCTATTTTCGCCGAGGGATAACGCTGTACTGCAACAACACAAAGAGTGTTATAGACGCGACTAATCGGTGGACTGGGCCACGTTGGTAGCTGAGTGCAACTAATCGTGACACATTGGAGAAGCATTACCGTGTTTTAAGTTTGAATCGGGAAAAGCCCGCGGAGAATGATTTGAATCCTCCAGCTTTCCCTCACGATGCGTCGGTCACAAAAGCTGTGAGAGCATGGGTTGCATTAGCGTGGCAGTCATTGCTATAGCAAGAGCCGAACTCGAACTAGAGGAAAAAATCATGCAGAAGATTAAAGAAACATCTGAGTCCATTCCAAAGCTGAGTGGAAAGGAAAGGCAACCAATGGCTTTCTCCCTCTCCTATAAGAAAGGAGGCGAGGCATCTTAATTGGAGAGTCGAGAAAGGACTGCTAGCAGGTTTTGGCACATACTTATGTGGAATAAGAGAATAGTGTTATATTGTGAAGGCGAGAGTCAAAGAGGTTCCTAGAGAGCTTGTTGGCTTGGACTTCTTCACTTGAGAGATAAAAGAGATTGAAGGAGCGTGAGGAGGGCTTGGTACAAGCGGAAGTGGTTGTAATCATACTCTTCTTTCAAATCAATAGAACTATGTTCATTTTTGTCCATTCATTGCTTAATATTGTCATTCTTCGTGAGCGTGTATGACATACGTGATATGAGATGGATTGGATCTTCCTTGAAAGATTGTGTTCTTTCATATATTGACTTGATTGATAGGATATGTGTGTGTGTTAGAAATTACACATGGGTGCTTTGACTAATTGCGGGACTAAGATTTGGAGCGGCGAAGAGAAGGACTCTTGTTTCGGCGCCTAGCGCTCCCCAAGGGACTCCAAGATTGTCAAAGAGAAGGTAATTGTCTCCTAGTATTCCATTCGTTATGAAAAGTTAATATGAACATACTCATGCCATTTTTGTGAGGCAGCCCATGACTCATCCTCTTTTGTCTGCTCACAAGACGCGAGAAAGCCCAAGGAGGGGATATCTTCAGATAAACCAACTAAGCAGGTTTCACCTAGCAGCGAGAGTGTGGCGACTCACGTGGGGAGTTTCATGGTCTGGGGCTATTTCCTTTCTCTTCTCTTAAGCTCCTCTATTCGCAGAGACCCTTCGAGCCATTTTTAGGTGCCAGGTGAGACCATATCAACTGTTCATGAAGTTTAATCTCATTCTGTTTTGACTTCAAGCGAGAAGCACTTTGCAGCCATTGCGTACCTCTCTTGTGGGTTGTCCGGTGCATTATAATCTTTGTCTTTGGTTAAATACAATGCGTTGATACATTGTGCTGCTCTCTGAAGACAGTGTTACTCAACCTTGAAACCTTGTTTGTCCACTAGCTGTGATGGTGTTTTAGTTGGGAAGTTTTGCTGCCCATCGGTACCTACTTGTTGAATCCCTATGCTTGTCTACTACGTGGCATTTCTCTTCGTTTCTCTTGTTTTGAAAATTCGAGTGTCCAAAGCATTTTAATTTTTAAGAGAGTATTATTATTATTATTTTTACGTCATAGCAGTGAGTTCTCTGAAATTTCTGGTTCTTGGAGCTATTTTAAAAAGAGGTAGATAGAGAGTTTAGAGTCTGCAAGAAATCAGTGCCAAAGACTGTTTGAATTTCAGGCTGCATAGGATGTTAGAAAAACCTCTCCCTGTGGCTATATCATGTCGAATTGTCATCTAGAGCATGCATGCATGGTTTCTTGAGATACGAGTCTCATCACATTGCATACGTCCACTCCTCATGAGACTAATAATCAATTACACTAAAGAATAAAGTGATAATAAAATCAATAAACTCTATTTTGAGCTCGCACAGACGTTATTTCGGGGCTAGGATCTTGGGTTAGGGCCGGTGACAGCTGCCCAGAGTCTCAAAACTTGAAACTAGAGTCATTAATGAGCGGAAATCCTGTCACACTCATATTCTTGGGACAGACGTGCCTTTATCGGAGCCTGCAGCGAGACAACACTTGCCGGTGCACGAAGGTAGCCCGCAGCTTCGGCGCATCTGCGGAAGTGTGTTATATGTTGTTTCCCTTCGATGTTGAAAGCTAGATCGATGTCTGGGTGCTTCTACCCATGTAGCACACTATCCTGTGGCGTGGTACACGATGATGTTTTGTGATTTGAGGTATCTTTAGTGGCCATACTTTTAGGGACTTACACAAGGTGATGCGGGCAGGGCATCCTGGTCCACATCGACTGAGACGGACCCACTCTGTCTTCGGTCTTGAGGGTACTCGAAATGTTCACGAGAGTGCCTGCACCTATCGTGCGGGGTTCAGGTGAAGCTCTGACGCCGTCATGCGCCGACTGCCTATCAAACCAGCCTCTTCACTTTCTATTGTGATACTAGATTTCATCGCTAGCGAATGGTAGTGCTTGAGGCAGAACCCTATTCTAGTTGCTTGTTGATTGATTTTAGAGAGTCTTTTTTTCTTTCTTTGGAATTTAGGTGACAGTTCTTGTCACTTTGGGACTTTATATAATACATCACAATTTATTACGCATTTGTTAGTAAGCGAGGTCACCGTGGCGTCCCCCGGCCACGCCGTGCGTGCTGGACGACGACTGGGTCTCGCCTCCTGCGGCTGTAGGGAAGCTGCAGACCAACGGTGACCTGTGTGCCTTCTACGGAAGCAGGTCTCCCGCGGCTCATCTTGGTTGTACATAGTCCCTCACTGTCATCTAGGAATTTCCAGACCTGCCTCCTTTGCAGAAGGGGTTGTACCTCATTACAATCTCGGCATCCTTGGAAGTCCGTTGCTTGGCGTGAGTCGAGGATCCACCACGCCGCGATGTGTCTTCGGCCGCACCAACATCCATTTACCTGCAAGCATCTTTGAGTCGATGCCAGTGGCAACTCGTCGCGCGGTTCCGCCTCCGTCCTCCCTGCCGGTGGTCGAGTTCCATGCCACTCACACGGGTAACTCCGGGTGAGTCAGCATATGCCTCTTCCCGACGCCTGGTCATCACAAGCGCGGGCGCTTTCGAGATCCTTCGGCCTCTGCTTCTACGCCGCGACCACGTTGGGACCGACAGTGACTCCTCTGACAGTGTGCCTATGGTGCAACTGCGACCCTTTCGGGTTGCGGAACCTCTCGTCGAGTTCAAACTTCACCTTGGCCTGCATGCCAGAGCAGGTGTCTCGGCACTCTAGGGTGGCCGAGGGAACATTTCCGCCTCTTAACGATCCTTGGGACAAATAGAACAACCTATTGTTGATACTTTGCACTGCTAAGTGTGGATTTCAAATATAGGTGTGGGGTCGCTCAGTTGCCAAACTAGAGCTAGTAGTAGCATGCCATCGGGAAACTCTGTGCATCGATCTGGATAATCAATAACCCCAACCTCTCGCTCCCAGAATGGGGAGGCACTTTTATGCTTGCAGCAACGGTTCAGCTCGTGATATGACATGCCTATGGATGAGCGACCATGTGTCCCTGCTCACTGCTCGCCTGTAGGAATTTTTTTACCAAGTCCTACTTATCCTTTTGGTAACACATTGATGGGTGGACCCTGTGGTCTGTCTTATTATCTCAGCCCATGCGCGCCGGGTTCGTCGAGCAAATCAGTTGCATTCTCGCGAGCTTTCGGGACGTCCCGATATCCATAAAGGCGACTGGCCAGTCGGTACATCCTGACGCTTTCTTTGGCCTCCGGTGCCGCATGAGATTCCTTGAGCCTCCAGAGTTCGACGGGAAACAAGGGGGATGACGCAGTTGCACACATCACTACCTTTCACCTATGGTCTATGTCCGATTCCATGGTAGATGATAGTGTCCGAGGCTCCGGCTGGCATTTCATCGCACATGCGAAATGCGCGAGTGGTACATTGGATCTGCCATGCGCACCTTCGACGCGTTTGGGTGCTTTAGCAACGAGGTTTCTAAAGAACTTCAACTACTCAATTAAAGTTGGAGGTGTGAATGGAACTATTAACCTACAGCTTTCATGCAGACACGCACACCCACATCTTCCGATCACATTCATGAATGGAGACGTGGGAGGAGGCCGGTCGACGCCGATTCCGGATCATCTTTTAGCCAATTGGTTTCTGCAAGTCTCTCTTACCCCACATAGCTGAGAGACATTGGCATTGCGGAGGTGCGGTCCACAGGAAGATCGATGCATCCTGCTTGCGTTCTTGACATTTAGATTTAATCTGTTAAGTGATCCTGCTGACGTATGCTCGTTCTCCCCATGCCGCAGCAGCCCAAATCCTCATAGGCTGTGAAGAAACTGGGCTCTGTGCCGGTGGTCTCGTTGCAGCGATCTGCCGGCATAGCCACAAAGGCATTCTCGACAGTCCTCTGACAATGGCACTGCCTGCACGCCCTCACCGGTGACATTCTCTTCCACGCACGCTTTGAGGTCCAGGTAAGTTCTCACAAAACCTCATAAGCTAGCGAGATATAAGAAGAGACAAGAAAAGTCATCGTCTTCGAAAGAAGCCGATCGAGATAATCGGAATAACACTAATTAGAAAAACACGCCAAAAATGACAAAGGGAAGGACAGCCGCATGAAATTTCCTTGCAGGGCTTTGTGCGGAGGACCACTTGACATACAAATTTCCTCGGGCTAGCGGGAATGCACCGATTTTATTTCTAACGAGGGATTCTGGGCGCGACACATGGGTCCCCATAATCACGCTTTCCCTAATCAACAACGACAGCCATCCAACACATGGTTGAAAATCCGCCACAGCATCAACGCAGTGTGGTTCATATCGCTTCGCGAAAGGACCATCTGCATGTGGCATTGGGAGTGTTGACCTTCAAAGCTTGAGCTACAGATTTATGGAAGACCCTACCGCAGATGCTCCAAAGAACTGCAGTGCTGGGTCCGATCCACCGCCGCCAAACAATTTGCCTGTCGAGCAGCCTGACCTGCGTGCTTCGTCGCAAGGGGAAACTTCGATGCACGACTCGCAACACCTCTACACATGTAGCCCAAAAGCTTCTAACATTGGCATAAGATTTGAGCGCGAGGCACCATCGGCTATGTACTGCTCTCGAAGTATTACAGACTCTGTCCGGCCACGAAGGAAAGCCTTGCTTTTGTGCCATTGGTGGAATAGACGAGGATTCCATGCTAGGCCCATCTTTGATATGGAAAAGGCTAAAGCCTCGCCTCTCCCACCAACTCACATTCAGCAAAGTGCGAGTTGTATCCGAAAGGGAGACCGATCGTCGCCCCCGCTCATGCAAAACCGAAGGACAGCCTCAGGCACTGCGTTATGTCATCGACTTCTTTGGCTCAATTTAGGTTCTCCTACCCTCACCACGCCTTCGAATTCCCTCGAAGCTTTCGATGGCCACACTTTCCTCCCAAAGGATACCTTGGTGGCTTTTCCCATCACTCGGGAAAACGGTAAACGTGGACGTTGAAGTCGTGAGGCGCCATCTAGACTATAATCTGTCGCTTGGTCACGGTTGGTCTGTGCCATGTGACCGCCATTGTGTCTTCGGTTTTCCAACTCATCCCTGTTTCCATTGGATGGGAAAATAGTCCCCGATGGACCGCCTGTCCTTACGCACCCCCGTTGTGCCACGTTACCCGAGTAGCAACATGCCCACGGTAGGAGGTTTTCACTGACTCTTACATCGGTGTCGATACCGGAGTCTACGAGAGACGCATCATCCCTACTAGGTTAGCTTTCCTCTCCCGCCTACCATCGATCCCAAACACGGTTTGCAATGATATCCACCACTTGTGGATGGATCTGTACGACTTGGATCATTCGGCTGCTTCGGACCATTGATTCCTATGGAGATCGAGATGCCGCTTTCTCCTCTGCCGGGTTGGCTTACCAAGCCATCCAAACCGCATACGAACCCTCACTACTATGGTTTCGACCGACGGTACAAACCTCCCACCCATGACCGTTCTCTCTAAGGATCTCCTCAGCGAAGTCTCGCTTTCACGAGAGCTGGGAAACTGTTCGAGAGATCATGTCTACGAAATGACCTTGGGGAGAGTTTCACCATCGCGCTTCGATGATTCGGCGGCTCGGAGAAGCGATAAAAAGCTGAAATCCGTCCTTTGACATTAGCGAGGTGGTTCCCTGCGGTACTCAGCATTCCAAAACTATTGATTCGAAGGGAACATGGGTAATATTTCTAAGACAGTGCTCCCGGTGATATCTCGGTCGAAAATGGGTGTCGTGGAAAATGTTCGAGTTGGAGAAGCTTTACCAATCGCGAGGAAAGTGCACGCTTCACATCCATTTTCAAATAATTTTGCGATCGTGTTTAGCGAGGTCTCACAAGAAAATTCTGAGCATAGGTCCTTCTATTGACGAGAGAGATTAAGAGAATTTCGGAGCATTCTCTTTTGCGGTATTTTTTCTTGCTCGTTAATCCGAAAAACCCTCGAGTCCTCTTCTTCGGAGCTCGTTAGAAGCTTACACGAAGAAGCATCGAGCATTCTTTTTACGGTATTTTTCTTGCTCGTTAATCCAACCTCGGATTTCCCTGTACTTCGGATTCATTAAACTTATACGAAGTTGATGTCGAGCGTTCTGCTCATGGTTTTTCTTGCTGCGTTAATCCGAAAAACCTGCGGAAGTTTTTCTTCTTCGGACTTGTTAAAACTGATGAAGAAGCTTTCTTGACGAGATTTCTTTTAGGAATCTTTTCTCACTCATACAGCAGAAAAAACCACCGAGTTGCACTTTGTCGAGGCTGCGTTAAACTACCCGCGACAGAAAGTGATGGCGCCATTCTCTTTTTCAAAGCTCTTTATCTTGAAAAAATGGCCAAAGGGTTTTCTCAGCGTGACTCGTTGCAGAAATTTCACGGAGGCGATCGGGGTGCTATCTCTGCAGCACTCGTTAAAATTTCACGGAGGGCACGGAAGCTTTTTCATTTCGTTGGACTCGTTAGAAGATTTTTCACCAAAGAATACGAGTTTCATCTCTATCTCCTCGTGCTCCTTAATAAAATGAGGTAGATGTCTATCGAACATAGATTTCTCACTTTTTTCAGGTTTTTGATGGACTAACTTACGGATAAATGAACTGTAGGGCTTACTATTGTCCCTTTCTTGTGCCGAATTCATCAAGACACAACAAAATTTTAAATGGGAGTTGCTCTTTTACGATCTGAGACTCTTTAAATACAGAAAAATTCAAGGAGTTTACTACTCATACGGACTGGGTCAAACCTAATCGGATGGGGCACGAGGTTGTCTTTCTCGACATTTTTTGAGACTCTCTAAACTTGTGAAAAAGTTCACGGAAGTTTACTCATACGGACTCGTGAAAGGCTAGTCCGGATGGGGGCACGAGTTGCATCTTTCACAGCATTTTCTAGGACTCTCTGAAAACATGAAAAAATTCACAGAGTTTACTCGTTTGGACTCACTAAAGCTTAATCGAGACGGGGAAAAAATTTGGACACAGTGGATACTAACTGCGGTTACATTTTCAAAAAAGGTCGATTTGGAGAAGCAAGTTAATTCTTGAGACATGGAACTTCGAGACTCTTTTGCGGTTAAGCCGAGAACCCCTACCATCTGTAGTGTAGCTTGTTCATTTCCCGGTGTCCACTGCACCCGGTAAAAGTCCTAACACACTCTTTGAGTGTTCCTCGAAAGCTTCGCGCCTAGTACCTTGCTAGAGTGCCTTCTGTGGTTCATGGCGAGGTCTGTCGCCATGTCTGCTCACGTTATCAACCAAACCGTTCATTATGCCAAAAATTGTTGTCTGTCAAAGCGTTCGTCACTCTTCATTATCTCAATCATAAACAAAATCATTTGGATTCTGTTTCGTGTTGGGCTGATGTGAGGACTCCTCGGTGCCTACCTTTCGACAAATGATCTTCCTATCGACTTCAACATCTTATCTAGAAGTTGATCCGGAAAAGCACATCGATGCTGGATAGCTCGGGACATCGGTGGCGGGTGGTCCTGTGTTTGATCGAGGGTCTTCTCATCATTGGCTCACGTGAATAGTCTAGAGTCGTGCTAACTTCAACTCATTTTATTCCCCTCGACTGAGATTATACTGTGCATCGTAGGGACCATCATCATTATCGGTACCTGGCCACCTTCGCGTCTGTTAATGGTTTTCATTGTTACGCGGTAATCATATGATTTCTCACATGTTCTTCAACATATTTCATTCACATGTTCGAGAATATGCGATTTAAGTGATTAGGCGATCAAGACAGCTTGGGAAAAGACGACATCTGACCAAAAGTCACGTCTTGCACTACAAGTGCGAATAGCTGTTTGTGGAAACTGGCTTCGTGGCGATGCAGATCGTGACGAAAGCACTTTTACATCGTGCCACTATCGGTGGAGCTGGTCCTTCATATGTATCTGTAGCAGAAATCATGTTGTTTAAGCTACGCAGGCATGGGGACATGCCCGAAACTCAAAAGCGGAGATACTATATTTTACGACATATGTTGTTGTTTCCGAGTTTTCCTCGGTCTTACTCAATCTCTTTATCTCTCCACACAACGAAATTATGTAACGTATTTTCGTGCCATCATTCTTCGTCTGCGACCTCACACTTTGAGGGAGCATACTTTGTCACGAGGTCAAAATACCTCCTCATCGGCTCGCAGAAGACAAATACTGGAAGGAAGTACAAAGACCTAAAATTAAACCCTATTTTCTACCAAAGGTAACGCTTTGTCTATGTAACACAAGAGCGTTATAACGCGACTAATGGATGAGATGGGCCGCGTTGGTGGCTAGAACTGGCAACGCTCTGTTACCTTTGGAGGAGGAGTTATTTTGTGTTTTAAGTTTGAATCGAGAAAATCCGGTGGAGAATGATTTGAATCTCTGGCTTTCCCTCACAGAGTAGAGTTCGACTCTAGAAGCTGGGAGAGCATGGGTTCTGTTGTTGGTCATTGCTATGACAATATTGAACTCCAAACAAGGAAAAAGAATAGAGATTAAAGAAACATCTGAGGTTTTTCCATTCCAAAATAGTGGAAGAGAAGAGGGCAACAACCTGTCTTTCTCCCTCTCCTATAAAGAAGGAAGTGAAGGCTCTTGATTGGAAGATCGAAAGGAGTTGCTAAAGGTTTTGTGCGTGGAGGGAACAGAGAATGAGTGTTATATTGTGAAGGCCAAGAGTCAAGAGGTTCCTAGAGAGCTTACGGCCCGAGCTTGGACTTCTTCACAACCCGGAGATAAAGAGATTGAGGTAGGCGGGAGGGGCTTGGTACAACCTATGCGTTGCCAGTCCTCAACATGCTCGAAATCAATAGAGGCTTTGTGTTCGTTTGTCCATTCAATGCTTGAATATTGTCATTCTCGTTTGAACGTTTACATTGCTGTGATGATGGTACTTTGAGTGTAGAATTTAGTAGTTCATTATATATTGAACTTGATTGATAGGATATATGTTATGTTAGAAATTACACGGGTGCTTTGGTAGATTGCGGGACTAAGATTTGGAGCGGCGAAGAAAGGACTCTTGTTCTGTTGCCTAGCACTCCAAGGGACTCCAAGATTGTCAAAAGAGGTAATTATCTACCGTATTCCATTCATTTATGCAAATTTAATATGAACATACTCATGCTATCTTTGTAAGAACATGCATGACTAATCTGCATGCACTTACTAGGGCATGAGAAGCCACAGAGAGGGACGTATTCGAAAAACCAACGACGAGCAGGTTTACCCTATAGCAAAGGGTGCAAAATGGAAAAATCCGAGGACATAGAAATGTTGGCTTGCAGGTTTCGAAAGCGAGTGTTAAACGATCGATTTGGCGACGTTAAACGGAGGTGCCGAGAAGGCTTTGAGAAAAAACGTTCGAGGATGGATTTAAAGGAGAGAGCTTCTTGCACCCTGAAGGGTGGCCAAACAAAGCATGTTATCGTCCACAAATTGATGATGGGTGGTAGCGAGGGAGCCATGAAGGGAGATGCCTTTTAGCTCGGGAGTCTGAAGAGCATTTTGAATGAGCCGTCCAAGAGCCTTACACATGCATAGAGAAGAAAAAGGAAGGGAGATAATGGATCTCCTTGTCTAATGCCCCTAGAGGGGGGTAAATGGATGAGAAGGAATCCCATTTATCGAGATGGAGTAGAAGGTGGAGGAGATGAGGTTCATGACCCACATCTTATCCACTTTGATTAAAACCAAAATCCTCGCAATATTTTGAATGTATCTCCAACTAAATTTATCTAAAGCCTTTGACGAATCGATTTTAAGAATCATACCTCGCTTTTTTGCCGACTTTTAAAGAATGGATGACTTTCGTGCATTAAGATAATCCCATACAAGATTTTTCAACCTTCCACGTATCCAGGTTTGTTTATGGAGAGATGAGCATTGGAAGAAGTGGCTTGAGTCGATTGGTAATGACTTTTGAGATTACCTTGTAAATCACGTTGCATAAGGCAATGAGGGCGGGAACTTATCTGGCTTGCTTGATTGATCTTCCTTTGGAACCGCGAGCTATGAAAGTAGCATTGAGAGAGGGAAGCAACTAGTGCGTTGATCTTGTTTCTTCCACTAATTGCCATACTTCGGTTTGATGAGATCCCAAAAATGGTGAAAGAAGTTTGAAGTGAAGCCATCCGGGCTGCGGACCCTTTACCAATCTTAGTTTGGGCCATTGCTGCTTCAACCTCTTGCGAAAGAAATTGGCCTCAACAACATCCGATTATGCTCTTCCATTATTATTTTTGGGAATGAGTTGAGTTATTTGGTCGATAGCTTATTGTCTACTGATTGGAGGTTCTTTATGGACATTTTTGAAGTGATTCAAAAATTCATGCTCAATATCCTCATGGTTTTCCAATCGCTCTCCTAGTTGGTTTGTGATGTGGGCAATGCGATTGATGCATTCTTCGTTGAATAGTGGAGTGATGAAAGAACTTTTGTGTTTCGCTCTCCTTCCTTTAGCAGTGAATTCTGGATTTTTGTCTCCCGGAGAATTTCTTCTTGTTTATATCTCTCATTCAGCTGTTGTTGAAGACTCTGTTCCGGGTGTCTAGAAGCTCTATTTCCACCTTTATTGATGATTTCCTGCTATATCTCCGCCATTTTGAGTTCAAGAGATTTTTTTTCTGCGGGAAGATATTTCCCAAATACCATGTGGTTCTAGGATTTAATTTGGGATTTAAGGAATCGAGCTTTTTGTTGAAATTGAAACATTTTGAAACCTTTTGGAGGAATAAAGCTTTTCCAAAATGTATGGACCATATCCTTGAAAGAAGGATGATCCAGCCTGAAAGCTTCAAAGCGGAAAGGCCGCTTTCAGGTGTTGATTAGGGCTCTACTATTGAAGTGCGATGGGGCGTTGATCGGAGCTCGCTATAGGTAAAATGCGAGGCGAAGATATCTCCCCCGTGTGTATAGAGTTATCGAGAGATTAGGAAGCGATCTGGCCTGGAGGCTATACGTTGACTTCCGCAGATCTTTTTTTATTCCGGGTATACATTCCATTAGAGAAAGGTAGATCGATCAACTAACTCTCGCCGATGAAATCCACGAGTGAGAGCTATCTCAGGTTCCAATCTCGATCGGCCTCCTATTTTTTCTTCATCTTTGTTATCATATTGAATTATCCCCCAAAATCCATAAAGGATGCATTCTATTGGAGTTTAGGATCTCCATCGTATTCGGGGTATAGTCTTGCTCGCCGCATCTTGTGGGAAATAAACATTTGAGAGGTGCCCATGGATATTGGTACCAATGAGATGAAGAAAGTGGCTTGAATGAGATTATGAGTGCTGCATGGAAGTCCCCAAGCTCTATGGCTTGCGTGTCCCAAATTATGTGCTAGACCTCCCGGACAAGCCGAGGCATCTACTACTAATGAGTGGCATCTAGGCCGGGCTTTGGTGAAAATTTTACCAAGAGCCTCATTGTTGCATTTGGTTTCTTGAAGAAAGATAATTTGAGGTCTTTCTTGCTCGAATCATAATTTTGATCATTCCTGTGTATCTTGAGGCTGTTTAGCCCTCTTGCATTCCATGGGACGAGCTTCATGAGGAAACGTTTGGAAGCGGTTTGAAAAACCTTTGTGAGCTTGGGATATCGTCCAGACTCCACCAACATCTCCCCTAATATGATGGTGCGTTGCCAAATACTGGCTTTCGACCTCTTTCTTGGATTCTTTTATGATCTTTAAACCATCCCGTTGACTTCACAGTTGAATACCCGATTTCGTGTGTTGCTTTGAGCTTTGGTGAGAATGGCTTTCTAAAGTTTCAATCTAGCTAGGATTGATTTTTCCGAACTCCTTATGCATGCATGCATCTTCTAAACCCAGAAGATCAAGTTCTCCTAGTTCGAAACCCTTGGAATGCTTATCCATATGGCTAGGTTGATTTCTTTCGGTTTTCGGATTGATATGGTTAGGGTTAAGCAAGAATTTGTCAATATCCATACTATTTGGCTTCCCAATGACAGGATGCTGAATGCGGGGTTTGCTTGGATCTCGTGTTCTCCATATTTTCCATGCCTTTCGGGCTTGGCTTGGTGCGGAGGGATTTGGGGGGGCGAGATGGAGAGGAGGAATTGGGAGGGGGAAATGTGGTTGATAGGAAGGTATATCCCCGTGAGGATCAGATTGAGCCAAGGGTTCAAAATTGTTACTAGTTAGCGGGGTATTAGCTCGAAGATTGGAATTTTTGCTACCCGATGAAGGGGTTTTTTATTTTCGTCGCCTTCTGGCTGGGGACTTCAGTGAAAACCCATCGCCCGCTTTAGTCTTCGGATTCTTTGGTCTTGGAAGCGATATGATGGATAATCTCGAACAAATGCCCATGGGCATGACACCTAGAAAAGCATCTAAATGGAACATGTTTCATAATCTATGGGCTGAATCCATTCAAAGTCGTCATGAAACAAACTTACCGCATCCCGGGAGAGCTCCGTCACAAAGCGCACGTGAGCCACGATTCGCGCATAAGAAGTGTACCTTCGAAGATTTGTTTCTTCAACTATCTTGATGAATTTCTCACGGTCCTCTACCTATGGTTATGAGGGATTCTTCATCCCAATACTCCAACGGAAGCGAATATAGCCGTATCCAAATGAGGCCCAGTCTGAAATTTTCTTTGTCAGTTCGAATGACTCTGCCCGGTCTCTCAGTATAGACCAGCGGAGTTAAAGAGCGATGGCCCCTCATCCGGGTAATCTCTATTTCGATCTTCAATGCGGTTGAATACAAGCGTTGAAGAAGCCTTTTTGGCCCCTAACCGAAGGGTGACATGCGCTTAGGCTTTCATTTTGTATTAATCCATCCGCCTGCAACGCTTTTTCGTGGGCCGGAAACCAATGAACTTCCGATTAGTGCATGATCTTTCATATGCGGATGCTGACATTTATGCGGTGACGGGAGAGTGATGTTTGGTGCTCGGCGGCTATGGACTTTACATGTAGCGAAGTCCTTTGCGTGTTCGAGTGGCAGCGTTTGCCTTCGTTTGAGTACTTTCCTTGTTTTGGACCGTTCGTTACATGTGTCAGAGTTGTTTGCACGATCGGACGTGGCTTTCTTTTCGATCGTCCTTTGTGGAGGCGATTGCCTCAGAGCGGTCTCGCTGGTTCGTGCACTGTAAACGCCATGGGCTCACGCACCTCGGTATGCGCGGGACCACCCTACTTTTCTTTGGCAACAAAGGACAGCGCGTTGCAGATATGAAGAAACCTAGCCAGGCGCTCGAGCCCGATCGTACTCACAAGCCCAAGGTATCACTTTCGAAACGAAAAGTGTTGATGTTGGAATAACAATTTTTTTGAGGTAAAGTTTTACATTTTTTAAAAATGGCGATGTAAAGCCACTTTTTGTGCATAACTATACTAAAAAACAAAAAACTGTTGATGCATTTGGAATAACATATTTTTTTTCATGTAAATTTTCAACATTTTTTTAATAATGTACGTTGAAGATAAAAATATCATGACTACAAAAAACTGAAAAGTTCCAATGATTTTTAAAAAGCATGACATTAAAGATAAAATATCACATCTTTGAAAAACCTTTAAAATTCGAATGATTAGATGACATTATATATAATATATCATGTCTTTGAAAAACCTAGAAAATTTAACAATTTTTCAGTCATGGTCGTGAAGATGAACCACACTAGTTGGTTCAAAACAGATGTCGATAAGAATTTTCATATGTGATTTTTTTAGCAAAAATATTGTTTTTCAAACATATTATGAGATCCATGATCCTGAAATTCACGAGTCCTAAAGATGAACCACACTAGATAGTTTGAAATGCGATCAGCATAATTTCTCTCTCATGTGATTTTTTACTGAAAAATTATTTCTCAATACTTATAATTGTTTTTCAACCATAACGTAAAGATAAAATATCATGACTCTAGAAAAACATTACACATCTTAGAAAATATTTTTCCAACTAATCGAATTAAAACCAAAGATTATGACTCACAAAAAACCTTAAGTTTTCAAAATATTTCAACCATGACATTATGAAACATTTATGGCTAAAAAGCGTTTGACAAATTAACACCTAAATAAAGATAGTCATTATACAAGAGTGTTTTTTTAAATGCTAAATGTATAGCGATTTTAAAATCTTAGCCTAAGACAACTCGACATATTGCAACAAAATATTAAAAATCAACCATCAAATTGATCACGCGGTGTAGGTGAACTCAACCCATTGTAATGAAAACTTAAAGACTAACCATGAAATTGATACATTATGGGGGCATACTTGATTCATTATAACGAAATTTAAAATCAACAATCAAATTGCTCATGAATGAGATCTAGTTTAGCTAATCGACATCGACACAAACCTTTACGGGAAAAAAAATAAAAATAAAAACAAAATAATAAATAAAATATGTAAATAAAAATACAAAAGAAAACAAAAATGAGAACAGAGAAAAAAATACAAACAAAAAACACAAACACACAAAAAATTCTTAAAAGAAAATAATAACAAGCAACACATAAAAATTTAAAAATGTTAAATAAAGCAAAAAGAAAAACAAACAAAAATGCAAATAAAAGACAAATTTAGTTTGAAATAAAAACATAAACAAATTTTTGTAAAAAATACACACACAATTTAAAGAATGAATATATATATATATATATATATATATATATATATATATATATATATATATATATATATAGATATATATATATATATATATATATATATATATATATTAATAATATATAATAATGATAGTAATTTAAAAAATTGGGCATTTGAGTGGCCTATGTCGATTTTACTCGATTGACCTAACCACCCAGGGTCGCGGTCCCATGTGCTTGTTCAGCCAAGCCTATTATGTGGATCAACCTAGGCCACCGAGGCCCATTTTTTTAAATTTAATTAATTAATTAATTAATTGTTTTTATTTTAATTGTGTTTGTGTGTGTGTGTTTTTAATTTTAATTTTAATTTTACTATTTATTTGTTTTTCACTTAAACAAAAAAATTAATGTTTTTTGTTTCTTTGTTATTTGTATTTTTATGGTTAAATTATGTTTTCTCTTTTTAAATTTTTAGTTTTACAAGTTATTTTTGTTTTTCTTTTACATTTTTGTGTTTCTTTTTTGTCTTTTTATATATTTGATTTTTTTGTCATTTAAAAAAGACAAAATTTGATGTTTTATTACCAACATTTAAAATCAAATTATCCATGCTTAATACATTTTGAAAAATGAAAAGTGTAAAAGAAATAAGTCCTATAAACAAAAAATGTTGATATTGCATCAACACTTTTTCAAAATTAGCATGAAATCACTAACATTTTTAAAAAAATGTTCATACTTTATGATACATAAAAAATTTAAAAGGTGTCAAAATAAGCTCTCTAAAAAAAATGGGTTGATGTTTTGCACTCAATACTTTTTCAAAATAAAAATGAAAATGACTAACATTTAAAAAATAAGTGTTCATAGCATTGATGCATAGGAAAATTTAAAGTGTCACAAAATATGCTAAAAAAAGTGTATTACAGGTAAATCACTTTTCAAATCGAGTGATTTTTGCCACATCAAAAAAATGGGTAATCGGTAAAGTTCTTGATTTATCGGTAACTATGTTAGTCATACCATGCGAGTCATATGTAGGGAGATAGTCATATACCATCTGTACGAGATCATATGCGAGCGAGCCACGGTCCTACACCATGTGAGAGCCATATGTAAGAATCACAATCGCTTACACATCGCGATATCATATGTGGAGGCCACGATCATATGACATTAGATCATATACAGATTTGAGAGTCCATATGCAAAATTCATAGTCATATCATGTGGGAGCCACAATCGTATATCATGTGAGAACCATATGCGGGAGCCACGATCATCACCATATGAGATCATAGTACGGGATCCACAGTCATATACCATGTGAGGGCCATATGTGGGAGCCACAATCTACAATTTGAGATCATTTACTGAGCCACAATCATATACCATGATGAGCGATATGCGGGAGCCGTGGTCATATACCATGCGAGAGAGGAAGTGAGAGTGTTGTAGCGAGAGTCGGAAGAGGTCATGTAACAGTGAGTGAGCATAGTTCTAAATCCGAAGCAAGAGAGTCCATGGGATACATAACCCTTTACGAGGAAATATAGAGATGAGATGCACTTGAATATCTTTGGAACCATGAATTGCCATCATGCAAGTGCTTTTCTGGAGATCAACTCAATGGGATATTTATAGTAGTTTCTTCAATCCGACGCGAGTACGCTCTTAGGGTAGGCAACATTAGTGCCCGACTTAGACATTTAGGGAGGAAATTAAAAAATTAAAATATATATGTGTGTGTGTGTGCGTGTGTGTGTGTGTTATTTTAATATTTTCATTCCTAATTAATATTTTTTCCATCTTTAATAATATTTTCTATTGGGGCAATAGGGCTTGTTATTTAAAGCTTATGGCTTGTATGGGAAATTCAAACAAAATGACTACTCAATTTTTCAACAACCTTAACACTAAACACTACCATGCACAAATCCACATGCAACATAATTACATGAATCAAAGGCACTAGCATTCTTTGAAAAAACCTAAAATTGATCTCTTCTTAAATGATTTAAATAGGGATTTTCACTTATTCAATTATAGGATAACATTGAAAAACCTACATCATAATTTTTACTACAACCCTATCTACTTTCACATTAATAATTTATCTATTAAGGTGTCATGTAAAAAAGAATATTAGAACAACCAACCCTTGGTATAATAATGATTGTAGAAAGCTGCTAGAAACATGATTAGATGATCTAATGAAACTTTAAGGATTGATAACATAAATAGATAAAAATATTGATTAAAATGAAGGAAAGGTATATATAAATAGAAACGAGAAAGAATATTTTTCACCTATCTAAATTAGATCCTAGAAAGTTTTGGAAGAAAATTCTAATCCATAATATTAAAGAAAATAGTTATATTTCCTAGAAAGACTAGAATTCCTACCTAGAAAATATGTATGAGACTTTGTATTGCCATGGACACCATTTTGAATTTCCATATAGAGATGAAATATTTTCTTTGAAGACTTTAAGTTTGGGGTTAAGAAACTTTCAACTAGGAAATTTAACGACATTGAAGGCTACCAATTTGAAATTTTTAAAATAAAGATTTATTGATGGCAGGAAACCTCTGTCTTCTACCTCCCTCTCTATTCTCACTATTTTTTCCTTTGAGGCTTATTACATTTATACAATAATGCTGAACCAATTTTAGGTTCAAATCCCTTTAATAACTCAACAAAGTCCTCAAATATCTCAACACCCCCTACAATCTAGATTTTCTATCCCTAAAATATTGAAACCAAATCTAACTTAGGCTTCATAATCAATTCTTAAATATCTGAAAATCTAATTTTCCCTCATGTTATCCAAATCATTTGGGAACATTAGCAAATCCTCACAATAATTAATTAAAATCTCTCAAAAATCTCTATTAATATTTACATAAAATTAATATTTTCTCAAAAGCATAAGACCCCCTATGTTTAATAAAATAAAAGTATTTTTTCCGAATCTAATGCTCCCACATCATACTCCAAGGTTGAAAAATGATCATGATCTCGATCCATGCGTTTTAAGTCTTTATCGCCTGGATCCCACCACTCTTTGTTTTGCGCAACTTATCATCACTTTCTTTGTTGTTTGTTTCCTTTTCTCCAGGGTCTCCATACTTTATGCGCCTTGCTCCATATGATTGCACTTTCTACAATCTATCCTTGTCTTCATTTTTACGCTTGCTCTTTCCTTCTTTTTCCCTCTGATATCTTCCTACGAGGTACTTTCATCATTAACTTTCTTACACATCTTCAATTTTGCTTGACCAATAATTTTTTCAGATTGTTGATTTCTTCATCATACCAGTCACTCCATGCCCTCTTATTTTACGAAAACGAGAAAAATTATTCTGCCTGCCTTCTCCTATCAACGATTCTTTGAGATGGTGCATTGTGTACTCTCTTCTTCTATCTTCATCACTTTTCCCTCTGCAATTCCCAATTACGAAATTGAGAATTTTCCTCTCGCCTTTGAATTCCCAATTACTCAAACATAATCTCCGGTAACGAATGTCTTCATCCCATCGGATTAAATTTTCCATAGAAATTTTTTCTTCCTTCATTTGGCTGCTCAACGAGTCGAGTGTTCTTGACCTCCGCAACCCTGCATTCACAAAAAAATTGTTAAAAATAAAAATCATAAGGCCTCACAGGTGCCTTATTTTCCTCTGCAGCACTTAGGTATGTTGTCTTGCAATTTCTTCCTCACTCCGTATTTCGTACGCATGTCTTTGATTCAACCTCCTCAAAGAATTCTGCGAAGAATTCCCAAGACTATCAACTAGTCTTCCTTTCAAATCATCTACTTCCATGATGTATTTATGTTCACTTTGTGATGAACTCTACTTTCTCTAATCTCTCTTTCATACTACGAATTTACCAAAAGTATTCCAAATAATTCAATTTCCTTGTGGCATTGTTGAAGTATATCATCATCATGTACCATCCCTGCATTCACACAAATTTTCGGTTGAAATTCACAAAGTTCAACGATCTCAGATCGTTGGTTTATATACCGGCTCTTCAAGGCCGATCCTCTTATTCAATCATGAGAACTTCCTCTTGTCTCATGTATGACTTCAAGTACAAAAGCATCTACTTTCTTCTTCGGGAGTATTTATCTCCCGAAAGATTCTTTTCCATACTTGTGATGACTTCACAATATTGCACATCCTTCTCTCCAAAACCTGTAATCACATTACAATTATCGATTACATAAATACAGGGTTTTGACATCATCCAACCCTATCTCGGATTTACCCAATAGTTCAATAAATCATCAATAGATCTCCTCTTGCGTTTCATCAATGGAAACCTCCGCACTCATCAACTCATTACGAGTTTTGTACACCCCAAGCTGCACATCCATCCTCCCATTTGCAGCTCTCCTCGCATCTACAAACTGCATGTTTACTTTGATGTTCTCTCTTGTCTATTGTAGCCTTTTTCACCTTCACTCTCTTCTTCATGAGCCAACCAACCCTCTGTCTCTCTCTACTATCATCTTTGGTTTTATCATTTGTTCTCACGATCTCGGCTAACTCTTTGTAATATTATGTTTTAGCTAACTCGTTGCCTCATGCCATTTTATTTCTCATCTTCCTTCTCTCTCTCTTGATGCGGTCTCTCTCTGAACCTCTGTCTCTCTCCTTTATGCATCTCGGTATTCATCTTCTTACTCCATGAGTTTTCTCACTCGTTTAAAGCTGTACCAAGCCTTTGAAACGTCAATCTCTCCCCTGACTGCAACTTACCTTACCAATCCCTTCCTCCCAGGGATCTGGTCTTTATCAAGTCTTGGTTCACTATCTTTGCTAGAACCTTTTGAGCATTTCTTCATTGCTCCTTTCGGAGATTCACTCATATTGCAACATCTTAGAACACAATTTTCCTATTCATTCAACCTTTGTTGAACCTCTTGAGGTTATGCCACAATCACTTTAGATCCCTTGCTAGACTCCTTCATCACGCATATGTTGTGATGCGCTTTGTTTTTCTTTGAGACAACATACCTACTATTGATTTTTGACATAACCTTCAAGCCAGGGATTAAATAATACTGTCAACTCACCTTCAAGATCGGTGTTGATCTTGCTTATCTTCACACCTGCTTTGCATCTACGTACGCAATTTATACGATTTTAAAATACGATTTCACACATACGATTTATAAAAAACTTGAATCTTGAGGCAAAGGAGCTATTCGACACGATGCCACTTTATGACGGAAACCCCTGTCTCCTACTGCCTCTCTCTCTGTGCTTCACTATTTTCCTTTGGGGCTTTGTACATTTATACAATAATGCTGGACCAATTTGATTCAAATCCCTTTAATAACTCAACAAAGTCCTCAAATATCTCAACACCCCTACAATCTCGTTTATCCCTAAATTTCAAACCAAATCTAACTTGAAGCACAACAATCAATTTAAATATTAAAATCTAATTTCCCTCATGTTCTCTAAATAATTTGGGAACATTAACAAATCCTCACAATAATTAATTAAAATCTCTCAAAAATCTCATTAATATTTACATAAAATTAATATTTTCTCAAAAACATAAGACCCCCTATGTTTAATAAAATACAAAGTATTTTTCTGAATCTAATGCCCCTGCATCAGAAAGAACAACCTTTTGAGAAGGTGCCATGACGGTATAATGATGGCGCAGTACAAATGTGTGGCAGAGTTGATAAATGAATCCAGTGGACTCGTATAAGCACTCAACCAGTAAGTCTTGATGGCAGGAAACCCCTATCTCCTACCTCTCTCTCTATTCTGCTTTTCTTCCCTTTTCCTTTGAGAAACATACATTTAGCATTAATGTTGAACCAATTTAGGTTCAAATCCCTTTAATAACTCAACAAAGTCCTCAAATATCTCAACACCCCTACAATCTAGATTATATCCCTAAAATCTTGAAACCAAATCTAACTTAGGCTTCATAATCAATTCTTAAATATCTAAAATCTAATTTCCCTCATGTTCTCCAAATCATTTGGGAAAATTAACAAATCCTCACAATAATTAATTAAAATCTCTCAAAAATCTCATTAATATTTACATAAAATTAATATTTTCTCAAAAACATACGACCCCCTATGTTTAATAAAATACAAAGTATTTTTCCGAAATCCTAATGCCCCGCATCACCTATCCTCATCCATAACATTCATAACCTCTTCAATTTGACAATAAATAAAAGCTTCCCTAAACCTTTAACTAAGAGAATCATTATACCTATATTTAAAAGTGAGGATAAAAGAATTCACTCTAATTATAGGACCATTATTATTACCCACATTTTAACCAAATTATACAGAATTATTTTGGAAAATAAAGATTATTCCATAGCTACAAAGCAATGATAAAAGAGCTAAAGGAAATCATTATATGAGATTTACGATTGCGGGAAAGAAAATGATCTCTCCTAGACCTAGTGGACTAGTCTAGAAAAACATAGAGAAAAGAACAAAGTTTTCCTTGGAGAAATTGAAATATGGAAAAGAGGCTCTGCTTGAGATCCAGCACATGATTTAATTTCCTCCTGTCTTGTAAGATCCAATTGTAGCTTGATTGCTATAATTATAACCTCACATTCAATCAAAACAAGCCAAATATCTACAACATCTACGTAGCATGATTTGATCACTCTATTCATTGGATCAACTAAGAATTGAAATATATGAATGTAAACATAACATAACACATATAGGAAAATGATATACTATTTGCATTAATATAAATAGGATATAATTTACAACCAAAAAGATAGTGTTGATCTTTTAGAGCCATCTCCCCAAGTTGACTTGTCCTTCCTTGTCACAAAGAACACCTCAATGTCACCTAATGTGTTAAGTCCCTATATTAATAGTGTAGTCCCTTATTGTTGTTAGTGTAGCCTCCTTATTGTTGATTGACCCTTGTATTCCCCATATTTGTTTATTATTGTGCCCCCATAAAGCCCACAATTGTTATTGTTGTGCCCTTACATTATTATTGTTAGGTCGGTTAGGATTATATTGTGACCCCATGGGCTCTATATATGAAAGGAGGGTTTTCGTTTCATTTGTATCATCAAATAATTTTTCATTTATGTAATTCAAAGAGCTTTCCCTCTCGGAAAGAGGTTGATTTTCTAAGTCGTTGATCTCTCTTTTTCTTCTATTTTGTGATTTGGTTTCATAACATTTAGTATCGAGCTTTGGATTCTGAGGGTTTCGTTTGCTTCAAAATATCATCATGGAATTCTGTGCTCTCACTTTACTTCTCACGAAGGTTCATAGCTACCCATTTTGTGCGAAATCCTACAAACTTTGTGTGAAATTCGGATATTGGTTTGCAAGTATTGTTGAGATATGATGTGTAGGTTGGAGTTTTTTTGCAAGCTCCCGAATTTCATCTTAAAGGCGACCTTGGTAAAGCTGTCATAACTCTCTCTCGAGCATCGGATTGGGATTATGTAAAAAGTTTCCAAAATTAAACGTATCAGTAGGTTTTTGTGTATTAATTTCGGAACCAAAGGAGGAAAAATGACATGTGGCATTCCGTATGAGTTCCCTCTACTAAACTAGTCATTCATGGGAGATTGGGCATAATGTTGCCTTGGAAAAGAATCCAAATTAGGTCAAACCTATGGCGTTGGAAAGAAGAAATCGAGAGGGCTACTATAGGCTCAGAAGATAAGATCTTGGGGATCCGAAAATTATATATATGCATCGGTTTCAATATCAGAACTCTCAAAAGACAGAAAAAGGTGTGTATTATACATGTCTTGTTTGAAAAAATAAGTTTGAAGTGATTACAAGGGCATCTTGAAGAATAGATATCAATATTAGGTTCTAAAATCCCCTAAAAATAATTCAACACCCATTAATCCTTGTGCAGGGCTCTCTATGACTTGAGGAGGAAGAAGTGCAACTACGACTATATCAAAATTACGAGACCAAAATTGCAGCAATTCCGCTCTGTAACAGTACATAGAAATGGAAATGAATTGTTATCACAAATTGGGATATGATAGGGTCGCTTAATCAATCAACTTCATGTAACTATTCGAAAACCTAATCTTTTGGTAGACACCTCCTGATTTGACAGGCTCTCTCAAGGATCAATGATTTAGATAAAAATAAAGATGGCTAACTCTATGTGGGGTAATAATCGATAGATGATAAATGTATGGTTGAAAATCACATCGTCGAGTACACATTGGGCTTATGGAGTCAAAAATAGTTTTTAGTAAGACAATAAATCTACTTAACATGGAAAGTTGAGGCATATCGAGTTTTATTCAAGAGATAAACACACGTGGAAACTATAAAAAACACGGTCGGTTCATTTATATAGAAATCGAGCATCAATATGATCCCCAAGAGTAATATAGACAAACACACACTTAGGGATAGTGAAGAGATGCAAATAGAATAAAAGAAAACACTAAAACTCCTTGTGAAATCTCAAGTTGGTTAAGTAAAAGAAATCTCTGTATTAGTGAAAACCGATCGATTTCGTAAACACGAGTCTTTTGCCAAAAAATGTCAACCCTTGGCCCATTCGACTTCTTGGTCCTTTATAGACGGTACAACATGAGATAATCTTATCTCATGCTAGATACATCGAATTATTGACTCTTGACACCTTGCATAACCATATGTCATGGTATTTATTACAAAAAGAACGGCTAATCTACTACAACGGTCCTATTACAAATAGGATTCAAACTCCTCATATCTATCCATAACAAATTTATCTAAATTAAACTACATCATTTCCAAGTGTATCAACACATGGTCGAATATGGATTATAGGCTTCGACTCTTCATGACCATATTTTCTGTCACTCCACCAAAATAGAAAACAGATCCCCTATATTTTAGGCATAGGGTCCTTTGCACTTTTGGAGACATTATGACCATCATGAACTCATTATTTGGAGGACCTTAGGGCGCGTTGGAATTGAATTAACACACTTCCAAAACTCCTCCTTAAGCTCCAGTTGTCCAAAACCATCTTCAAGTCGTTTCAAAATGAGTTGTAATACACCGCGCTACGAAAACAAAGCGGTTTAGTGGCTGCCTCGTCATGTGCCCCTTTACCCCTTTTTTCTTCAAGTTTTTTACTTTTTATCCTCCAAAATTATCTTAATTTCCTTTAAATACATCCTCCCTATCAATTTTTAGTTCTTGATCCATTGTTTTTCCCCTCAAAATTTGATCGAAAAAGGGCAAGAAAAAAGGCTCGCTACGGTAGTTTCATGGCTTTTCTACCTGCATGTAGTGCTCTGACTAAACGAGTGAGAAGTTTTTCAAAAATTCTCCAATGTGTAAATTGTAAATATGCGAAAAAACTCTAAATAAGCTTTGATTCCATCATTTAAAAAAACATATCAATCTGAAAAACACAGTCATTCCATCCTTCATGATGTCACTTCTTCATTTTCAGTTTGATTTAGCTATAGGCTCTTTCTATGGTATATTTTAATACCCTCGATTTTTAACTCATCATAAATCAAATTCATTCTTCGCTTCAAGTCCTCCACTTGATCTTTAAAGTCCGATGTTATTAGCTCTCAAGTGAGTATTTATTACCTCACAAATTTGGCTTCCTTTTATTGTTGACTTCCATTTTTAAGCTCGCTCTCATGTGCTTGAAGTTTCGAATAGAAGCTAGTTTGACCTTCCAACAGTGCCTTCATTCTTTTAAACTCTGCTTTTTCTCAACATCGTGCTTTCTAGCCCTCTTTCTCATCACAGCAATTTCTTGGTTTTCCGATATCAATTTTTCCTCAAGATAGTTTGAAGCTCTTTCTTTGTCACTTCTTATTTTCCCTTCTTTGTTCTGCTGGGTTGTACGCTTTACGTAGGTGATGATAGATCAAAAACTTCTCGAGGGGCTTTAGTCTATCTCAATAGGTTCTTGAACTTCCTTGCTCGCTTTCCTTGAGTTTCTTAGCATGCCTAGTTACTAGACTTTCTAGCTTGAAAGATAGAAAATTGCATCTTCCTCAAACTCAAGCTTCTTTGCGGACTTAGCCTTGGTCTCGTTTATGCTCATCTTCTCCAATGAATTCAGCTTAAACAATGGGCGTCTCCTCTATGTCAATAGCATGAAGGATGTCATCTAAATTTCCCTTTATTCTTTTGGGTTGTCCTGCGTAGCTGTATAGCAAGCTGTCTTTCCTTTTAATGCAGCACCTATGTGCATTCTTGTTACTCTTTTTATTTCTCACTTGACGACTTGTTTATGTTTTTTCCTCTTTAACAATATTTGACCTCATTTTTTCAGATGATGGAGTTGGTGTATCAAGCATTTGTGCCACTCTGCCCGCCTCTTCTCGATTTGTTTCCTTGAGTAGAAAATTCCTTTGGTTTTGCAACCATATGTTGAGCTGATCAGTCTGCTACTGCTGGTGATGATGGAACTCCTTTAGTTTTAGGGTTTCTAGCAGGAATTAGGGTTTCAACTCAAAACCATTTATAAACAAAAATATGTAGACAAATCTCACTGCGTATCTTCCGAATTTTACATCTAAAATCAATAACTTCATTATACCATGATGAAACAAGGATGTTTCCTTGCCTTTAGATTTGGCTTGTACTTTATCGACCATTTTTGCAAGACTCCTATGCGAAATAAAAGGGCAAATCGAGTGAAATCTTACCGATTGAAATGCAAAGTATCTTTGGAAATGATATGTGTAAACCTTATGATATCTGCCTTCACATGTAAAATACCTATAAATGTTGAGCAATAGCTTTGCATAAGTGCCTTTGATGAAGCTTCTAGGGATAGCATTATTGATGTCCAACCTCGAGGCTTCTTGAACTTTTACATTGCTCCATATCAAATTTGTAAAACCTTTGAACCAAGTTTCTTGACCTCTTGGTATCTACTGTAATAACAAAAATAATCTCTGTGTAATTGACACACTTAGCATCCCAACAGCTTGCCAGTTGTTCCATTGAAGTTCAAAGGCAAATTCTTTGGATACTTGTGTGTGGCATACCACATGACATCCGCAAAACCAGAACAGCCTACTGCTTTTGAATACGCCTCCATCGCTTTGTTGGGTCTTCAATTATTGCCTTCATATCTTGGAGCTCATGCCTTAAGTAGTTTCCTCCTCTTGTGAACTTTCTTTTAAAAATACTACATTAACAAAAATCTGTCGACCTTGCTTGATAAATTGAATCAACCCTTGCTTGAATATGTAGGCTCATGACTCATGATTCGCGTTGCTGTCGCGGCTTCACTTGATGAGGATGAATAGTATTTGTATAAAATAGCCACGGGTTTGGCTTTAACGCCCGAGCTCGGACACAGCTAAGGCAGGAGGCAAAGGAAACGAGAATGGCCAATTAAGGAAAGATTTTGGTGGAATGCCATCTCATAAGCGAATGATAGCTCATTCATACCTCATGACAATGATGAGCGCAGCATTAGGTAAGTACATTCTGTTCATCATTAAATGACTCGACATACCACTAACACCATTTGATTTTTGACCTTTCCGGAGTGGGATGACAAAACAGGTTAGAAAGCAGCGCTTTCATGGTCTTTGTAGTGTATTTTGTGTTGTTTTACGCTGGGAAACTGTGTGCCCTACGCAAAACATAAATAAATTTTTTGAACTAGTGGTGCTACGAAAACAGGTTTCTTGGCTAATTACAGCCGATTTTTGAGCATAGAAACTTTGGAAATGACCACAAATGGAAATTATGTATATTTGACAATGAATGAACCTTAAAAAAAAAAAACTTTGCTGAACCAAGGATGGGCTTTGAACTTATAAAAAAAATCTAACCTACGCAGCAATCAAATCTGATGAAAACTAAACCAGTGCAAACCATGACCAAAAACAAACTTGCCACTGATGTTTTTAGTTTTTTTTTTTTTGGGTGATATGGTGGCTCCCTTGAATCAGTGTTCCCTATGGTACACTAAGATCATTGGTTAATCTTTTGTCCCATTTTCTTGACCAAAATAGAAAAACTTTGCAGAATTTCCAAACTTTTCTTTGAGGCTCTAATGCCCTTCACACAGGGCTCAAGCTTCCAGTTTGAAAACCATGCAATACAATGTGGAAAAACTCATGAAATGGAATATGTACAATGACATAAATGATCAATATGCTGGAGAGAAATGTGCTTTAAAACGCCATTAGAAGGTCCTCCAATATATGATTTCACCAATCATCTCTGCTGATGTCTGTATTTGTTTCCATGAAAAACTATCTTGGCTTGCTCCATGAGTTCTCAAACTTACCATGTTTGCCTCTCTTCAATTACATTCATTTTAAAACTTCATCCTGAATTTGAAATTTCTCCTTGATCTTCTTATCAAATGTATCTTGATTGTTTTGAGATTGTTGACTTACTATTATAAAAATTGTTCCTCTTCTCCTGTGGATCTATTAGGCTGATTGATTCTCCTCTAGACTTCATTTGGTTCCTCTTCTAATCCTTGAATCGGCTTTATGACGGTGCCCCCTAGAGATGTGGAAAAATGACTCAGCTCCATAATACCAACTCATATGGTGAGGTTCAGTCCAAACCATTTTGTGCATATCCTATCATTATAAGGCATACTTGAAGCTTAAATGCCAAGTATGCCAATATATATAACACCTTTTTAATGATCCTCACCAATGCTCTTGTTGCACTGGGTCTCGGCAGGCCATTTTCCCATGCAGGATTATATGGATTAGAATGCCCAAGAATGTGTGATATTGATGACAAAAATTGATCAGTTCTTACTCTTAAATGCATGTGCATTGTCGGGTTATAATCTTCATCGAGAACACCTTCTGAAGCCTAGACCAAATATTATTTTCCAAAAAAAAAATAAGTAAGTCATTTGGTTGCTGAATTTGGATTTCATAATCCATTGGTAAGTAATCGGTCGATTGTAGAGAATCGGCCCGATGCGGCTTTGATGATGATGGATGAATCTCTCGAATAAAATCTGGCCCCTCTTTTGAAATGGGCGCTTCCATGAATGGGCATTAAGGGTAAAAGTCTGAGCTTCTTCAACACCATAAAAATCGCGTTGTGTTGAGCAATAGTCTTTTTGTGACATCCTTAAACATTGGAGACGATATTCTTTGCTCTAAGAATCTTGTTCATTGTGGCCTTCCAATAATGATGACCTCCACAATATCCTTTGTGGGGCTATAATCACTTTATCAACTTCGCTCCTCTTCTAGTAAATAATTGCTTAAAAATACTTTAATATCTTCTAAAATATAGTTTTCTTTCAAATGCAATATCAAGGATTTAGGCTTTTGATCTTTCACTTTATTAGCTACATTAGACAACACTGAATGTTTGTAAAACAAAAACAATCTCCTTGTACCAATCTGATGATGTACTTTTGTTCAGTAAGGACTAATTCTTCCTCATAAGAAATTTCAGTGACCCATAACGATTAAATTTATGTCAAGGCAATTGAGGTTCATTGCTTTCCATCGGCTTGCTAAGCCTTTCCCTTTGACCAATTTTGTTGGCTTAATCTCTATGTCATACTCTAGCAATTTTAACGATACATTTTCTCTCTTACCATAGGATTCGGCTGAGTGAATGTCTTTCGTAATATTAGGAACACTTCTGATATGAGAATACGAGAATATATATTCTAAAAACTTTGATAGCCTTCTCCAAAGGCATAGGATTTCTTAGCCTAAGATATTATAATTCAGCTCAGAAGGTTAGCTAATGTCCTACTAAAGAAAGAAATAGGCTTCTCAATGTCTGTGACAACATTGTACATAGCAAAACTCTGACAATAGTATTCTCCTAACGCAAAAGTAGAAACAGAGGAAATTCTTTTGAGAAATAAGGGACTAATCAATACCGGTGCTTGGGTAGGTGCCCTTTTGATCCTCAAATGAGTGATTTGCTTCTTTTCCACTTAATGTAACTCCCTTCTTCAGCATCCTTGTTATATCCTTCATAATCTCAACACAATTAGGAATAAACCACCTTACAAAATTTACCTTTCCAAGAAAGATTGAATCTCCTTCCTACTTCTTCGAAAATCCACCTTGAATTTCAGTGACCTGTTTGGATCAATCTTAATCCCATCTTTAGAAATGATGTGTCCAAGTAATTTACCTGAAGTTAAAGAAAAAAATAATTTTGGTGGGATTTAGAGAGATGCAAAACTTCCTATGAACACTCATTTAACACAAGTGTTCAAGTGATCTTCTTTCATACTTGAAAGATTTTTATGTCATCGAAGATAAACGAAGCCACCATATTTGTCATTTCTTCAAAAAAATAAATATCCAAATATACCCTCAAGAAAAGTAGCTCACTGCATTCATGAGACCAAATGGCATCTTTGCGTACATGAAAGTACCCCATGGTGTAGTAAAGGTTGTTTTCTGATCATCGGGATGTCTGAGGATGCGATTATAACTTTGAAAAAACATCAAGCATAGACATTCTCTAAGAACCAACAGTATTTTTGAAAATTTGGTCCATCTTTGGGAGAGGATAATTGTCCTTGAGAGGAAACTTTATTCAAATTTCTGAAGTCAATACATATTAAATTTCTCCACTCTTTTTCCAAAGCTAAGGACAAATTTGCAATCCAATTTGAAACTATGATTGGAATAATGATTTTATCATCGGGGATTTCTTAATCTATTCTCAATCGTGTGAGAAGTGGATTAGTCCTCCTCAACTTAAACGAAAGGCTTTTCATTTTCTTTTATGGGAATAGTATGTTGAATAATAGTGGGTGTATTCTTTCAGAAATCGACATAATTCCAAGCAAAAACATCTATGAATTTCTTCATCATTTCAATATATATGTTTTCTACATATCTAAATGAGAAAAGAAACTTTGAAATTTTAATAATTTTGGGCATAAAATCTTTTGTACCAGGTTACAACTCTCAACTTCTTCACCACTTGACTTGTATCTTAGGGGATTTAAAAACATCATTCTAATCAAAAAAAATTTCAAGAGGTATGAGTCGGGTTGGTATGGAATTGTTCTTTAGTTGCAAAACTTTAAGAATTCCCTTTATACTTAGCAAGCATGTTTGCTGATCTACTTGTATATTTTCAAACTCTTCTTTTAGCTCAATAAAAATTATTCATGGTGATCCATCCTCAAAAACTTACGCAATGGTAATATTATCGAGGGGATAAATTACACAGTCTATGGCAAATCTCAACCTCATATTTTCTTTGTGAATGCATAGGAATAATGAAAAGACTTGTAGAACATCAAGAGAATCGGAAATGGGTTTTCTCTAGTTTGACCATGAATGAATAAGCTTGAAATTGCCAACATGTCCAAAACTAAGTTCCTGTATGTCTCCATCCTTGTATATTTTTCGATAAACACCTTCAACTTGTTTAATGACTAATTCTAAATCTCCAAAAACGAGAAATTTTTGAGCATTCATTTCTTTCAAAACCTCTACTAAACAAAATCCCAAGGATTCATACTCATCCATGTCATTACGGTACAATCAAAGTTCAATTTATAGAAAAATAACTAACTCTGTCATGGACTTGTGATCCAAATCCATGCTCCTACTCGCCCTGCTATAGTCCATCAAAATGCAATTACCATAACCTTCCACCTCCACAGTCACTAACCTTTGATCTTTGTTTGCTGATTTTCGGTTGAATTTTGAGAACTCGAATTTTCTACTTTCCTCTCATCTTGCTTCATTAGTCAACTCTGTTGAAAAGAATAGTAGATCCAAGTTCGGTATCAAGAGCATAAATTGGAAAATTTTGGGTTTTGTCTTTACTACTCACCATAGCAGGCCATTCTTGTCTCTCGATACAATCTTATTTTCTCACAAAAACGGGAATGGTAGCATAAGTAAGGTCCACATGCATTGTACCTTTGATTTTTACTGCCTATGATCTTGACAATAGCATACCAAAATTAGAATTGGAATATACTGCTACCACGATGTCCATGACCACTATATTAACGAACTTGTGTTAGACCAACAACAACATGCTTGGTCGCTTGATAGGCGATTTTCGAATCGAAAGAAAACAAGTCCTTATATGGTCTAGTTATCTCTAACCCCATTCTTTCCATGATTATTTTGGGCATAAGATTGTGAGAGGCCCTCAATCCAACATAGCATTATGCAATGATGTCATATACTGGTAGGAATGTTAAGGCTCACATAAAGGCATATCCTCATTATCATTTCATCTTCTAGTCTTGGACCCAAGTATATGGTTGGATGATCTTCGCAGTACATTCAAGATGCTGCTAGTGACTCTAGTTGTGAATTCAACATTTTGAAAATCCTGCTTCTATATTAATTTACCTTGAAATCTGCTTAAAAGGGTGATATTTTAATATTATAAATTTCATTCTCAAGGCTAAAAGCAAAAACATGTTTTTCAGCTTCTTTGATAGGAGGGAAAAATTGGTGTATCTTTCTTCATCGAGCGACCTTAGGAGAATATTTCTTGCCATCAACAACCTTAGGTGTATCTTTTCTTGGGTTGTGTTTTGTTTGCAATGGTAGGTACATTTCTATTTACGAGATTATATTGTTTACGCATCTAGTAGCATGTTGATACCTTTATATAATCTAATGTTTCCTCACCATGATTACTTTTGTACGATTGATCATATTATTTCTTCTTTAGTCAAGAAAATTCCCAGGACATTTCTTCATCTAAATAGTGGTCGATTCTTCGAGGTGCAAGATCGTTTTGTTGGGAAAAATGCGGGAGGGGGGTGAATCGGTATTTCTTTGCATAATCAAAACTTTCACTTTTTCACACTTCTAAAAGGCTTCTCGCCGCACTGTCACGAACCATACTTGCGTATATCATGAGGTCCCTTTATTGAAACTAGCGTATACACAGAGATTTAGATATGTCATTAAATCTTCACTTAAACCATTCCATCATTTATTCATCAGATAGTCAATAAGCAGTAAACAGGTGCAGTAAGAACAGAATAAACCATCACACAAAGCATCACACATGAACACCAGGATTTTTAGGTGGAAACCCAAATCGGGAGAAAACCACCGCTGCAGTTGCTCGGCCTTCAATATTTTATTATAGAGAAAACATCTTACAACATATGTGCTGGCGCAGACTTGACCAGCACGCAGGCACCCACCTGCGCTCGTTTACCAGCCTCTCCCGGAAGGGAGCTACGACCCCCTGACTCGTTTACCAGCCTCTCCTGGAAGGGAGCTACGACCCCCCGATCTCGTTTACCAGCCTCACCTGGAAGGGAGCTACAACCCCCTGACTGAAGGCTACAACCCTCAGCACCACCTTGGACCACGTTTCATCAATTTTCACACCGGATCCAACAACTTCAATAGAACACCACTTGCAGGCCACATTTCATCATATTTTCATACTGGACCCTTTCCATACTTTTAAGCACAACCATATATCATCAACAGATACATATCAACACAGATCAGATAGCATAAACACAGCAGAACAGCTCAGATATTTCATACCCCTTGCTTCAGCAAACCCTAGTTTGCATACGCTCTTTTACTTCACCGATTTCGCGTATATACGCGCTTCCGTCCACACAAACCGGCGTATACCTCAGTGTATATTTTATTGCGCATACGCGCTTTCTCTTCGCTGAAGCTGCGTATATACGCGCTTCCTCCGCGTCGAAGTAGCATATAGATCTTCAATTATTCCAGAGCAGCATACTTCTTCAGATCAGATATTCAGTTCAGATTTACCCTTTCACTTCAGACAGATGTTCGCCTAGATGTTCGCCTCATCACAGATCTAGGCCTTCCATAAGCAGATCTAGTAAATACAAGTGCATTTCAGATCTAGATCCCTTTCTTCATCATTGGTGCATCATCCATTCAGATTTATCTTCAAGTGTAACCCTTTCATTCAGATCTACTTCAGAGAGAAGTATTCATTCAAGCTCAGACATCTTGCACCCACACTCATGATTTGCACAATGAATTTCTTCTCCCTTTATATGATTATCCTTTTTCAATACCATGAGCCCCTTTTTCAATACCATGGACCAAAACAATACCATAAGCCCAAAACTACCTGGACGGGGTCAATTAGGCGGATCATTACCCAATACTATGGGTCAATACCATGGTGGTTACCCTTGGATTTGCACTTTTTGAGCGCTTTAGCCCATACGCGACTTGTAACGTTCCTTTCTGCGTGCATACGCGACTTCCCCTAGGCCAATCCGCGTATACCAAGAGACATGCTCTTTTTCATCATTCTCTGAGTACATTCTGAAATCCTTTCTTCATTGCCTACTGTAAATACTGTAGATACATCAGATTTCCTTCATCAAGGACATATTCTATCAAACACAACTTCATCAAGTAATTTGTCATCATCTTCATCAAGTGGGTTTCCTTTCAAGTACAACACTCAACATCATATCATCAACAATCATCATATCACTTCAGATTTACATCATTTAACAAGTCCATCAAGTCAAGCATAACTTCATCAGGTGGATTGCCATCAAGGAAAATACATGTCAACAGTCGCATGTCTTCATCTTCATTCAGTGGGTTGCCATCAAGGACAACACTCTGCATCATATTTCCAACAATCTCCCCCTTTGGACTCGATGGCAACCACGATGGTGTTTGGTTACCACAGCAGATAGATACCATGTCACTCTCCCAAATATGTCACATCATTACCTTCTCTTTATTCAAACACCATGTCACTCTCCCCCTTTGACATCAAGGGCAATGGGCGGATCAAAAACCAACATTCTCCCCCTTTTCTCCTCATGTGGAAGAAACAGTCTGCAGATCTGATATGTGCTGAAGTGGCCAAGCTCCCCCTGAGTTCATGCTGAATCTTCAAACATATTTGTCAATGAGGTACATGACTCTATAAAATTTCTATCACCAAAGACTCATACTTACATCAATTAACCATCCAAGTGGATTTACATATGAGACTCAACTACCCAACCAAGTGGGTTTACAAATTTGACTCAGCTACCCAACCAAGTGGGTTTACAAAAATTGACTCAGCTACCCAACTAAGTGGGTTTACAAAAATGACAAGTCCTTACATGACTGAATATTACAATTTACAACATGGGTCTCAACCAGACCTTTTCATCAAAGTAAAAATATGAATTTTCATAATTAATACCAAAAAGACCTCAAGAGAGATCATATATCAGAACCACCATAATGCCAGCAATGCATTATACTCATCAAAACTAATGCTCCCCCTGAATCTGTGCATCCATGCATCCTTTTCATATGACTAAGGCTCCCCCTTAGTTTGTGCATCCTGAACATTTTCACCAACAAATCATCAAGGCATCTTCATCAAAACATTAGAAACAGATTTATGAGAACTGGAACACCACCAGAGATACCAAACAGCACTGCAGCTGTGCTGAAGAGAGCCGAACCAACCAAGAATTGTCAGCAACCAACCATACGCGGTTTTATGTGCAGGAACTCGCGTACATACGCGACTGTGTTTCAGGAAACCCGCGTATCCCAAGACACCTTCTAAGTTTCAACCAGATCTGATTTGTAAGGCAAAGACAATGTTCAACTTCTTTCTGAGATATTTGACTGCTTCCCTGGACTACAGATATAACAGAATAGTGTAGTTGTGTCTTCAAGCGTCATCCAATGGTTGTAGCATAAGCCCATTAGTAATTAAGCCTTCGGATCCTTTGCAGCATCAATACATTCTTTCCAAAAGAGATTATCATATCAGAACAACATCTTCAGATATGTGTCAAGCAATCATCCATGTGGTCCAAAAACACCATGATCTTCAAGATGTAACATGAAGTAACATATGTAGGCAAAAGATCTCAACCATAGCAACCAAACTCTATATGATCTGAAACAAATGATATCCAACTCATTCACACAAAGATACTTATCAGCAACTAGGGCTCAAAATCTTATCATAATAATCCATGTACCAAATCATCATCATTTGAGCATGAGTATCACCAAGACCAAAGAATAAGCAGTCATATTTCCAACAATGCAACCATTAGACTTCAACCTGCTACTCCCCCTAAACCAGTGCTTCTTCCTTAACTTCTGCAATCTGAGATACCTTCAACAGCAAGTCATCAATAACAATCTCTGCATGATCTGTCCTCATCTCTGAACTATAAGACTTTCATCTCAACAATGAATGCTCTTCATCATAAAGCAACCAGGCTTCATCCATACTATTCAACACAAGAACCCATGCATCATTTCATTATCATGAGTATAACTAGAATGATGCTAACAGTGCAATCATCAGCAGTCAGACTGATGCTCCCCCTGGACCTCTGCTTCAGATCTTCAGTTATCAGATAAATTTTCTTATCATCAATGCATACGCGACTGCGTCTTCTGGAACTCGCGTGTATACGCGACTTTATTTAATGGAACCTGCGTATGGAAAGTGAAGCATAGAAAATTTCCATCTTCCTTCATTTCTTCCTGAGCTTGTACCTCCTGTACCTGTCCTTTCCACATCAGATGCGCTGTCAGAAGTAAACATAACCAGTATAATCAAATCAACCATGAGAGTCATCATGCATTGCTCCTCTTGTGACGATACATTACTAGATCTCATAATGTATCTCACATCATTCCTCCAGTCAACAAGAAAAGTCAGCTTCAGAAGCGGATGACTGCAGTAGGGTCATAATTCCCTACGTTTCTGATCGGTCCTTCATCTTGAATTGAGTGTTTTCTTCAAGAATATCATTGTCTTCTAGAGCATCCACAAAAACATCCTTTTCTTCTCTAGATTGTTTCTTATTCCATCCCTCCATCTTCTTCCAGATTTGTTTTCTATTTGTGTGCCGAAATTTCTCATATCTGTTCGACCTGCATTCCTTTCTTATATGTCCATACTTGTTACAAGAATAACATCTCATGTGTCCAGAAAAATAAGCATAAGAATCATAATGAGTATTTCTATTCTTCCTCCTTCTACAATCAGCTGCTTTGTGTCCATACTTGTTACATGAAAAACAATATCCCTTGAAGAAACCAGAGTACCTTTCTGTGTAGGAACTGTTTGTTTGAGGCCGAAATGATCTGCTCCTGCAATTTGCTGCAACATGTCCATAATTATGACATTTAAAACATTCAACATTCTTGAATGAATTCCTTTGAGAATTCATGATTTTTGGTTGAGCTTTTGTCTCTTTCAACACTTCAGGTTTTGCATTGACATCCTCTGAATTTTTGGCACTTCCTTGTGAGCTAGATTCTCCTTTAACAGCTTCATGGAAACCAAGACCATGTTTGATAGCAGGAGACCTTTGATTACTCAGAATATTGTCCAAAATGTTAGTACTATCATGAAACCTCAAAAGTTTAACCTTTTCTTCTAATTTACCTTTGAGAATATTTACCTCAACCTCCAAGGCTTGACAATGCTTTGTCATGCTTTCTTCTTTTCTTCTTCCATCTTCAACTTGATCCTTCAGATTTAGAATCTCTTCTTTCAACCAATCTTCATTTCCTTCACAAGTTTGTTGCAGCTCTTCATTCTTCTTGTTTGATTTTTCCAGATCTTCTTTGAGAGAGATAATTTCTGCTTCAAGGCCTTCCCTTTCAAAGGATTGTAGAGGTTCCTTATTCTCCTTACTTGATGCTTCTAGCTCTGCTTGCAGAAAGATGATAGCAGCTTCAAGTCCTTCATTCTTCTTGCTTGATTTTTCCAGATCTGCTTCTAGATCTTTAATTCGATTGGATGCATAAGTATGAAACCTTTGATACTTGTCCACCTGTTCATTTAGCATTTCTACTTGATCTTTCATTTGTGAGATCATCTCTTTATAGATAGTTTCTTGCTTATTGTATGAACTTTGTAGTTCTTCTTCTTTAATCTTGAGAGATTCTTCTAGATCCACACCTTTACTTTCACTATCTTTACTATTGTTTGCACAAAGAAGAGTATTACAAGTGGCCTTCTCCTTTTTCTTCTTTGCCATGAGTGCTTGTAGATCTTCGTCAGAATCTGTTTCATCTTCTTCAATTTTTGCTATACATGATTTCTGAGGTATCTCCTTTCCTTGAGTAACCTTCTTCTTTTGCTTCTTAGCCATGAGCACTTTTAGATCTTGGTCAGAATCTTCTTCATCTTCACTGGACACTTCATCATCATCTTCTTTTGCATAGTAACTCTTTCTCTTTTCAAATTGTTTCCCTTTACCATGCTTTTCTCTATAAGGACATTTAGCAGCATAATGACCAACTTTTCCACACTCAAAACATTTCAAGGGAAGCTTACCTTTGAATCTTCCAGTACCTAGTTGGAGCTTTCTCACGAAATTTGCTTCTTCTTCATCGGATATATAGCTGGATTCTTTGACAACTTCCTTTTCCTTTCCTTTTGTATATGCCTTAAAAGCAGCTTCTCTTACTTGAGAAGGACCTCCTTGTCTCATTTCAAAAGCAGTCAGAGTACCATGTAATTGAACAATAGTAAGCGATTGCAGATCTTGCCTTTCTTCAATAGCTGAAACCTTAGAGTCAAATTTTGAAGTCAAAGATCTTAAGACCTTTTCTACCAGAGTAGTATCAGCCATGGTTTCACCCAAATTTCTCATCCGATTTACAATATCATCTAGACGAAGAAAGAAATTGGCAACACTTTCATCACTATGCATCTTCAAATTTTCATATTCAATTCTAAGAGTTTGGAGTTTTGCACTTTTTACCTTTGTGTCTCCTTCATAGCTTAGAATGATTTTGTCCCATATGTCTTTTGCTGAATGTAGTTGCATCACTTTAGCAAATTCTGATTCATACATGCTTCCCAATAAGACGTTCACTGCTTTGGCATTGATTTCATACTTCTTTCTTTCAGCTGCATCAGTAGGAATACTTGTCGGGTATTGATAACCTTCTTCCACGATTGCCCATACATCTGCACCAAGACTTTGCAGATATGCTTTTGTTCGTACCTTCCAGAATATAAGATTTCTTCCATTGAATAGAGGTGGCTTTATAGACATTACTCCTTCTTGACTTCCCATTGCGACAGATCTCCTTTAAGCGATCAAGCTTCTGCACAAGGACCTGCTCTGATACCAATTGTTGGGAAAAAAACCGAGAGGGGGGGGGTGAATCAGTATTTACTGCATATTCAAAACTTTTTACTTTTTCATTCCTTAAAACCCATACGCTACTTTGCTGAAGCCAAGTAGCGTATACACGCGGATATCCTTCATAAAACTCGCGTATACACAGAGATCTAATTATGCTAGTAGTTCTTCACTTATATCATTCCATCATTCATTCATTAGATGTTCTATAAACAGTAAACATGTGCAGTAAGAACAGAATAAACCATCACACCAAGCATCACACATGAACACCAGGATTTTTAGGTGGAAACCCAAGTCGGGAGAAAACCACCGCTGCAGTTGCTCAGCCTTCAATATTTTATTATAGAGAAAACATTTTACAACATATGTGCTGGTGCAGACTCCTACCAGCACGCAGGCACCCACCTGCGCTCGTTTACCAGCCTCTCCTGGAAGGGAGCTCCAACCCCCTGACTCGTTTACCAGCCTCTCCTGGAAGGGAGCTACGACCCCCCGATCTCGTTTACCAGCCTCACCTGGAAGGGAGCTACAACCCCCCGATCTCGTTTACCAGCCTCACCTGGAAGGGAGCTACAACCCCCTGACTGAAGGCTACAACCCTCAGCACCACCTTGGACCACGTTTCATCAATTTTCACACTGGATCCAACAACTTCAATAGAACACCACTTGCAGGGCACATTACATCATATTTTCATACTGGACCCTTTCCATACTTTTAAGCACAACCATACATCATCAACAGATACATATCAACACAGATCAGATAGCATAAACACAGCAGAACAGCTCAGATATTTCATACCCCTTGCTTCAGTAAACCCTAGTTTGCATACGCTCTTTTACTTCACTGATTTCGCGTATATACGCGCTTCCGTCCACACAAACCGGCGTATACCTCAGTGTATATTTTATTGCGCATACGCGCTTTCTCTTCGCTGAAGCTGCGTATATACGCGCTTCGTCCGCGTCGAAGTAGCGTATAGATCTTCAATTATTCCAGAGCAGCATACTTCTTCAGATCAGATATTCAGTTCAGATTTACCCTTTCACTTCAGACAGATGTTCGCCTAGATGTTCGCCTTATCACAGATCTAGGCCTTCCATAAGCAGATCTAGTAAATACAAGTGCATTTCAGATCTAGATCCCCTTCTTCATCATTGGTGCATCATACACTCATATTTATCTTCAAGTGTAACCCTTTCCAATCAGATCTACTTCAGAGAGAAGTATTCATTCAAACTCAGACATCTTGCACCCACACTCATGTTGTGCACAATGAATTTCTTCTCCTTTTATATGATTATCCTTTTTCAATACCATGAGCCCCTTTTTCAATACCATGGACCAAAACAATACCATAAGCCCAAAACTACCTGGACGGGGTCAATTAGGCGGATCATTACCCAATACTAAGGGTCAATACCATGGTGGTTACCCTTGGATTTGCACTTTTTGAGCGCTTTAGCCCATACGCGACTTGTAACGTTCCTTTCCGCGTGCATACGCGACTTCCCCTAGGCCAATCCGCGTATACCAAGAGACATGCTCTTTTTCATCATTCTCCGAGTACATTCTGAAATCCTTTCTTCATTGCCTTCTGTAAATACTGTAGATACATCAGATTTCCTTCATCAAGGACATATTCTATCAAACACAACTTCATCAAGTAAGTTGTCATCATCTTCATCAAGTGGGTTTCCTTTCAAGTACAACACTCAACATCATATCATCAACAATCATCATATCACTTTAGATTTACATCATTTAACAAGTCCATCAAGTCAAGCATAACTTCATCAGGTGGAGTGCCATCAAGGACAATACATGTCAACAGTCGCACGTCTTCATCTTCATTCAGTGGGTTTCCATCAAGGACAACACTCTGCATCATATTTCCAACACTTTCCGGGTTATGAACTATCTTAGGTGGGTTTGGATCAGGATAGGCTCTAGTATGAATCTTTCTAGGAGCCACTATGTTGTGTTTTGTAGACCCAAGTAAACAAAAAAATTTCAACCAGACATGATAGTATTTAAGAGGTTAACTAATATTTTTTACACAAATTTTAATCCTACAGTCCTATAACTGATTTTAAATGATGTTACAAAGATTATGGGTTTTCCCAGTGGAGTCTTAAGGTATGTTCAGGATTGTGGAGTCACCAAGTGGAATTTTTTAGCTCTTGTGGAGGTAAAAGGTTT